>WNGS01008507.1:332326-334826 GCA_020271785.1 Procambarus virginalis
AGAGTTTTAAAACAGCTTCGATTTTATACCTGCATTTGGGTGAGGTGATATGTTACAACAGTTTTGGATGAGGTGAAAACACAGAACACGAAACAATGGGTATAATATTTTGTAAGTTAAAGGGAAGAATGGAAGTAACTGCAAAGGGCCTATTGGCCCATATTTCTTGATGCTTCTATATTGGTGCGGAGTCTTGAAGTGGGTAGAATTCTACCCACTTCAAGTTGCTGAGTCTTGAAGTGGGTAGAATTCTACCCACTTCAAGACTCAGCACCAATATAGAAGCATCAAGAAATATGGGCCAATAGGCCCTTTGCAGTTACTTCCATTCTTCCCTTTAACTTACAAAATATTATACTCATTGTTTTGTGTTCTGTGTTTTCACCTCATCCAAAACTGTTGTAACATATCACCTCACCCAAATGCAGGTATAAAATCGAAGCTGTTTTAAAACTCTGTTCAGTTATAGTTGTGTGTGTGTAAACTAAAGTCTTGAAAATGTAATAAGTTTACGAAACGCGTTCAAGTGTCGCGTCAGACTAGAAATAAAAATGAATTTTGGAGAATTGATTTTTCAGTTACCATCAACAGTGAAAAAGAATATAAGAAACATTGAGAAAATTCGTGTTAGAATTATTAATCTTACTTTTTCGGTCATATTTAACAATATATATATATATATATATATATATATATATATATATATATATATATATATATATATATATATATATATATATATATATATGACAGTGTCAGACCACGGAGGAAAATTGAAACAGGAATTTCCTTAAGTACTTTCGTGTATTAATACATCTTCAGAAGGAGTGGTTTAACAGGTCGAGTACTGGACATAAATAGGCAGGAGAGAATGGTGGAGTGAAGTGAGGTACAATATGTGGACACTGCAGAGGGCCTATTGGCCCATCTGATGCAACAACCACACACAGGCCCACACATGGATAATCATAGCATAAAATAGTAAATATTTACAATGAATTAGTGAGATAAATGTGTTCCAATGATCCTACTTAAATCGCCCTTTAATTGATCTATCAAAAATGGATCTAAGTTATATAAACCACTGCTAATGTTCAAATTACTTTTGTGATCTGTATCAAAGCAGATTCAATTATGTTTCTGTTATAGGTGCTTTTACAATTTGTTATTGAAGACACCATCTCCCAATCAATTTGGTGAGCATCTTCTGACAGATGAACAAACAAAGCATTAGACAATTGGCCCTGTCTTACAGAGTATTTATGTTGCGATATTCTATATTTCAAATCTTTAGATGTTTGCCCAACATAGAACTTATTACAGTCTTTACAAGGTATTTTATAAATGACACAATTATCACTACGAGGGCTGTTCCTAACTAATAGCTTACCAACAGTGTTTTCGTAGCTAAACATTACATGTATATTAAAAAGTTTCAAGGCCTTGACAATATTCTCAAACCCAGAGAAATATGGTAAACATAACACATTCTTTGGGCGAATTCTTTCACTACATATATTATTATAATATGTACGACGTGCTTTGTTACGACAAACTTCCAAAAAACTCAGTGGGTAACAAAGCTTGAGACCAATCGAATCAATATTCTTAAACTCTTCGTCTAAGAATTCTGGACTCACAACTCGAAGAGCTCTTAGATACATTGAAGAAAAAATTGACTTTTTCACATTGTATCTATGGCCTGAAAAATAATGAACATAAAATAAATTATTCATAGGTTTTCTGTAGACACTAAACTTTAGTGAAAAATCTTCCCTATGAATAAGTATATCTAGGAATGGCAAACATTTATCAATTTCAGTCTCCATAGTAAATTTTTTAGAGGTGACTTGGTCATTAAGTTTGGCTACAAATTCGAATTTGTAGCCAAACTTCGGGAATAAAGAGATATAATGTAGAAAATAATACAGATTTCCCTAGCCGTTACAACACACACACAAAAAACACACATATGCGCACACACAAGGAAATAGGTTAGGAGTCATTGCATTAGCCAACCAGCAGCTAGGAAAGTGGGATCCAAGAACTAGAGCTCGATCCTGCAGGCATAAATAGGTGAGTACACACACACACATGCAGGAGCAGCGCTGCATGTCCTGCATGCAAGGTCATGATAACCTTTTTAGTCGTGCAAATTTACATAAATTTGAGTTCCATTTTCAGAGACAAAATATATATGAGTTGTGAGTGGAGAGATGTGCTCCGGTGTATGTGTGTCACCTACACTTCCCTGAGAGCTTGTATACACTGTGTTACAACAACATTAAGTATTAAGATGGAGTCGGCCGAGACATCACCGACGATGAGTATATTAAGAACAAGACAAAGCTTCCTGCCAAGACACCATTTTCCCCCAACTAAAGAAAATGTCTGGAAGATCTTGCTCAGCCACAAGGTGGGAGGAGGAGAGGGTGGGAGGAGGAGTGGGAGGGACTTCCGTGGGAGGAGAGTAACCAATACATACTGTATATGATGTTCC
>WNGS01008507.1:337326-343639 GCA_020271785.1 Procambarus virginalis
TCAGGGTGACGGGGTGTTCCACTGTCAGGGTGACGGGGGTGTCCCACTGTCAGGGTGACGGGGGTGTCCCACTGTCAGGGTGACGGGGTGTCCCACTGTCAGGGTGACGGGGTGTTCCACTGTCAGGGTGACGGGGGTGTCCCACTGTCAGGGTGACGGGGGTGTCCCACTGTCAGGGTGACGGGGTGTCCCACTGTCAGAGTGACGGGGTGTCCCACTGTCAGGGTGACGGGGGTGTCCCACTGTCAGGGTGACGGGGTGTCCCACTGTCAGGGTGACGGGGGTGTCCCACTGTCAGGGTGACGGGGTGTCCCACTGTCAGGGTGACGGGGTGTCCCACTGTCAGGGTGACGGGGTGTTCCACTGTCAGGGTGACGGGGGTGTCCCACTGTCAGGGTGACGGGGGGTGTCCCACTGTCAGGGTGACGGCGGTGTCCCACTGTCAGGGTGACGGGGGTGTCCCACTGTCAGGGTGACGGGGGTGTCCCACTGTCAGGGTGACGGGGGTGTCCCACTGTCAGGGTGGCGGGGTGTCCCACTGTCAGGGTGACGGGGGTGTTCCACTGTCAGGGTGACGGGGGTGTCCCACTGTCAGGGTGACGGGGTGTCCCACTGTCAGGGTGACGGGGTGTCCCACTGTCAGGGTGACGGGGTGTCCCACTGTCAGGGTGACGGGGGTGTCCCACTGTCAGGGTGACGGGGGTGTCCCACTGTCAGGGTGACGGGGGTGTCCCACTGTCAGGATGACGGGTGTGTCCCACTGTCAGGGTGACGGGGGTGTCACACTGTCAGGGTGACGGGGGTGTCACACTGTCAGGGTGACAGGGGTGTCCCACTGTCAGGATGATGGGGGTGTCCCACATGTCCCAGGGTGACGGGGGTGACCCACTGTCAGGGTGACGGGGTGTCCCACTGTCAGGGTGACGGGGTGTCCCACTGTCAGGGTGACGGGTCACACTGTCAGGGTGACGGGGGTGTCCCACTGTCAGGGTGAAGGGGGTGTCACACTGTCAGGGTGACGGGGGTGTCCCACTGTCAGGGTGACGGGGGTGTCCCACTGTCAGGATGACGGGTGTGTCCCACTGTCAGGGTGACGGGGTGTCCCACTGTCAGGGTGACGGGGTGTCCCACTGTCAGGGTGACGGGGGTGTCCCACTGTCAGGGTGACGGGGTGTGTCTCACTGTCAGGGTGACGGGGGGTGTCCCACTGTCAGGGTGACGGGGTGTCCCACTGTCAGGGTGACGGAGTGTCCCACTGCCAGGGTGACGGGGGTGTCACACTGTCAGGGTGACGGGGGTGTCCCACTGTCAGGGTGACGGGGTGTCCCACTGTCAGGGTGACGGAGGGTCCCACTGCCAGGGTGACGGGGGTGTCCCACTGTCAGGGTGAAGGGAGTGTCACACTGTCAGGGTGACGGGGGTGTCCCACTGTCAGGGTGACGGGGTGTGTCTCACTGTCATGGTGACGGGGGGTGTCCCACTGTCAGGGTGACGGGGTGTCCCACTGTCAGGGTGACGGAGTGTCCCACTGCCAGGGTGACGGGGGTGTCACACTGTCAGGGTGACGGGGGTGTCACACTGTCAGGGTGACGGGGTGTCCCACTGTCAGGGTGACGGAGTGTCCCACTGCCAGGGTGACGGGGGTGTCCCACTGTCAGGGTGAAGGGGGTGTCACACTGTCAGGGTGACGGGGGTGTCCCACTGTCAGGGTGACGGGGGTGTCCCACTGCCAGGGTGACGGGGGTGTCCCACTTTCAGGGTGACGGGGGTGTCCCACTGTCAGGGTGACGGGGGTGTCCCACTGTCAGGGTGACGGGGGTGTCCCACTGTCAGGGTGATGGGGGTGTTCCACTGTCAGGGTGACGGGGTGTCCCACTGTCAGGGTGACGGGGGTGTCCCACTGTCAGGGTGACGGGGGTGTCCCACTGTCAGGGTGACGGGGGTGTCCCACTGTCAGGGTGACGGGGGTGTCCCACTGTCAGGGTGACGGGGGTGTCCCACTGTCAGGGTGACGGGGTGTCCCACTGTCAGGGTGACGGGGGTGTCCCACTGTCAGGGTGACGGGGGTGTCCCACTGTCAGGGTGACGGAGGTGTCCCACTGTCAGGGTGACGGGGATGTCCCACTGTCAGGGTGACGGAGTGTCCCACTGTCAGCGTGACGGGGGTGTCCCACTGTCAGGGTGACGGAGTGTCCCACTGTCAGGGTGACGGGGGTGTCTCACTGTCAGGGTGACGGGGGTGTCCCACTGTCAGGGTGACGGAGTGTCCCACTGTCAAGGTGACGGGGGTGTCCCACTGTCAGGGTGACGGGGTGTTCCACTGTCAGGGTGACGGGGGTGTCTCACTGTCAGGGTGACGGGGGTGTCCCACTGTCAGGGTGACGGGGGTGTCCCACTCTCAGGGTGACGGGGGTGTCTCTCTGTCAAGGTGACGGGGGTGTCCCACTCTCAGGGTGACGGGGGTGTCTCACTGTCAGGGTGACGGGGGTGTCCCACTGTCAGGGTGACGGGGGTGTCTCACTGTCAGGGTGACGGGGGTGTCCCACTGTCAGGGTGACGGGGGTGTCCCACTGTCAGGGTGAAGGGAGTGTCCCACTGTCAGGGTGACGGGGTGTCTCACTGTCAGGGTGACGGGGGTGTCCCACTGTCAGGGTGACGGGGGTGTCTCACTCTCAGGGTGACGGGGGTGTCACACTGTCAGGGTGACGGGGTGTCCCACTGTCAGGGTGACGGAGGGTCCCACTGCCAGGGTGACGGGGGTGTCTCACTGTCAGGGTGACGCCTGGATTCAACATGTTGTTTTTATTAAGTTTTAATTACAATTATTATTGTTGAATTCACAAATTGTGGAAGGTAAGATCGCCTTCATTACCACTGTACCAGCGGTGTTGACGTAACCAGTCATTACAAAGAGTATATTACAGTAGCTGCCACATTACAGTGGGTGTTCTCACCTAGGTGTGCTTGCGGGGGTTGAGCTCTGGCTCTTGGGTCTGTGTGTGTGTGTGTCTATTCACCTAGTTGTGTTTGCGGGGGTTGAGAATTGCTCTTTCGGCCCGCCTCTCAACTGTCAATCAACTGATTACTAACTACTTTTTTTTCCCCACACCACACACATACACCCCAGGAAGCAGCCCGTAACAGCTGACTAACTCCCAGGTACCTATTTACGGCTAGGTAACAGGGGCATTCAGGGTGAAAGAAACTTTGTCCATTTTTTTCTGAGTCGTGCGGGAATCGAACCCGCACCACAGAATTACGAGTCCTGCGCGCTATCCACCAGGCTACGAGGCCCCCTGTGTGTGTGTGTGTGTGTGTGTGTGTGTGTGTGTGTGTGTGTGTGTGTACGCGATATCTTGGATTTCTTTGTATAAGTGTAAGCATTTACCAGACCTGGTGTGTGCTGTTTCTTTCCTGCCTCCTCCCACACACCTGTCAGACATCCCTGCTTCTTGCCTCCTACACCTCCTCCTCCTTCTTCTCCTCCTCTTCCTCCTCCTCCTCCTCCTCCTCCTCCTCCTGGGTTTTGCGGCCATTTCAAGGACAGTTTTCCTCCACAAGTGTGTCAGCGAAGCTCACGTGAATTATGGAAAGAAGTTTGTCCTTGTTGAGCTTGGCCCGTGACGGTGGTGGTGTCTGGGGGAGGACCCCAGGGGTCAGGTGGTGGTGGCTGGGGGAAGACCCCAGGGGTCAGGTGGTGGTGGCTGGGGGAGGACCCCAGGGGTCAGGTGGTGGTGGCTGGGGGAGGACCCCAGGGGTCAGGTGGTGGTGGCTGGGGGAGGACCCCAGGGGTCAGGTGGTGGTGGCTGGGGGAGGACCCCAGGGGTCAGGTGGTGGTGGCTGGGGGAGGACCCCAGGTGTCAGGTGGTGGTGGCTGGGGGAGGACCCCAGGGGTCAGGTGGTGGTGGCTGGGGGAGGACCCCAGGGGTCAGGTGGTGGTGGCTGGGGGAGGACCCCAGGGGTCAGGTGGTGGTGGCTGGGGGAGGACCCCAGGGGTCAGGTGGTGGTGGCTGGGGGAGGACCCCAAGGGTCAGGTGGTGGTGTTGAAGGCTGGGGGCGGACCCCAGGGGTCAGGTGGTGGTGGCTGGGGGAGGACCCCAGGGGTCAGGTGGTGGTGGATGGGGGAGGACCCCAGGGGTCAGGTGGTGGTGGTGGCTGGGGAGGACCCCAGGTGTCAGGTGGTCGTGGCTGGGGGAAGACCCCAGGGGTCAGGTGGTGGTGGTGGCTTGGGGAGGACCCCAGGGGTCAGGTGGTGGTGGTGGCTGGGGGAGGACCCCAGGGGTCAGGTGGTGGTGGTGAAGGCTGGGAAGGACCCCAGGGGGAAGGTGGGGGTGGTGAAGGCTGGGGGAGGACCCCAGGGGGAAGGAGTATTATTTGTATTTGCAGGTATTATGCAAAAGGACAGTGCAGATATGGGACCAGAGGCACGGAATGCACATTCATGCACCCACGGAAATGCCGAAACATGTTAGGGAAAGACAGCTGTCGTTTTGGAACAGATTGTAGATATTTCCACCTTAAGTTATGCAAACTCTCAGTGAATGAGAGGAAATGCTATGATCTCCATTGCCCTGATTTCCACGTGAGAGGTACACAGCGCTATATGAGAGAGGAAGCCCAATATAATAGCCCGGGAAATTTTTTAGAGGCAAGCAGAACCAGAGGGAGGAACAGACGGGCAGAAACGCTGCAGGAGTACGAATGGGGAGGGGGGAATGCCCAAGACTGGACTACAGTTCGTCATCAAGCCCACACATACTACACCCCCCAACTACACAAAAAGTACCTCACTCCACAGTACCCCTTCCAAAACTGGACAAACCATTGCCACAACAACACACCCTGGGTCAGGGTAGAGAGGAGGGAGAACTACCAAAACCTTCCAGAAGTGACACACAATATGGACAATCATTCATATTTGCAAACATTCAAGGTCTAAAGTCAAAGTCAAGGAATAAAGTTAAGTTCATAAATGGTCTCCTATTAGAGTCAAACTCCATATTTGGGGCATTCACGGAAACTCATACGAAAGATTACATGGATATTGAAATCTGGATTCCAAATTATAATTTATATAGATGTGATAGAGAAAATAGGTCAAATGGAGGAGTAGGTCTGTATATTAAAGAGGACCTGGTATGCACAGAACTACTAAACTCAACTAATGAGGTGGTAGAGGTACTGGAATTATGGTAGAAAAATAAACCTAATTATTATTCTAATATATAAATCGTCAGATTCAACGGTTGAGGAATTCACAGAGCAGATGTACAAAATAGAGATCATCCTTGCTAATCTAGCGAACTCAGCTCCAGATATTATCTTCCTTGGAGATTTCAATTTACGGAGTCTAAGATGGAGAATGACAAACACAAATATCATAGCAGGGAATGACCTGGGAAATAACCAACCACAAGTCAGAGAACTTTTAAGATTCTGTGACAAATTCTCGCTCAATCAACAGATTACAGAACCAACTAGGAACGAAAACACACTAGACTTGTTATTCACAAACAATGATGAACTAATCAGAGACATCACAATCTCAGATACTTCATACTCAGACCATAAGCTCATTGAAGTGCGAACTAGCATAAATAACTGTACTAGGTCTAAGAGCCCCAACAAGCGAGAAGGGGGATATTGAATCAATTCAGTTTCAACAATAAGAGGATCGACTGGGAAAAAATAAATGTAGACCTTGCAAACATTCAATAGTAAACGGCCTTAAGCGACAAAACTTCCACACAGGGAATAGCTCAACTGACAGCTGAAGCATACAAGGTCTGCCTGAAGCACGTGCCTGTGAGGAGGGGCAGAAAGAGGACCACTCTAGAAAGAGAACGCAGACGACTGTACAGGAGAAGGAAAAAAAATAACTGAAATGGGGTTAGGCAGACACGACTGTCACAAGAAAGGAAAATAAACCTAAACAGGGAGATCGAAGAAATAGACGTTGAAACGATCATACGAGGCTGAGGAATGCAACTGGAACAGAAAGCTATACAAGAGATTAGAAAAATCCGAAATATTTTTTCACATACGCAAATCAAAATCAAAAACCTCCACCAGTATTGGACCTTTAATTACAACGGAAGGTACGTACACAGAGGACAACAAAGAAATTAGTGAAAGTCTAAGAAGCCAGTATGAGGCTATGTTTAGCACACCAATAAACAACATGAAAGTTGATGATCCAGACAGCTTCTTTATTAATGACATTCAAGCTGCAGATAATATAACGGATATTAGCACAAACTCGGAAGACTTTGAAAGAGACATTGATAATATGCCAATGCACTCAGCTCCTGGG
>WNGS01008507.1:344639-361550 GCA_020271785.1 Procambarus virginalis
TGTCTATTGCTTTGTTTGTTCATCTGTCAGAAAGATGCTCACCAAATTGAGTGGGAGATGGTGTCTTCAATAACAAATTGTAAAAGCACCTATAACAGAAACTAATTGAATCTGCTTTGATATAGATTACAAAAGAAGTAATTTGAACATTAGCAGTGGTTATATAACTTCGAGATCCATTTTTTGATAGATCAAATTGAAAGGGCGATTTAAGTAGGATCATTGGAACACATTTATCTCACTAATTCATTGTAAATATTTACTATCGTTTATCTATATTATCCATGTGTGTGCCTGTGTGTGGTGTTGCAATCAGATGGGCCAATAGGCACTCTGCATGGTCCACATATTGTACCTCACTTCACTCCCCATTCTCTCTGCCAATTTATGTCCAGTACTACGACCATGTTAACCCACTCCTATCTGAAGATGTATTAATACACCGAAAGTACTTAAGGAATGTCCTGTTTCAATTTTCCTCCGTGGTCTGACACTGTCATATATATATATATATATATATATATATATATATATATATATATATTTATATATATATATATATATATATATTATATATATCTGTCTAAATATGACCGAAAAAGTAGTTAATAATTCTACACGAATTTTTCAATGTTTCTTATATTCTTTTTCACTGTTGATGGTAACTGAAAAATCAATTCTCCAAAATTCATTTTATTCTAGTCTGACGCGACACTTGAAACGCGTTTCGTACAATACTTATTACATTTTCAAATGACTTTAGTTTACACACCACCAAATATAACTGAACAGAGTGTTTAAAACAGCTTCGATTTTTATACCTGCATTGGGTGAGGTGAATATGTTACAAACAGTTTTTGGTGAGAGTGAAAACACAG
Organism: Procambarus virginalis; assembly: GCA_020271785.1. NCBI lineage: Eukaryota > Metazoa > Arthropoda > Malacostraca > Decapoda > Cambaridae > Procambarus > Procambarus virginalis. The sequence continues at coordinate 345,518 of WNGS01008507.1, forward strand.
ACACCAAAACAATGAGTATAATAATTTTTGGTAAGTTAGGGAAAGAATGGAAGTAACTGCAGAGGGCCTATTTGGCCCATATTTCTTGATTGCTTTCATATATTGTGCTGGGATCCTCTTGAAGTGGGTAGAATTCTTACCCACTTCAGACTCAGCACTTGAAGTGGGTAGAAATTCTACCCACTTCAAGACTCCGCAACAATATAGAAGCATCAAGAAATAGGGGCCAATACGGCCCTGGCAGTTACGTTCCAGTCTTCTCCGTGAATCGTACAAAAAATGGTATACCCATTGTTTCGTGTTCTGTGTTTCACCTCATCCAACAACTTGGTGTAACATATCACCTCACCCCAAATGCCAGGTATAAAATGCAAGCTGTTTATAAAACTCTGTTAGTTTATAGTTGTGGTGTGGTAAACTATAGTCTTTGAAAATGTAATAAGTTTTACGAAACGCGTTCAAGTGTCGTGTCAGACTAGCAATAAAAATGGAAGTTTGGAGAATTTGATTTTTTCAGTTACCATCAACAGTAAAAAGAATATAAGAAACATGACGAAAATTCGTGTTAGAATATTAACCTTACTTTTTCGGTCATATTTAATATATATGTCTACAGGAAAGACTGCTAGCAAAATATACTAATATATATATATTGGTGTATACTGGCAGCAGGTTTTCTTTTAAACATGTCTCATTGAATATGAGACATGTTTAAAGAGACAGAGTGCGGGACATCGGGGTCGAGAGTGGATCTGTGAAGAACATCCACAGCCAGGGAGAGACAGTGTCCACCGGATGGAGAGACAGAGGTCTTAAGGTAATGTGTGTGATCTCTGAGGTTTTGTTCCATGTCTAAATTTCTTAACTCTTGGCCAGTGTTAGAGTAGGATTTATAAGTGGTGATTAGCATAATTTTGGTTTCAATAAACTTTTGTTACCTTCCCCGTCTGTGTCAATTGTTGAATCCTCTTAGCCTTTTGGATATAGTGGCTGACAACCGTCCCTTAATTAATGACAGTTATAGAAAGTACTCTCCAAGTCAAGGAATGTTTCTTGCCTCGTTGCTTGATATAGTCTCAGTGGTCAAGACAGATGGTGGCAGCGTTAGTTAATCCTGTGTAGCATTTCCTTGTTGGCAGTGTACCTTTTGGTTCCGGTGTAACCATCATATGTCAGCTCATATTACAGTGTTCAATAACAGTGTTACCAAGTGCAACCAATAGGAAGTGTTACTCAGGATAAGTAATAGTGTTTATATTATTAGTTTAGTATACACATTATAGTGGAGTTACATAGATAGGTGTTACAAGATGCCTCGTATGGGCCAATAGGCCTTCCGCAGTTACCTTTATTCTTATGTTCTTATGTGCTTCACCCCCATTTATTCCTTATGTATCCCCATGTTTTACCTTTATTGTCTTATCACCTGACCCAGTGCTGGTATAAATCAACCAGTTCTGAAAATTCTTTTCACTTGAGAATGAACCATGGAGGTTCGAAATGTTGTGCAAATTGTATAAATAAGTGTAATACATTCTATAGTAATTCATTTTTTTCTTCACCTTGAAATTACGAAAATGAGTTTTGGAGAACTCCTCTTTCAGCTAAGCCGCCCTGATGCTAAGAAAATAGTTAGAGGGATAGAAGCCCTAAACCACAAGATAGTAAATACAGAATATGCGGTCATATTCAATGATATATATATATATATATATATATATATATATATATATATATATATATATATATATACATATATATATATATATATATATATATATATATATATATATATATATATATATATATATATATATATATATATATATGTGGTACCTAACATGTCATGATGCTTAGCAAAGCAGAATTTCCTGAAATTATATATTTTTCTAATCGTTTTTTTTTCTAGAATGATAAAGCTTTCCAATGTATCTGTATAAATAAAAATGGAAATGTTCGTTTGTTCAAAATCGCTAATCTCCGAAAGTTCTTCACCGATTGTTTTGAAATTTTCACACAACGTTCCATTCGCATTCGAGCGGGATTTTATATACATACTATATAGATGTCAAGTGTATGACATGAAAAAACATGTTTTTTTTTTTAAACTGTGTTTTTCATGAGAGAAAAATCTTCAAAACCTCTTTACCGATTTTGTAAATTTTGACACAACGTTGCATTCGATTAGGCGCATGTTTTTATATATCCACTATATAGAAGCCTCATCTGTGTCAGGAAAAAACATTTTTTTTTTTTTGAAAAACAGTGCCATTTGATGGACGTAAGAGCAACATACACTGTAATCTCCAAAGATTCTTCACTGATTGCTTTGAAATTTTTACACAACATTCCATTCGAATACAAACGTGTTTTTATATACCTGCTATTTAGATGCCACACATGTGACAGGTAAAAACAAGTTTTTGTTTTTAAACAACGCCATCTGTTGCACGTAATAGCAACAGACACTATTCCAAATATGTTACAAATCCATTTCAATATTTCCGATTGCATTGATAAATTGAATTTTCATAGATTTTGATATATTTTAATTTTTATTTAATTATTTTGTGTGACATTGCATTGGAATTGAGCTGTGTTGTTACCATACCATTCATTTTGTGAGCATAGTTTTTTTTTTATTTGTTTTTCATTTTGTTTTTTTTAACTGTTTTTCTTATATTTCAGTGACGGAACCATCAGATCATTTTATGTTCCCAATTTTCTGATGGGAACATCAGATCATTTGGGAGTATATCGAACGAGTGAGTGAGGAATGGTGGGGAGGACAAGACGAGAGTGGGGGTTGGTGGGGAGGACGAGGGGACAGGGAAGGGTGGTAATGGTGGGGAGGACGAGGGGACGGCTGAGTTGGGGATGGTGGGGGACGAGGGAACAGGGGAATGGAAAATGGTGGGGGAGGACGAGTGGGGAATGGTAGGGAGGAAGAGGGGACGGGGGAGTGGGAGACGGTGGAGAGGACGAGTGGACGGTAGAGTGGGGAAGGGTTTGGAGCATGAGGGGTTGGTGGAGTGGGGGATGGTGAGGAGGACAAAGGGACGATGGAGGGGGGGAATGGTTGGGAGGACGACAGGATGGGGGAGTGAGGAATGGTTGGGAGGACGAAAGGATGGGGGAGGGGTGAATGGTAGGGAGGACTGGAAGACAGGGTATGGTTACCCTGTCTCAGGTTACCCTGTAACCTACCCTGTTACCGGGTGAGCCTCAGCAACGCGTGGCTGAGTACATGTAGTTATATTTAATTTTGTTTTTACCTGAGTTAAAACATGGAAATTTTATTAAAGGTAACGTAACGATCACTGATGACCGATCAGACCTGACTATTGGTGACCGATCAGATCTGACTACTGATGACCGATCAGATCCGATTATTGATGACTGATCACATCTGACTATTGATGACCGATCAAATCTGACTACTGATGACTGATCAGATCTGACTATTGATGACCGATCAGATCTGACTATTGATGACCCCATCAGATCTGACTATTAATGACCCCATCAGATTTGACTATGGATGACCCATCAGACCTGACTATTGATGACCCTGTAACACGCATGACCACCCCCCCCCTTAGAGTTCACACCCAGGGAAGCCTTCTCCAAGAGGTCAGCCCAGATGACCTCCGGATTATCTTGTATGTTGATTAAAAAATTCCTGGGTTAGTCTTAGTCAGCTGGTTTCAAGTATATAATATTTCATGATACTCTTGTCTAACATTGCAATGGAATTAGACCCAAGATTATTATGTGTAAACATCCATGGATCTCTCCCCCTTTTAGCCAGGTCAGAGGTCAGTCACACACGTAATTAATAAGTCCTCTCTTGAAGAGTGTATGGTGAATGTCAAACAAGCTTAATGAAAATTCTTAAGTGTTTGTGCACGTGGGGCCCAATCCTTTTACATTCTTGGTGTAGGTAGCAACAGAAAATCTCCCCCTCCCCCCCTTTGAGGTGTATATAGAGGTCCGGTAGAGACTTAGTAGACAGAGAGTGCGGGACACCGGGATCGAGAGCGGGTCTGTGAAGAACATCTCAGCCAGGGAGAGACAGAGGTCTTAAGGTAATGTGTGTGATCTCTGAGGTTTTGTTCCATGTCTAAATTTCTTAACTATAGGCCAGTGTTAGAGTAGGATTTTTAGTGGTGTTTAGTATAATTTGGTATCTCAATAAACTCATGTTAAATTTCCCGTCTGTGTCAATTGTTGAATCCTCTTAGTCTTTTGGATATAGTGGCTGACAACCGTCCCATAATTAATGACAGTTATAGAAAGTACTCTCCAAGCCAAGCAATGTTTCTTGCCTCGTTGCTTGTTAGATAGAGTCTCAACGGTCAAGGCAGATGGTGGCAGCGTATTAATCCTGTGTAGCATTTCCTTGTTGACAGTGTACCTTTTGGTTCCGGTGTAACCATCATATGTCAGCTCATATTACAGTGTTCAATAACAGTGTTACCAAGTGCAACCAATAGGAAGTGTTACTCAGGATAAGTAGTAGTGTTTACATTACATTTATTAGTTTAGTACAATTAGAGTTGTGATACATTGGTGGTATTTTATAGAGGTTTTACAACCCATTAGACCTAACAATTGATGACCAACCAGACCTGACTATTGATGACCGATCAGATGACTATTGAGGACCGATCAGACCTGATTATTGATGACCGATCAGACCTGACTATTGATGACCCCATCAGATCTGACTAATGATGACCCATCAGATCTGACCAGTATTGCTGACTTCGCCAGCAATACTGTCCTGTTGTTATCATAAACCTAAATGTGAAATTCTTCACTAATTTCATGCAACATGTTCACAAATATTCCCACTCTCCCTTGCTGAGAATATGGGCGAGACCGTCCTCCTGGAGCTGTACTCTCCTAATTGTGCTTGCGGGGGTTGAGCTCTGGCTCTTTGGTCATGGTGTGGTGTGGTGGGGCCCCTCGCCACCTCGCCTCAACTTTGCTCGAGAGAAAAGAGCATTCTCTTGAGCACTAGCTTGTAGAATGTCCCATATTGACTGACTACCGACCCCAGGGGTCAAAAAATGCTGAACTCTGTAAATATTGTCTGAACACTGCAAGACTTGATGATATACTCATCCTATACCCAAGATTTACTATGTAAATATATGTTATATGTGATGTAATTATTGCCTGAGCTTGTGAAAGGACTTTAGTCATACTTTGTACCCAATAACCCAGTACAGTGTAGTGTAGTAGCGTTGTAGTGTAGTAGTGTAGTGGACCAGGTCAGATTGATACAGATCTCTATGGGTTCATAGGCCCACTACACTAAAAAAATATTTATAAAAAATAAACATTCAGGGACGTGACTTGTTTTGGGTTATGTAATGTGTTAGGACGAGCCGTGGAGAGGGAGGACCTGATGCATGGGTGACAGCTTCTCCCCAGTATCAACCTACCCTGGCTTTGCGCCCTGGAGAGGCTTCTCCAGATCTATAATCAGAGCGCAACTCCATAGTCTCCAGAGACTGATGGGTGCCAACTACTAGAGCTAGCCATATTAGTCCCTGATGTGTGTGGTAGGGGAGCACCCGCGGGTGTAGCACACCAGGTACCTCCGCTACACCTCGCTCAGAGGTCGTGTACCTGCATAATGTGTCCCGGCGCACCCCTGCTGTCCTGGTCAGGATAACCCTGCTTGCTCCTCCTTCCCTGCCTCTCTCTATCATTGTCCATGGTACTGTCTCTATCATTGTCCCTTGTACTGTCTCTATCATTGTCCCTTGTACTGTCTCTAGTATTGTCCCTTGTACTGTCTCTATCATTGTCCCTTGTACTGTCTCTACCATTGCCCCTTGTACTGTCTCTATCATTGCCCCTTGTACTGTCTCTACCATTGCCCCTTGTACTGTCTCTATCATTGTCCCTTGTACTGTCTCTAGTATTGTCCCTTGTACTGTCTCTATCATTGTCCCTTGTACTGTCTCTATCATTGTCCCTTGTACTGTCTCTAGTATTGTCCTTGTACTGTCTCTATCATTGTCCCTTGTACTGTCTCTATCATTGTCCCTTGTACTGTCTCTATCATTGCCACTTGTACTGTCTCTATCATTGCCCCTTGTACTGTCTCTATCATTGTCCCTTGTACTGTCTCTAGTATTGTCCCTTGTACTGTCGCTATCATTGCCCCTTGTACTGTCTCTATCATTGTCCCTTGTACTGTCTCTAGTATTGTCCCTTGTACTGTCTCTATCATTGTCCCTTGTACTGTCTCTATCATTGTCCCTTGTACTGTCTCTATCATTGCCCCTTGTACTGTCGCTATCATTGCCCCTTGTACTGTCTCTATCATTGCCCCTTGTACTGTCTCTATCATTGCCCCTTGTACTGTCTCTATCATTGCCCCTAGTATGAAATCTGATTATGAATTTTGGTTTTACAAGGTGTAAAACCTTGTAATATTTAATATTTTGGCACTCTGTCAAAATATTAAATTTGTACCCAACTCAGTTAATGTTTAATCAGCCAATTACTCCATGAGATAACTGGGATCTATCAGTTGATTTTGTAAATGCACCCATGAAAGATAGTGTACACTCTACATTATTAAAACAGTTAACACTGTGCAGCATCACTGAGAGTACTCAGAGTTTGGGTAACGATGTGTATCAGTGCTATACCGACGGCTCTGTAGAAGAAGGTGGACGATGTACCGGATGCGCATGTAATATATTTGAACAATCTTCTCTCGTACATACAGCAATGAAGCGCGTCAATGACTGGGCAAGTACAACTCAGACCGAACTTGCAGGCCTATACCTGCTAGTTATATGCCCAAAACTCGTCATAGGCCTCTAACTTTAAGCCGTTCGTGATGAGCCGGACGGAAGTGCATAGATTAGGTTACCAGCACAAACAAGCTGAGTGGTCATGGCATCAACTAGGATAGACTAGAGACAAGCCCGCGGGGGTAGAAGTGCGCATGAATCTATCAGTATACTATGTATATTCCCAGAGCTATGATGTATACTATGTATATTCCCAGAGCCATGATGTATACTATGTATATTCCCAGAGCCATGATGTATACTATGTATATTCCCAGAGCCATGATGTATACTATGTACATTCCCAGAGCCATGATGTATACTATGCATATTCCCAGAGAAATGATGTATACTATGTATATTCCCATAGAAATGATGTATACTATGTATATTCCCAGAGCTATGATGTATACTATGTATATTCCCAGAGCCATGATGTATACTATGTATATTCCCAGAGCCATGATGTATACTATGTATATTCCCAGAGCCATGATGTATACTATGTATATTCCCAGAGCCATGATGTATACTATGTATATTCCCAGAGCCATGATGTATACTATGTATATTCCCAGAGAAATGATGTATACTATGTATATTCCCAGAGAAATGATGTATACTATGTATATTCCCAGAGCTATGATGTATACTATGTATATTCCCAGAGCCATGATGTATACTATGTATATTCCCAGAGCCATGATGTATACTATGTATATTCCCAGAGCCATGATGTATACTATGTATATTCCCAGAGCCATGATGTATACTATGTATATTCCCAGAGAAATGATGTATACTATGTATATTCCCAGAGCCATGATGCATACTATGTATATTCCCAAAGCCATGATGCATACTACGTATATTCCCAGAGCCATGATGTATACTATGTATATTCCCAGAGCCATGATGCATACTATGTATATTCCCAGAGCCATGATGCATACTATGTATATTCCCAGAGCTATGATGTATACTATGTATATTCCCAGAGCCATGATGTATACTATGTATATTCCCAGAGCCATGATGTATACTACATATATTCCCAGAGCCATGATGTATACCATGTATATTCCCAGAGCCATGATGTATACTATGTCTATTCCCAGAGCCATGATGTATACTATGTCTATTCCCAGAGCCATGATGTATACTATGTATATTCCCAGGGCCATGATGTATACTATGTCTATTCCCAGAGCCATGATGTATATATACTATGTATATTCCCAGAGCCATGATGTATACTATGTATATTCCCAGAGCCATGTTGTATGAGTGCCCGTTGACTGGGGCAGGAAGACCAGGTATGCATACCTGGGAAGGCTGTTAGGCTTACCATGACACGCACAGCCAACCACCAGTCACCTTCCAGGATACAGTCGCAGCAATGGCCTGAATCACCTGCCTGTTTAATGCTAGGTGAAGTGCGGCCAGGGCAGTACGGAACTCTGATGTCTCGCTCTGCTCGCAAATCAAACCCAGGCCCAAATGTTTACGAGTCGACAGAACTACAGGACACGGGATTACGGCACCTGGAGGATGTGATTCCCTTCCTCTCTTCAGACACATCCTGTGTCATGTGGACACATGCCCGGACACATGCCCGGAGACATGCTCAGACACATGCCAGGACACATGCCCGGAGACATGCCCGGAGACTTGCCCGGACACATGCCCGGACACATTCCTGGACACATTCCTGGACACATACCCGGACCCATGCCCGGAGACATTCCTGGACACAAGCCCGGACACATTCCCGGACACATGCCCGGAGACATTCCTGGACACATGCCCGGAGACATTCCTGAACACATGCCTGGACACATGCCCGGACACTTGCCTGGACACATGCCCGGACACTTGCCTGGACACACCCAGACACATGCCCGGACACATGCCTGTACATATGCCCGGACACATGACTGGACACATACCCGGACACATGCCTGTACACATGCCCGGACACATGCCTGTACACATGCCCGGACACATGACTGGACACATACCCGGACACATGCCTGTACACATGCCCGGACACATGCCTGGACACATGCCTGTACATATGCCCGGACACATGACTGGACACATACCCGGACACATGCCTGTACACATGGCAGGACACATGCCTGTACACATGGTTGGACACATACCCGGACACATGCCAGGACACATTCACTGTGTGATAATATCTAGTGTTCAGTATGATTAGTTTCATGTGGTTGTTGAGAGGTTAGGGGGCTCGCCTTTTTTCTCTTTAATCAGACAGTTAATTTCATAGTAATTATTCACTTACTGCTAATTACAAAGTAATTATATAGTTAGTGAGATGAAGTAATTAGAAAGTAAATTAATGTAGTATTTCAGTTAACTGCCGGTCAGTTAGAGTCAACAATTACCCGGCGCCTGTTACATCCTTACTCACCTTCCAACTCCAAGTTTACTCACCTTCCAACTCCAAGTTTACTCACCTTCCAACTCCAAGTTTACTCACCTTCCAACTCCAAGTTTACTCACCTTCCAACTCCAAGTTTACTCACCTTCCAACTCCAAGTTTACTCACCTTCCAACTCCAAGTTTACTCACCTTCCAACTCCAAGTTTACTCACCTTCCAACTCCAAGTTTACTCACCTTCCAACTCCAAGTTTACTCACCTTCCAACTCCAAGTTTACTCACCTTCCAACTCCAAGTTTACTCACCTTCCAACTCCAAGTTTACTCACCTTCCAACTCCAAGTTTACTCACCTTCCAACTCCAAGTTTACTCACCTTCCAACTCCAAGTTTACTCACCTTCCAACTCCAAGTTTACTCACCTTCCAACTCCAAGTTTACTCACCTTCCAACTCCAAGTTTACTCACCTTCCAACTCCAAGTTTACTCACCTTCCAACTCCAAGTTTACTCACCTTCCAACTCCAAGTTTACTCACCTTCCAACTCCAAGTTTACTCACCTTCCAACTCTAAGTTTACTCACCTTCCAACTCTAAGTTTACTCACCTTCCAACTCCAAGTTTACTCACCTTCCAACTCCAAGTTTACTCACCTTCCAACTCCAAGTTTACTCACCTTCCAACTCCAAGTTTACTCACCTTCCAACTCCAAGTTTACTCACCTTCCAACTCCAAGTTTACTCACCTTCCAACTCCAAGTTTACTCACCTTCCAACTCCAAGTTTACTCACCTTCCAACTCCAAGTTTACTCACCTTCCAACTCCAAGTTTACTCACCTTCCAACTCTAAGTTTACTCACCTTCCAACTCTAAGTTTACTCACCTTCCAACTCCAAGTTTACTCACCTTCCAACTCCAAGTTTACTCACCTTCCAACTCCAAGTTTACTCACCTTCCAACTCCAAGTTTACTCACCTTCCAACTCCAAGTTTACTCACCTTCCAACTCTAAGTTTACTCACCTTCCAACTCCAAGTTTACTCACCTTCCAACTCCAAGTTTACTCACCTTCCAACTCCAAGTTTACTCACCGTTTTTGTTCTTTTAGATTTAGCTTCTCAGAACGAAATGTCCATGTAGCACGGGCTATGGTGAGCCCATGACTGAGTTCCATGTAGCACGGGCTATGGTGAGCCCATGACTGAGTTCCATGTAGCACGGGCTATGGTGAGCCCATGACTGAGTTCCATGTAGCACGGGCTATGGTGAGCCCATGACTGAGTTCCATGTAGCACGGGCTATGGTGAGCCCATGACTGAGTTCCATGTAGCACGGGCTATGGTGAGCCCATGACTGAGTTCCATGTAGCACGGGCTATGGTGAGCCCATGACTGAGTTCCATGTAGCACGGGCTATGGTGAGCCCATGACTGAGTTCCATGTAGCACGGGCTATGGTGAGCCCATGACTGAGTTCCATGTAGCACGGGCTATGGTGAGCCCATGACTGAGTTCCATGTAGCACGGGCTATGGTGAGCCCATGACTGAGTTCCATGTAGCACGGGCTATGGTGAGCCCATGACTGAGTTCCATGTAGCACGGGCTATGGTGAGCCCATGACTGAGTTCCATGTAGCACGGGCTATGGTGAGCCCATGACTGAGTTCCATGTAGCACGGGCTATGGTGAGCCCATGACTGAGTTCCATGTAGCACGGGCTATGGTGAGCCCATGACTGAGTTCCATGTAGCACGGGCTATGGTGAGCCCATGACTGAGTTCCATGTAGCACGGGCTATGGTGAGCCCATGACTGAGTTCCATGTAGCACGGGCTATGGTGAGCCCATGACTGAGTTCCATGTAGCACGGGCTATGGTGAGCCCATGACTGAGTTCCATGTAGCACGGGCTATGGTGAGCCCATGACTGAGTTCCATGTAGCACGGGCTATGGTGAGCCCATGACTGAGTTCCATGTAGCACGGGCTATGGTGAGCCCATGACTGAGTTCCATGTAGCACGGTCTATGGTGAGCCCATGACTGAGTTCCATGTAGCACGGGCTATGGTGAGCCCATGACTGAGTTCCATGTAGCACGGGCTATGGTGAGCCCATGACTGAGTTCCATGTAGCACGGGCTATGGTGAGCCCATGACTGAGTTCCATGTAGCACGGGCTATGGTGAGCCCATGACTGAGTTCCATGTAGCACGGGCTATGGTGAGCCCATGACTGAGTTCCATGTAGCACGGGCTATGGTGAGCCCATGACTGAGTTCCATGTAGCACGGGCTATGGTGAGCCCATGACTGAGTTCCATGTAGCACGGTCTATGGTGAGCCCATGACTGAGTTCCATGTAGCACGGGCTATGGTGAGCCCATGACTGAGTTCCATGTAGCACGGGCTATGGTGAGCCCATGACTGAGTTCCATGTAGCACGGGCTATGGTGAGCCCATGACTGAGTTCCATGTAGCACGGGCTATGGTGAGCCCATGACTGAGTTCCATGTAGCACGGGCTATGGTGAGCCCATGACTGAGTTCCATGTAGCACGGGCTATGGTGAGCCCATGACTGAGTTCCATGTAGCACGGGCTATGGTGAGCCCATGACTGAGTTCCATGTAGCACGGGCTATGGTGAGCCCATGACTGAGTTCCATGTAGCACGGGCTATGGTGAGCCCATGACTGAGTTCCATGTAGCACGGGCTATGGTGAGCCCATGACTGAGTTCCATGTAGCACGGGCTATGGTGAGCCCATGACTGAGTTCCATGTAGCACGGGCTATGGTGAGCCCATGACTGAGTTCCATGTAGCACGGGCTATGGTGAGCCCATGACTGAGTTCCATGTAGCACGGGCTATGGTGAGCCCATGACTGAGTTCCATGTAGCACGGGCTATGGTGAGCCCATGACTGAGTTCCATGTAGCACGGGCTATGGTGAGCCCATGACTGAGTTCCATGTAGCACGGGCTATGGTGAGCCCATGACTGAGTTCCATGTAGCACGGGCTATGGTGAGCCCATGACTGAGTTCCATGTAGCACGGGCTATGGTGAGCCCATGACTGAGTTCCATGTAGCACGGGCTATGGTGAGCCCATGACTGAGTTCCATGTAGCACGGGCTATGGTGAGCCCATGACTGAGTTCCATGTAGCACGGGCTATGGTGAGCCCATGACTGAGTTCCATGTAGCACGGGCTATGGTGAGCCCATGACTGAGTTCCATGTAGCACGGGCTATGGTGAGCCCATGACTGAGTTCCATGTAGCACGGGCTATGGTGAGCCCATGACTGAGTTCCATGTAGCACGGGCTATGGTGAGCCCATGACTGAGTTCCATGTAGCACGGGCTATGGTGAGCCCATGACTGAGTTCCATGTAGCACGGGCTATGGTGAGCCCATGACTGAGTTCCATGTAGCACGGGCTATGGTGAGCCCATGACTGAGTTCCATGTAGCACGGGCTATGGTGAGCCCATGACTGAGTTCCATGTAGCACGGGCTATGGTGAGCCCATGACTGAGTTCCATGTAGCACGGGCTATGGTGAGCCCATGACTGAGTTCCATGTAGCACGGGCTATGGTGAGCCCATGACTGAGTTCCATGTAGCACGGGCTATGGTGAGCCCATGACTGAGTTCCATGTAGCACGGGCTATGGTGAGCCCATGACTGAGTTCCATGTAGCACGGGCTATGGTGAGCCCATGACTGAGTTCCATGTAGCACGGGCTATGGTGAGCCCATGACTGAGTTCCATGTAGCACGGGCTATGGTGAGCCCATGACTGAGTTCGGTTATTTTCGACAACCTTCTTACTCTGATATTTGGGTCAAAGTTTTAAATGGAGGTGGGGTTTCCTCCTTTTTCCCTGATTCTTTTCCGCTTCTGTTTTAGCGCACAGATTTTAGTCTTGTTTTAATAACATTATCTTCGAGGTGGATACAGATACACAGTGTTCACTTGTGAGTCTCATTCTTCAACTGCTTTTCTAATGCCTGGTTGATACCTGGTTGAGGGGGTTCTGGGAGTTTTTCTACTCACAAGCCCAGGACAGGCTTGACTTGTGAGAGTTTGGTCCACCAGGCTGTTGTTTGGAGCGGCCCGCAGGCCCACGTACCCACCACAGCCCGGTTGGTCCGGCACTCCTTGGAGGAAACAATCTAGTGAAATATTTCTTATGCTCGTTAGGAGGGTGTTGAACAACCGCGGACCTCTGATGTTTATACAGTGTTCTCTGATTGTGCCTATGGCACCTCTGCTCTTCACTGGTTCTATTCTGCATTTTCTTCCATATCGTTCACTCCAGGTGGTTGTTATTTTATAGTGTAGATTTGGGACCTGTCCCTCCAGTATCTTCCACTTGCATATTATTTCGTATCTCTCTCGTCTCCTTTCTAGTGAGTACATATGGAGAGCTTTGAGACGATCCCAATAATTTAGGTGCTTTATCGCGTCTATGCATGCCGTATATGTTCTCTGTATTCCCTCTATTTCAGCAATCTCTCCTGCTCTGAAGGGGAAAGTGAGTACTGAGCAGTACTCAAGACGGGACAACACAAGTGACTTGAAGAGTACAACCATTGTGATGGGATCCCTGGATTTGAAAGTTCTCGTAATCCATCCGATCATTTTTCTGGCTGACGCAATATTTGCTTGGTTATGCTCCCTAAACGTTAGGTCGTCAGACGTCATTATTCCCAAATCCTTGACATGCTGTTTTCCTACTATGGGCAGATTTGAATGTATTTTGTACCCTGTATTATGTTTAAGATTTTCATTTATACCGTACCTGAGTACCTAAAATTTATCACTGTTAAACATCATGTTATTTTCTGTTGCCCAGTCGAAAACTTTATTAATATTTGCTTGAAGTTTTTCAATGTCTTCAGCCGAGATAATTTTCATACTGATTTTTGTGTTATCTGCAAAAGATGATACGAAGCTGTGACTTGTATTTTTGTCTATATCTGATATGAGAATAAGGAAAATCAGAGGTGTGAGGACTGTACCTTGAGGTACAGAGCTAATAGAGCTGCTGTCGTTGGATTAATGTTGAGTTTGATGTACAAGGCTTCAGTTGCTTCACATTCCAGTAAGTAGTGCAATAGTGGCGCCTCTACCCCTGTTCCACAGATATGACTCTTTAACTATTGGGTTATTACCTCCCAGCAGCACTTCTAACCAAGTCTGAGTCTATGTATGGCTACTGCAATGTCTCTGGATAGCTTTTTGCCAGGCTTGAAAGAGTAGCACCCAGTGGCTTGTTCGTACTACATCGCAGTGGAGCTTCCTTCCGCTACTTTGGCTCTGTGGCTTACTCACCCTTACCCCTCCCTTACCCACACCCGACTCCTCACCCACCCACCCTCACCACTCCCTTACCCACACCCGACTCCTCACCCACCCACCCTCACACCTCCTCACTTCCTGCCTGCTGGTTCTTCTAGTTTCTAGCTACAATCAATGTCAATATTATTCCCGTACATGTCAGCCCTCACTCAACACCATAACGACGCTGGACTTGGCAGCCGGTCTTAATATACATGTGATCAGTCCACTATCTACACCTCATAGACTTGTCAAGTGAAGAGGTATACTGAGTGAGAGTTTACATTCTTGTCCTGACCAGTGGTTGCACCATCTGCATTAATCAGGAGACATATGTTGACGTGCAAGGGTCTTCAACCTCCGGAGTGTTGCTGTTGAAACTAAAACATTGTGCACCTTCTACCGGAAGTGAACAATTGTCTACTCGGTACGAACAATGGCGATTGAGAGGCATTTGTGGCTTATATATTCTTCTGTGTGGGGTTGAGGCCCTTCCCTGGCTGCCAGTGGGGCCCTTCCCTGGCTGCCAGTGGGGCCCTTCCCTGGCTGCCAGTGGGGCCCTTCCCTGGCTGCCAGTGGGGCCCTTAACCTGGCTGCCAGTGGGACCCTTCCCTGGCTGCCAGTGGGTCCCTTCCCTGGCTGCCAGTGGGACCCTTCCCTGGCTGCCAGTGGGTCCCTTCCCTGGCTGCCAGTGGGACCCTTCCCTGGCTGCCAGTGGGACCCTTCCCTGGCTGCCAGTGGGTCCCTTCCCTGGCTGCCAGTGGGTCCCTTCCCTGGCTGCCAGTGGACACCTTCCCAGGCTGCCAGTGGGTCCCTTCCCTGGCTGCCAGTGGGGCCCTTCCCTGGCTGCCAGTGGGGCCCTTAACCTGGCTGCCAGTGGGGCCCTTCCCTGGCTGCCAGTGGACACCTTCCCTGGCTGCCAGTGGGGCCCTTAACCTGGCTGCCAGTGGGTCCCTTCCCTGGCTGCCAGTGGACACCTTCCCTGGCTGCCAGTGGGTCCCTTCCCTGGCTGCCAGTGGGACCCTTCCCTGGCTGCCAGTGGGTCCCTTCCCTGGCTGCCAGTGGGTCCCTTCCCTGGCTGCCAGTGGACACCTTCCCTGGCTGCCAGTGGGTCCCTTCCCTGGCTGCCAGTGGGACCCTTCCCTGGCTGCCAGTGGACACCTTCCCTGGCTGCCAGTGGGTCCCTTCCCTGGCTGCCAGTGGACACCTTCCCTGGCTGCCAGTGGGACCCTTCCCTGGCTGCCAGTGGGTCTCTTCCCTGGCTGCCAGTGGACACCTTCCCTGGCTGCCAGTGGGTCCCTTCCCTGGCTGCCAGTGGGTCTCTTCCCTGGCTGCCAGTGAACACCTTCCCTGGCTGCCAGTGGGTCCCTTCCCGGCTTCCAGTGGGGCCTTCCCTGGCTGCCAGTGGGACCCTTCCTGCTGCAGTGGTGCCTCCCTGGCTGGGCCAGTGGGGCCTTCCCTGGCTGCCAGTGGGGCCCT
>WNGS01008507.1:409171-438277 GCA_020271785.1 Procambarus virginalis
TGAGCAACTAACAGTGAATGGTGGATTTACTGATAGGTCCGTTTCGGACCTATCAGTGATTCGGACCTAGGAGTCCAAACGGACTCCTAGGCCGTTTCTTCGTCAATCTGCTGTAATGTAATGTTAGTAATTTGGTAGGTGTGATAGACACAGAAGGGTGTTAGAGGGACCAGGAAGAGTGTTGGTGAGAGTTGACCAGGAAGAGTGTTGGTGAGAGTTGACCTGAGGTAGAGCAGGTGTTGGAGAGCTGACTGGAAGATTGGTGAGAGTCCCAGAGGAAGAGTGTTGGTGAGAGTTGACCTAGGAAGAGTGTTGGTGAGAGTTGACCTGGAAGAGTGTTGGTGAGAGCTGACCTGGAAGAGCGTTGGTGTGAGAGAGACCAGGAAGAGTGTTGGTGAGAGTGACCTGGAAGAGTGTTGGTGAGAGTTGACCAGGAAGAGTGTTGATGAGAGTTGACCTGGAAGAGTGTTGGTGAGAGTTGACCAGGAAGAATGTTGATGAGAGTTGACCTGGAAGAGCGTTGGTGTGAGAGAGACCAGGAAGAGTGTTGGTGAGAGTTAACCAGGAAGAGTGTTGGTGAGAGTTGACCTGGAAGAGCGTTGGTGTGAGAGAGACCAGGAAGAGTGTTGGTGAGAGTTGACGTGGAAGAGTGTTGACCTGGAAGAGTGTTGACCAGGAAGAGTGTTGGTGAGAGTTGACCTGGAAGAATGTTGGTGAGAGTTGACCAGGAAGAATGTTGGTGAGAGTTGACCTGGAAGAATGTTGGTGAGAGGTGACCAGGAAGAATGTTGGTGAGAGTTGACCTGGAAGAATGTTGTGAGAGTTGACCTGGAAGAATGTTGGTGAGAGTTGACCAGGAAGAATGTTGGTGAGAGTTGACCAGGAAGAATGTTGGTGAGAGCTGACCTGGAAGAGTGTTGGTGAGAGTTGACCAGGAAGAGTGTTGGTGAGAGAGACCAGGAAGAGTGTTGGTGAGAGAGACCAGGAAGAGTGTTGGTGAGAGTTGACCAGGAAGAGTGTTGGTGAGAATTGACCTGGAAAGTGTTGGTGAGAGTTGACCAGGAAGAGTGTTGATGAGAGTTGACCTGGAAGAGTGTTGGTGATAGCTGACCTGGAAGAGTGTTGGTGAGAGTTGACCTGGAAGAGTGTTGGTGAGAGTTGACCTGGAAGAGTGTTGGTGATAGCTGACCTGGAAGAGTGTTGGTGAGAGTTGACCTGGAAGAGTGTTGGTGAGAGTTGACCTGGAAGAGTGTTGGTGAGAGCTGACCTGGAAGAGTGATAGTAAGAAGGCACTGTACGGTGCCGAAGTATGGTGACAGTGATAGTGAGCCTGCACAACATTGTATTTGACTAACTACGCCTGACCTTCTCTCCTCAGTCATGCCCGGAAGGATCGACGGATTTCCGGGCCGAGCAGTGCCAGAGATACAACAGTGTCCCCTTCGAAGGAAAATATTACAGGTGAGACGCTGCTCCTTTCGTACATATAGATTCAGGACTGGTGTAGCCACATTCAGGGTTGGTGTAGTCACATGCAGGACTGGTGTAGCCACATGCAGGGCTGGTGTAGCCACATTCAGGGTTGGTGTAGCCACATGCAGGGCTGGTGTAGCCACATTCAGGGTTGGTGTAGTCACATGCAGGGCTGGTGTAGCCACATTCAGGGCTGGTGTAGCCACATGTAGGGCTGGTATTTATAGCAACATTCACGAATAATAACGGTACATATTTTGGCGTTTATTATTGCCAGAATAAATGAGAAATAAATATTGTAAAGGACATTAGTGTAAGAATGGAGAGAGGATATGCAAAGGCTCACTCAAGGCTCAGAGAAACTATGGTGTTTTATTGTGAAAGATAATGCAGTAGAGTCACAGTGAATTGTTAATATGGACTATATTGTGTATATAAATTTTTATGCTTTTATGATATTTTTACATATAAATCGAGTTTTAGCTAGTCTATGAATGATTTCGACCTTTAATAGGGACGAATAAATAACAATAGATCAAGTTGTGACATATAAAACAATAATCTTTGTACTGTATCTAATATAAAAGAATTATAATAACATTAATAACATTATTGTTATTGTGGTTTCTCAGTCAAATTATAAAGGAACAGGTACATGGCTAGTAGGTGTACAAATACTCTATGCATGCACTTAGTATGTACAACATAGTATAAAATAATGTATACTGTAACTGTATTTTTTAATACATTCTTTACAGATAACAAAACTGTAAATAGGCATCAAGACATGACTGTATTAAGATATGTGGTGGTACGGCATTAATCATCATTTTGTATTCATACTTGCTCATTCAGTATTTGTTGCAGACTAACTGGCAGAATATATTTGATACTTGTGTATTTTATTATTTTCATTGTTTCTATCAATGTGAAACTAAGGTAATTTATTTGGATGACCATCTTTTATGTTTTAACTGAATTTTTTTTTAGTGTGTAAAATACATTAGGTTTGAGAGTTTGAATTATGTGTCGAATATGAATTTAGAAGAGTAACGTTCCTGTTACTTCCCTGGGGTATCCAGTGGAGTAACAGCACTGGGGTATCCAGTGGAGTAACAGCACTGGGGTATCCAGTGGAGTAACAGCACTGGGGTATCCAGTGGAGTAACAGCACTGGGGTATCCAGTGGAGTAACAGCACTGGGGTATCCACTGGAGTAACAGCACTGGGGTATCCAGTGGAGTAACAGCACTGGGGTATCCAGTGGAGTAACAACACTGGGGTATCCAGTGGAGTAACAGCACTGGGGTATCCAGTGGAGTAACAACACTGGGGTATCCAGTAGAGCAGGGGTCTCCAAACTTTTCAATGTAAGGGCCACATTACATATTTCCCATATTTATGCGGGCTGAAGGAATAAAAAATGAAAAAAAAAATCAGTGCCAGTAATTTAATTTCCTCAAATATTAAAGTATAAACATGGAAAAATTAACACATATCTTTTTGGAAAAAATTAGGGTAAACTAAATAGATTCCTGCCTTTAGTTTTATGCAACCAAATTAGTGTGACGAATGATACTGTCGTTTTGATTTCAAAATTTCATTAAAATTAGGTTCCAGATTAGATGAGCCAATTGTAAGAATTGATTTCAAGTGATCATCAGACAAATTTGCTCGATAGTTAGATTTCACATACTTCATTTTGGATTTGGAACCACACAGGGATTTGTTTGGCGGGCCGGATGAAATTATGTGGCGGGCCGGATGTGGCCCGCGGGCCATAGTTTGGAGACCCCTGCCTACTGTAACAGCAATGACCCACTGGGGTATCCAGTGGAGTAACAGCACTGGGGTATCCAGTGGAGTAACAGCACTGGGGTATCCAGTAGAGTAACAGCAATGACCCACTGGGGTATCCAGTGGAGTAACAGCACTGGAGTATCCAGTGGAGTAACAGCACTGGGGTATCCAGTAGAGTAACAGCAATGACCCACTGGTGTATCCAGTGGAGTAACAGCACTGGGGTATCCAGTGGAGTAACAGCACTGGGGTATCCAGTGGAGTAACAGCACGGGGTATCCAGTGGAGTAACAGCACTGGGGTATCCAGTGGAGTAACAGCACTGGGGTATCCAGTAGAGTAACAGCAATGACACACTGGGGTATCCAGTGGAGTAACAGCACTGGGGTATCCAGTGGAGTAACAGCACTGGGGTATCCAGTGGAGTAACAGCACTGGGGTATCCAGTGGAGTAACAGCACTGGGGTATCCAGTGGAGTAACAGCACTGGGGTATCCAGTGGAGTAACAACACTGGGGTATCCAGTGGAGTAACAGCACTGGGGTATCCAGTGGAGTAACAGCACTGGGGTATCCAGTGGAGTAACAGCACTGGGGTATCCAGTGGAGTAACAGCACTGGGTATCCAGTGGAGTAACAGCAAAGACCCACTGGGGTATCCAGTGGAGTAACAACAATGACCCACAAGGGTATTCAGTGGAGTAACAGCAATGACCCACTGGGATAATCAGTAACATAACAGAAACAACCCACTAGGGTATCCAGTGGAGTAACAGCAACGACCCACTGGGGTATCCAATGGAGTAACAACATATGACCCACTGGGGTATCCAGTAGAGTAACAGCAACGACCCACTGGGGTATCCATTGGAATAACAGCAACGATCTACTGGGGTATCAAGTGGAGTAACAGCAATGACCCACTGGTGTATCCACTGGAGTAACAACAATGACCCACTGGGGTATCCACTGGAGTAACAACAATGACCCACTGGGGTATCCAGTGGAGTAACAGCAATGACCCACTGGTGTATCCACTGGAGTAACAACAATGACCCACTGGGGTATCCAGTGGAGTAACAGCAACAACCCACTGGGGTATCCAGTGGAGTAACAGCAATGACCCTGAGGTATCCAGTGGAGTAGCAGCAATGATCCACTGGGGATCCAACACCAGTTTCTGTGATGCACATTGAAATTCCAAGGCTTACTATAAGAAGCAAGAATGATACTTTTCCTTCATACTCCAATTACTGAATCAGATTATTTAATTAAATCAATGTTTTGCAAGCTTTAGAATCAGTAAATCATTTACAACATGTTATACTAGAACTGAATATTAATTTGTTGGGGTTTTCCACTTGTTTAGGTGTTTATGAAAGCCTTGTTAATACTGTAATCTATATACCTTTGTCAGTTACAGTACTATCAGGAAGGAAAGAAATTCATCATTGTGTTAATTTTATTGCTCTCCTTTATTACTGCAGATCTGACTAAAGTTCTGCTACATTTCTTTCTAATTCTACAATTTTCATCCTTCAGATTACAATTTTTTGTATTAAATACGGCAACTGTATTATATTCAACAGATGGTGTGTTTGGTTTTTGACATTAGTTATATATATAGTAAAATATGTAGAAAAAGTTAATTATTATGGAAATCTTTGTGTCAGTCAGGGGGGGGGGCGGTTTATAATTTGTATAAATGTACATTATTGGATACTACTGCAGTTCTTAATGAAGAATCTTAATGAATTGGTTGTTGCTGTGATGAGGTTTGTGGTTATAACTGTTACATTGGGGTGTTACAGTTGGGTGCCATACCTGGATGATCCTCAGAAGTGTGAACTCAACTGTCAGCCAGAGGGACAGAGGTATTGCTGGTGTTTCTAATATGTATTTTCAAGCACACAACACAAACACACACACACACACACACACACACACACCACACACACACACACACACACACACACACACACACACAAGCACTTTTTTGGGTAAAAGTGACCATGTCTTTTTGGGAATAAAGTATGCAATGCACTATAATCTGGAAGAAAATAAGGAGGTTGAAGCAGTTGAAAAACGTGACTTCAGGAGAGGACATTATGGCCACCTTATAAATTTTTTTAGTGAGTATAATTGGACAGACTTGATGCTAGACAAGAAAGTGAATGAGATGTATGTCAAGTTTGGTGAAATATATGATAAAGGCACAAAAAAATTTATACCAAAACAGAGATGCAGAACTAGGAAACAGGATTGGTTCAATAGAAATTGCAAGAGGGCCAGAGATCAAAAGACACAAAAATGGAATCAATACAGGAAGAGGCCAAACCCCCAAACATATCAGCGATACAAAGATGCGAGAACAACTACACGGCAGTGAGTAGAGAGGCAGAAAGAAATTTTGAAAAAGGGATTGCAGACAAATGTAAAACAGAACCAGGTCTATTCTATAAATTCATAAACAACAAATTGCAGGTAAAGGATAATATTCAGAGGTTGAAAATGGGAAATAGATTCACGGAAAATGAAAAGGAAATGTGTGAAACACTAAACGAAAAGTTCCAAAGTGTGTTTGTACAAAATGAAATCTTTAGGGAACCAGACACAATAAGAATTCCAGGGAACAACATAGAGCATATAGAGGTGTCTAAAGATGAAGTGGAAAAAATGCTCAAGGAGCTAAGTAAGAACAAAGCAGTTGGGCCAGATGGAGTTTCACCATGGGTTCTGAGAGAATGTGCACCTGAGCTCAGCATTCCACTTCAACTGAATTTTCAGGCATCTCTGTGTGCAAGAGTTGTAGCTGATGTGTGGAAAAAGGCTAACATAGTTCCAATCTACAAAAGTGGAAACAGGGAAGACCCCTTTAATTATAGACCTGTATCATTGACAAGTGTAATAGTCAAAATATTGGAAAAAATAATTAAAACTAAATGGGTAGAACACCTGGAGGAAAACGATATAATATCAGACAGACAGTATGGTTTTCGACCTGGAAGATCCTGTGTAACGAACTTGCTCAGTTTTTTATGATCGAGCAACAGAGATTTTACAGGAAAGAGATGGTTGGGTTGACTGCATCTATCTAGACCTAAAAAAGGCTTTCGACAGAGTTCCCCATAAGAGGTTGTTCTGGAAACTGGAACATATTGGAGGAGTGACAGGTAAGCTACTAACATGGATGAAAAATTTCTTAATTGACAGAAAAATGAGGGCCATAATCAGGGGCAAAGTATCGGATTGGAGGAATGTTACGAGTGGAGTACCACAGGGTTCAGTTCTTGCACCGGTAATGTTCATTGTCTACATAAACGATCTACCAGTGGGAATACAGAATTACATGAACATGTTTGCTGATGATGCTAAGATAATAGGGAAGATAAGAAACCTAGATGATTGTCATGCCCTTCAAGACCTGGATAAAATAAGTATATGGAGCAACACTTGGCAAATGGAATTTAATATGAATAAATGCCATGTTATGGAATGTGGAATTGAAGAACATAGACTCCACACAACCTATAAATTATGTGAGAAATCTTTAAAGAATTCTGACAAAGAAAGGGATCTAGGGGTGGTTCTAGATAGAAAACTGTCACCTGAGGACCACATTAAGAACATTGTGCGAGGAGCCTATGCTACATTTTCTAACCTCAGAATTGCTTTTAAATACATGGATGGAGAAATACTAAAGAAATTGTTCACGACTTTTATTAGACCAAAGCTGTAATATGCAGCGGTTGTATGGTGCCCATATCTTAAGCACATCAACAAACTGGAAAAGGCGCAACGACATGCCACTAAGTGGCTCCCAGAACTGAAGGACAAGAGCTATGAGGAGAGGTTAGAGGCATTAAATATGCAAAACCTAGAAGATAGAAGAAAAAGAGGCGATATGATCACTGCATTCAAAATAGTAACAGGAATCGATAAAATTGATAGGGAAGAATTCCTGAGACCCGGAACTTCAAGAACAAGAGGTCATAGATTTAAACTAATGAAACAAAGCTGCCGGTGAAATATACGAAATTTCACTTTTGTAAATAGAGTGGTAGACAGTTGGAACAAGTTAAGTGAGAAGGTGGTGGAGGCCAAAACCGTCAGTAATTTCAAAGCATTATATGACAATGAGTGCTGGGGAGACGGGACACCATGAGCGTAGCTCTCATCCTGTAACTACACTTAGGTAATTACACTCAGGTAATTACACTCACTCACTCACTCACTCACTCACACTCTTGAATGATGGAGCAGTAATGGCATGTCTTGGCTATGTGGGGTGCAGCATGGATATCTCCAATACACTATACAACACATGAGATTTTTGCTCTGTACAGGTGCCTACTCAGCTGCTGACCAGAAGGGTACCGGTGCTTGAGCCTTTATGCCAGTTTTAAAACATCAAAATGCATGCAATATAATAATTATGTCTCTGCAGGTACCTACATAAAAGGTTATAACCGGGACGTATCACATCATATAAGGTGCTAATCACTAACATTTTCAACAGATAAAGTATTAATAAGAGCCATTCTTGTTGGGTTACAGGTGTTATATTCCATCACAGGCAGACTCTTCTAATGTTCACAGATTACCTTTTATTCAAGTTCTATACTACTGTATTGCAAAAAAACACACAAATATATCAGAAAAATATTGATTGAATTTATCTGATCTGTCAGTCATTAATACCAAAAAAGATATTTTTTCAGATACATTTTGTAATGTTAAGTACAGTAATCAATAAATAGAGGTAGTCTGGATGCATTACTGATGGGCATGGTGAGATATAATATATGCATGTTCTCTGCAATGTATTTATGCTATGTAGTACAGCAAGTTAAAAAAAAATAAGTCAATTTTTGATAAGCGCATGGGTCAGTAATTTTCCTTTCAAGACAATCGTTTTATTATTTGTTTCACAAGGCACTCTCACAGACAGAGATCGTCACAGTCCCTTTTCACCCAAGACCGGCTTCTTTCAAGAACCAAGCAGAAGGAAGAGCAATAATTATAAATTAATTATATTTATTATAATAATAATAATAATAAATAATTGTTGTTTTTGATTCTTCATGAATCTCAAAAGTTACATTGTTGGTGGTGCAATGGTCTGCTCTTCATGAGCAATTTGCTCTGGGTTCATATCCTGGCCAGAGAGCATTGACTAAGTGTCAGTCCTTATCTGTACTCCTCTGTTCATCCAGCAGCAATTGGGTACCTAATTGTTAAATGATTGGCATGTTGTATTCCGAGAAAACTAGTGAATAAGGTTTACCACGAGCAATTGAGAGCTAACTGGAGTCAGCAGTTGCCTGTTTCTGTACCCCACCTCTGTAATATATATATATATATATATATATATATATATATATATATATATATATATATATATATATATATATATATATATATATATATATAACTGAAAACTTACACCCCAGAAGTGACTCGAACCCATTCTGCCAGGAGCAGCGCAACTGGTATGTACAGGGACGCCTTAATCCGCTTGACCATCACGACCGGACATAAGGAAGTGATAACCGAAACTATTTGAACCACTTCCCCACCGGCACTCGGATGGTAATCTTGGGCATGGCATTTTATCAAATCACATCATTTCATGGGGCAACACACGAGGAACACAAATGCGAACAAGCGTGAATGGTCCCCAGGACTATATGCAACTGAAAACTCACACCCCAGAAGTGACTCGAACCCATACTGCCAGGAGCAACGCAACTGGTATGTACAGGGACGCCTTAATCCACTTGACCATCACGACCGGACATAAGGAAGTGATAGCCGAAGCTATTTGAACCACTTCCCCGCCGGCACTCGGATGATAATCTTGGGCATAGCATTTTATCAAATCAAAGTGGGAAGTGGTTCAAATAGCTTTGGCTATCACTTCCTTATGTCCGGTCGTGATGGTCAAGCGGATTAAGGCGTCCCTGTATATTCCAGTTGCGTTGCTCCTGGCAGTATGGGTTCGAGTCACTTCTGGGGTGTGAGTTTTCAGTTGCATATAGTCCTGGGGACCATTCATTATTAGACCATTATATATATATGTCGTACCTAGTAGCCAGAACTCACTTTTTTGGCCAACTATGCAAGGCCCGATTTGCCTAATAAGCCAAGTTTTCCTGAATTAATATATTTTTTCTAATTTTTTTCTTATGAAATGATAAAGCTACCCATTTCATTATGTATGAGGTCAATTTTTTTTATTGGAGTTAAAATTAGCAACACGTGAGGAACACGAATGCAAACAAGCCTGAATGAAAATCACTTCCTTATGTCCGGTCGTGATGGTCAAGTGGTTTAAGGCGTCCCTGTACATACCAGTTGCGTTGCTCCTGGGAGTATGGGTTCGAGTCACTTCTGGGGTGTGAGTTTTCATTTGTATCTAGTCCTGGGGACCATTCAGGCTTGTTTGCATTCGTGTTCCTCACGTGTTGCCCCAAAAAATGAGGTGATTTGATAAAATGCTATGCCCAAGATTACCATCCGAGTGCCGGCGGGGAAGTGGTTCATATAGCCTCGGCTATCACTTCCTTATGTCCGGTCGTGATGGTCAAGTGGTTTAAGGCGTCCCTGTACATACCAGTTGCGTTGCTCCTGGGAGTATGGGTTCGAGTCACTTCTGGGGTGTGAGTTTTCAGTTGTATCTAGTCCTGGGGACCATTCAGGCTTGTTTGCATTTGTGTTCCTCACGTGTTGCCCCAAAAAATGAGGTGATTTGATAAAATGCTATGCCCAAGATTACCATCCGAGTGCCGGCGGGGAAGTGGTTCATATAGCCTCGGCTATCACTTCCTTATGTCCGGTCGTGATGGTCAAGTGGTTTAAGGCGTCCCTGTACATACCAGTTGCGTTGCTCCTGGGAGTATGGGTTCGAGTCACTTCTGGGGTGTGAGTTTTCAGTTGTATCTAGTCCTGGGGACCATTCAGGCTTGTTTGCATTTGTGTTCCTCACGTGTTGCCCCAAAAAATGAGGTGATTTGATAAAATGCTATGCCCAAGATTACCATCCGAGTGCCGGCGGGGAAGTGGTTCATATAGCCTCGGCTATCACTTCCTTATGTCCGGTCGTGATGGTCAAGTGGTTTAAGGCGTCCCTGTACATACCAGTTGCGTTGCTCCTGGGAGTATGGGTTCGAGTCACTTCTGGGGTGTGAGTTTTCAGTTGTATCTAGTCCTGGGGACCATTCAGGCTTGTTTGCATTTGTGTTCCTCACGTGTTGCCCCAAAAAATGAGGTGATTTGATAAAATGCTATGCCCAAGATTACCATCCGAGTGCCGGCGGGGAAGTGGTTCATATAGCCTCGGCTATCACTTCCTTATGTCCGGTCGTGATGGTCAAGTGGTTTAAGGCGTCCCTGTACATACCAGTTGCGTTGCTCCTGGGAGTATGGGTTCGAGTCACTTCTGGGGTGTGAGTTTTCAGTTATATATATATATATATATATATATATATATATATATATATATATATATATATATATATATATATATATATATATATATATATACTGTATATATAAATAAAAATAAACAAACTCACATCCCTGGACTACTCGGACTCATGCACTAACAACTGAATCATGATGAGCTCAAAAGTATCTCAGAAGTACTACCAGACTTATGTGGGGGGTTTGGAAACCACCATTCAGTACTACATTCCAAGTTTTACCAGAATTTATATAAGGGTCACTAACATTAGTGGCCTCAACGACGACAGGAAGCTAATGGCTTGTTGAAGGTCCCTCCCATTTGCCTTGATGATCCTTTCCAGTTGGACTTTAAAAGTTAACAGAGTTTTGGCATTTACAGCTTCAGCAGGTAGGCAGTTCCATGGTTTTATAACCCTGTGGGTGAAAAAGCATCTCCTGTTCTCAGTCCTACATTGTAGCTTATTAAGCTTCAAACCATTGTTCCTTGTTTGTGTTACATCTGACCTTTTGAAGAAATTGAACAACAGTGGTCCATGGCTTTTCATCCTCCTCTCACCCAATACAAGAAATATTGCTTGAACACAAGTGGAGGTGATAAAGTGATACTTAGACAAGTTCCTGCAGGGAAGACTGGACCAACTGGGTTGTAATGAATGTGTGAACTGTAGGCAGCTTCAGTTAACAACTTTTGAGATCAACTTATCACAAAACAAGACTGGACCTAGGCTAGGCACGAGGAGTAAAAGGATTCTCATAAATTACTATAGGTAAATTACAGGTAAAGTACAGGGTGAGTTGATGGGAAGAGATAGTCATGGGGGTTTCAGTGTCTTTTTAGTGGTATCGGCCAGGTCATTATGGCTTCATCATATGATTCTATACCTGACTTGGTGGTTTTTATTTTCTTAGGATATGCTTCTGTGTTTTTATTCACTGATAGCTATACCTGCTTCCTTCGTCATTTGGCCTCACTGGTTGTTTTCTGGCTGAAGTAGAAGCAGTAGAGGGACTGCCTGATATGTAGCAGAATTGTCTAAGATCAAACACTCATAAACTTCTTCATAAAACAGTGGGCAATTGGTGTCCACACCACCCTCTGGAGATGGGCTGCAAAATCCTACATTGGAAAGTTTGGTCCCACTTAGCAGCCTCATCTTGATAGGCAGCCGACTGAGAAAGCGGCTTGATAAAAACTGAAGTCCCAGCCCTGACAAATGGTGAAGACCCTCAGTTCAAAGGTATTTTGACTACAGTATGAGGCTCATGTTCCAGCTTCAGACCAGACCAGACTAGAATAGTGCTCACTATTCTTGGACTCCTGGGAATAATAGGGGTTTATCCCAGTGTGTGTGGTTCTTGTTCACCCTGCTTCACTACCACTAAGCCATTCTCAGCACTTTCCCTGGTGGTTGCAGGGTTTGTACCACCATCTTTTTTGTGATCCTCTCTAATGGAGGAGTGTCATCTATGTACATTCCAGGTTACCTGGTCCCAGATGCCTAGGAGTTTAATGTGATGTGTCTGGGTATGTTGGGTTTTGGTCCTTTCCCTACTTCAGTGTCTCATTGCTTGCTCCTCTGCTCTGCACCATTGTTCCATGGTTTCTTGGGCAAGGGAGTACTTTTGGTGTACAGTACCATCTTTATGGAGGAGTGTTCCATTTTGCTTCTTCTGTACCCCATCATGGTACTTGAGAGCCTTGCTTTATTCTGGGACAGTTATTATTTCATGGTTTCCTCCCTAGGTCTATGGTCTTGTTGACCACCATGTCCCAGGCCAACCAGATGGTTTCGAACACCTTTTGGCGTATTTCCCTAGTTCTCCTGGCTGTCTATTAGCTTATCCCCTTATGTTCTGTGTTCAGAGTTTTGTTAAGGTTTGGTGTTAGGCACCTCTGGGAATGGGGGACTATGGGCAGCTCCAGAGTGATGGAGTAGGTTGGTTGGGACTCGAGGTGACTTGAGCTGGCATCTGGTGGTGGTCAGGTCCATCACATTGAGTGTATTTACTCTGCAACAATGATTATATGCCTTGTTTACCTCAGGGTGCCTACTTTCCATTATGCTTACTTCATTAGTTTTTTTCAGTTTTTGTTGATATCTGATTCCCAATTTACTTTCATCTTGGAAAGCTAGCCATCTTGGAAAGCTCAAGCATGAGCTTCAGAGGACTATCGAGACTAGCTAAGACTTAGCAGTACCAGAGCTAAGCTCAGGAAGCTCATTCCATGCTTGATTATTGGGTAAACTCTTAACAGTATTTAACATCAAGGGGTATATATACCAAAATGAATTTTGGTCTGTTACAATTGTGAGAAGCACTTATGGAGCAACACTGGGCAAATGTTTTTTTATGTGAATAAGTGCCACATTATGTAATGTGGAAAAATAGAAATAGGCAAACACACAACTTACAAATTATGTGCAAAAGCTTGAAAGAATTATGATAAAGAAAAATCTAGGAGTAGTTCTGGATAGAAAATTGTCAGGTGAGGACCACACAAAGACCATTATGCATGGAGCATATGCTATGTTTTTCAACTGTACAATTGCCTATAAATACATGATGGCAAAAGATTAAAGAAATTGTTCATGACCTTCGTGAGACCAAAGTTAAAATATGCAGCAGTTGTATGGTGTCCATTCCTCAAGAAGCACATCAATAAACTGGAAAGGGTGCAAAGATGTGCAAGTAAATTGCTCCCAGAACTGAAAAACAGGAACTGTGTGGAGAAGTTTGGGGTGTTAAATATACCAAAGCTAGAAGATAGAAGAAAAAGAGGTGATATGATCACCACTTACAAATACCTGTAGTAACAGGAATCGACAAAATTGACAAAGGAGAATTTTTGGAAACTGCAACGTCAAGAACTTCACTTCAACTTCATTTGGGAATTTCATTTGGGAATAATGATGTCAGATGACCTAATGTTTAGGGAGCATAACCAAGCAAATATTGTGTTAGCCAGAAAAATGATAGGATGGATTACGAGAACTTCCAAATCCAGAGATCCCATCACAATGGTTGTACTCTTCAAATCACCTGTGTTGTCCCATCTAGAGTACTGCTTAGTACTCACTCCCCCCTTCAGAGCAGGAGAGATTGCTGAAGTAGAGGGAATACAGAGAACATATACGGCACGCATAGACTAGATAAAGCACCTAAATTATTGAGATCGTCTCAAAGTCCTCCAAATGTACCCACTAGAAAGGAGACGAGAGGGATACCAAATAATATACACATGGAAAATACTGGTAGGCTATGTGTAGGTGGGCTACACATATTTCCTAAATCTACACAGTAAAATAACAACGTACTGGAGTGAACGATATAGAAGAAAATGCAGAAGAGAACCAGTGAAGAGCAGAGGTGCCATAGGCACAATCAGAGAACACTGTATGAACATCAGAAGTCCACGGTTGTTCAACACCCTCCCAGCGAGCATTAGAAATATTGCTGGAACAACAGTGGACATCTTCATGAGGAACCTAGATTGTTTCCTCCAAGGAGTGCCGGACCAACCGGTCTGTGGTGGGTATGTGGGCCTGCGGGCCACTCCAAGCAGCAGCCTGATGGACCAAACTCTCACAAGTCAAGCCTGGCCTCGGTCCGGCTTCGGGAGTAGAAGAACTCCTAGAACCCCATCAACCAGGTATCAACCAGGTAAGAACTAGAAGACATATGTTCAAGCTAAGGAAACAAAGCTGCTGAAAAAACATTAGAAAGTTCACTTTTGCAAACAGAGTGGTAAATGGTTGGAATAAGCTAAGTGAGAAGGTGGTGGAAGGGAAAACCATCAGTATTGTAGTTTAAAAGTGTCATACAATAAAGAGTGCTGGGAAGACAGGATACCACAAAAGGAGCTCTCATCCTGTAACTACACTTGGTTAATTATACTTAGGTAATTATTTGGTGTATATATTTTGGTGATTCATAATGCAGTCCTTTTATATACTAAATTCAATAAAAGTTTATGATTCTTAATACATTTCATTTATTTTGAGAAGAAAGTTGAAAAGTACTGACCCATACAGCATTCAAAGACTTAATTTGCTGTTTTATTCTAAGCTAAGGCTAATTAAATTCCGATTCAGACAAAAAACTCTGTATACCAAGTGACTGTCATCCTATAAGGAGTAATCAGTTGATTAATGAGATATAAATTGGTGTGTCACATTGCATGATCAATATAATTATTAAAACAGCATGATGGGTGTTAAATATGGTTTGGGTTTGTAAGAGTATGGATTTGCTGTGTGAGTGCTAAATTACTAAATTTTGAATAATGCTTTACTTTCTGTGGAGAGCCCCATTGGCTCCCTGGAGCTATTGGGCTAATAGGCAATATTTAGACCAGGACAACAGTCAATGGAGCTCTGCCTATCGGGGACCTCTAGCCAGGACATGGCCCCCTCGGAGAGGTGCAGGGAGCAATGGCTCTGGAAAACCCTCCTGTGGTTGGGGGTTAACCTTATCTGCCATCGATCGGGGTTAGGCACCCAGAAAGGTAGGCATAACAAAACAGACCCCACATGGTAAGAAAAATACAACCGAAAGCTGAACAGAGAGGTAGAACTCCCTCAATTCCCAAGGAAACAAGCAAACAAGTAAATGTCACCCCACCCCGTTACGTCGCTCTTCCTCGCAGCTCATCCTCTTCCACTGGAGCTCCAGACCCACCGCACCAGCTACTCAACCCCAGTTCATCAGCTATTGCAATCCAGGGCAGTCATCATCTCTGGCCTCAGTGTCTCAAGCAGTGTTTCCCTTTGTAGCGTCCTCTGCTGTTTCGTGGTGTCGTGGCCAGGTGTACCTGAAGTGTACTGGGGCTGTATGCACTTAGAGCGGCCTTCCCTAAGTGTGCTGCTTGTCTTCTACCCCTCCCTTGGGGCCATCTGAGATTTTTGTGGCCCTTGTTTGGCCTTGGGTAGGAAGCGGTGTTGTTGTTGTTGGTTGGGGCATCAAGGTGTTGTGCAGCTTGCCTACAGCAGTGGCCAGTTCCTGTCTTTCCTGGTGATGACATACTGTTGTGGGTTTTTTCTTTGACTTTTTGTTTTGTGTGCCTAGTGAGGGGTCTGCCTGCAGTGGCTATAGGTCCACCTCTGATATTTTGGTAGCCCTCTGCTATGCCCCCGTGATAGTACGTGTCACAGGGTTTTCAGTGTTCATCCTCCTTGTTAACTTTTAACGGGTTAGCAACACCTTACCCGGGCTTCCCGTAGCAGTCAGCCTACGGGCCCTGGAAATCCCTGTCGGGGTTCAATGTACCCATGGATGCGTCTTCTGAGTTCCAGCCCGCCTCGTGCTGGTTTGAAGATTGTTGTGTGCCCTTGTCTTAGGGTGACAGTCACCTCTTTTGCCTCCATCATGCTGCCTGTTGGCCTTCTACAGCTGCACGTGCAGGTTCCTACCCTTTCCTGCACATGCAGGTCCCCCTTCCCTGTAGGGGGAGGCCATGGGCTTCGGTCTTGCACTTATTTTCCCTTCTCAAGCTGTCTTCGGCATGGCTTGAGGAGGATGTGGAGGCGTTGAGTGCCAGACCTTCGTCTGGTGTGCTGGCCTTGGTGGCTCGGGTGTTGGCCGCACTGTTGAAGTTTTTTACGCCGATTCTCAGGGAGGCGGTGTCTCTATTCGGTGCTTCTTGCCTCGCGTGCTGACAGGCTGTGCTCACTCTTTCTTTGGAATCTGCCTGGGCTCTGGCTCTTAAGTTTTTTCTCCGTTTTGTCCGTTGTTGTTTGCGGACTCTGAGATCATACAGTTTCTGCGGGCGGCTTCGTTTAGTTATTGTCTCATGTCGGAATTGTTGGTTCTCCGGGGTGGCCATTCTTTGCCTTCTCAGTAGGGTCGTGCCAGGGGTTCATTGGGTCAAGGTGAACCTTTGGTGCCAGCTTCTTAGCCGACGTTGCCTTTGGAGCTGGCATTGTCTGGTCGGCGCAATGATTGCTCTGCTCGTTGGCCAGCTTCTCGTAAGGGGCGTTGGCCCTTTCGTGGTTTGCCCCGTTGATAGGGCAATGGGGAGCGGGGGTGGCATCTTACTCTGTTTGCTCCCTCCTGATCCCACGATTCATGGGCGCTTTGGGTTCTCTCCTCTGCCCTGTGGTGGCATTGGGCTGCTGCTCCTCCTTTGGGAGGTTCAGGACTGGCGGGGCAGGCTTCTTTCCCTGCGCTCTGTTGGGTCATCTCGGAGTAATTACCTAAGTGTAGTTACAGGATGAGAATTACGCTTGTGGTATCCCGTCTCCCCAGCACTCTTTGTCAATATAACACTTTGAAATTACTGACGGTTTTTAAGAAGTGGGTATGCTTGGGCTTGGTTGAAACGAACCTGTCCCTCAGATAGGTTTCCCGTCTGTTTCCAGTACCAAAACGGGACTGTGCAGATCTGAGGATTATTCTGGACTTGTCCAGCCTGAACTCCTGGATTCCTTGTGTTCCTCCTTTCAGATGACCACTCTGTCTCAGGTCCAGCTTCTGCTGGAGCCAGGGGCCAGGGGCCTAGATGATGTTTCTGGATCTCAAGAACACATATTGGCACATTCCTATTCACCCTGGGTTCTGGGACTGGTTATGTTTCATGGTGGAGCATCAGGCTTACCACTTTCATTGCTTTACTTTTGGCTTGAATCTGGCACCTCGCATGTTCACGCATCTTACCCGGGTTATGGTGACCCGTCTGCGTCTGCTAGGGGGTTCGGGTTCTGGCCTACCTCGATGACTGGATGGTGTAGGCTCCCAGCTGGTCTGCTTGTCTGCTCGCCAGGAGTGTGATTCTTCCCCAGCTCGCCAGGAGTGTGAGTCTTTCCCAGCTCACCAGGAGTGTGATTCTTGGACCAAGCTGGGTCTTGTTTTGGGCTCTCAGATCGCTTCCATGTCTCTCTCTCCGGAGGCATTGCTGTGGCTGCGATCCTGCCTTCAGGTGTTTCTGGGGGTTCCCTGGGTCACTTGGCTGTCCCTCGAGGGGGTTGTGTGGGTGTCTGAACTTTGCTGAGCTGGCTTACCCGCTGGATCGGGTGTGGTTTCAGTGTCTGTTCTGGTTCTTTCCGCCTCTCTCACGATCATTGGGTTCATCCTCCAGGGGCCTTGTGTCGCCGGCTTCCTCTTTGTGTTTTTTAGGAGTTTAGTATCTTGGTGCCTACCCGAGCCCTCGTTCGATGTGTTCACGGACGTGTCGTCTCTCGGCTGGGGCTTTGTGAGCAGTGCTCACCATGCGGACCAGGAGCGGTGGGTTGCATCCTTCCGTCGGGCTCACAGCATGGTCTAGGAGTTCGTGGCGGTCTGGTTGTCGCTTCAGAGGGTTCGGGTCGTTTGGGGCTCGACCGGTCAGTTCCATTCAGACTGTTCTCCGGTGGTTCATTTCCTGAACTGCGGGGGTTCTCTTTGGTTCTTGTCTCTTTGGGGGCTGGTCGCTTCAAGTGGCTCGTCTCCTGGTTTCTCGGGGTTTGCCTCTCCATGCAATTCATATCTGGGGAGTGTTCAGCTTCCTGGCGGACGGCCTGTGTCAGTTCATTCCCCTGTCCACTGAATGGACAGTCGATGTTGACTCCTTCAGTTGGCTCTGCCGTACGTACAGGCTACACGAGGTGGGCCTCTTTGTCATGGTTCCCAGTATATGTGGCGCCCTTCCCCACCAGTGAAGCATTCGCGATGGATGTCTTTCGGCATGACTGGTCGAGGTGGGGTTAACTGTACCTCTTTCCCCGGTCCAGGTGTTGCTTTGGGCTCAGTTGGATTCTTACCATTGGAGGGTAGTCCCCTTGGCCCCTTGGTGGCCAGCACAGCCTTAATTTCAGACACTGCTAGCTCGGTGTCTGAACCTGGGGCATTTTTCATGGCTCCGCCTCTTCTAGCAGATTGGACCGGTCCAGTACTTGGCTGGTTCAGTCTTCTTTGCTCTTCACATTTGGTCTTTTTAACACTGGTTTATCACCCTTTGTATGGTGATCAGGTGGCTTCGTTGATGGTGTCTCACCTACTAGCTTAATCACGGCGGCAGTGTGAAGGTTCCTGGCGTTCTTTCCACCATTTTCTCTCTTTTTGTAGGTTGTCTTCTATTTCTGATCGAGTTGTTTTGACTTATATTTCTTGGCTTTTTCAGGACGGTCACTTAATGCCTAAAACTGTTGCCTCATATCGTGCAGTACTGGCGGAGCCACTCTTGCTTGCGTTCGGGGTGGATGTCACTACTGCTCCATTCTGTATGCTTTCTCGTGCCTTGTTTCACCTCCGGCCTGCTCATACACCGCCTGAGCTGCCCTGGTCTTTAGACAGGGTGCTCTCCTTTCTCTCTTCTCCTCGGTTTGTGATGACTCCCCTTCAGTTCAGGAATGCTTTTCTAAGGTGCTCTTTCTGTTGGCATTGGCCTCTGGGGGGTCGGGTTGGTGAGCTTCACGCTCTCCTCCGCCACAGGGTTTTCTGCTCCTTTGGTCCTGGTAGTCTGCCGTTTTCAGTCTTCTCCTTCTTTTCTGGCAAAGAATGAGATGGCTGCCTTCTGGATGGGTCCTTGGGTCACTGATGCTTGGTTGATCAGGCCGGGGGTCCATCATGTGTTGTGTTCAGTTGCAACTCTTTGCCGTTACCTGCGTACCTCAGCTTCTTTGGCTGGGGATGTGCTTTGGGTTGATCTGGTTTCCCTCGTTCCCTGTTCCAGGGCTCAGGTCTCCCAAGTCATCTGCAGGGTTATTAAATCTAGCCAGCCTGCGGTCTGTCCTCGTACCCATGATGTTCGGAAGTTTGCTGCTTTGGCTGCCGTCTTTAGCAACATGTCTTGGGCTGATATTCGGGCGCAGGGATTTTGGAGGTCGAACAGGGTCCTGGCCGCCCGATATTTGGTTAATATTTCTGGTCCTGGGTATTCATGTGTGGCTTTGGGTCGCAGGTTGCAGCCTGTTGTCTCTCCTTCGAGTTGAGGCGCGTTTTGCGACTGCCTCCCGGGTAAGTCCCTCTTTTACTTATTCTTGGCTATATAGCTCCAGAGAGCCAAAGGGGCTCCCCACAGAAAACCAGCATTGAATGTAATGAAACGCCATTTTCTGGATGAGTTCCCTGGGACCTTCCCTCCCTCCTGGTGGCAGTTTTGTTTTCTTTTTGTGGCTTAGGCTCCGAACTGGGATTGAGTAGCCGGTGCTGTGGGTCCGGGGCTGCACGAAAGAGCAACATGATGGCATGGAGTGATGTTTGCTTGTTTGCTTGTTTCCTAGGGAATTGAGGGAGTTCAACACTTCTTTTTGGCTTTCAGTTGTATTTCTCTTACCATGTGAGGTCTGTTTTGTTACCTTTCTACCTACCTTTCTGGGTGCCTGACCTCAGTCGATGGTAGTTAAGGTTAACCCCCAACCACAGGGGGGGTTTTCCAGGGCCATTGCTCCCAGCGCCTCTCTGAGGGGGCCCATATTCTGGCTAGTGGTCCCCGGCAGGCAGAACTCCATTGATTATTGCCCTGGTCTAAAGATTGCATATTAGCCCGATAGCTCCTTTGAGCCTCCGGGGCTCACTCAGAAAAAGACGTTTCATTATATTCCCTGCTGTTTTTTATTAAGTAGTTTAATGGAATAAATATTAATAATACAAATTAATATAAAATCGGTTATTATTAGCATAAAAAGATGCTAATTTTTTGTAAATACCTGTAGATACCACTGTAAGTACTGCAGTATACAAGTTAATAACATAAGTCTTGGGTTCAACAGCTGGGTACCCCATCTAAAAGCACCACGGAAATGTGAGTTGAACTGTCAACCAGAAGGTGAGAGATTTTACTACCGTCATGCGCTAAAGGTGGTAGATGGAACACCCTGTGACAGCGAAGGACGGGACATCTGTGTGGATGGGAGGTGTATGGTAAATATTAACAAAACTTATTTAAGTTTTTATTAGGTATCGTAAGTCAGGAAACCTTATTTTTGTTGTTTTTTACAGTGCTCTGCTATATATGTAGTTGATGAAGTGCTGAACAGTGCTGTAAAAATAACAGAATTAGGGCTTCCATTATGGTATAAATAATAAGGATTCAGACATGTTGCATAATTAAAGAATGTACAATTATATAGTGTATACAGTTTTATTTGACAAATACTGTACAGCAAAATCCCAATTGCTCATATCAAGATAAATTGGGAGTGGGCCCCTATTCATTTTCTTGCCAGTTCACCTACAGTCATAGACCAGCAACTAGGGTGCAACCCTCAACAATTGCCTGACCCCTGGGTACCTATTTGCTACTAGGTGAATGGAGGCATCAGGTATAAGGAAGCTTTCCTAAAAGTTTCTGTCCTGCATGTTAATCCAACTTGGGACCATTTGGTTGTGAGCTGACTATGTTGACAACTACTGCAATACAGTATTATTAATTAATAGTTCTGTCATTGCTTATGTCAGATATTAAAGAGTAAATAAATATTATAACATACTCTTACAGTGAGAGGAAACTGTTTACCTCTTGTCTATTTGTTGTTGGTTCCAGAGGATCAATGTCTCCTTGGCCCAGTCCCTGACCAGGCATCCTGGCTGGTGGTCTGGCCAACCAGGTTGTTGGATGCAACTGCTCACAGCCTGGTTGATCAGGTATCCTTAACCCTTAGACTGCGTAATACATGCATATATGATTGAAGGGATTGCAGAACAGACAGCTGAGCACAACCTAAAGAGACAAAGAAAATGATTTGACATAAAATAATTTAACATAAGTTTTTAAAACTTGCACAAACACTTTCCAATTTTTTTGGCATAATCAACTAGGCAAATGTTCCAACTTTGTCTAAATGATCACAGCATATCTTGAAAAACAAGAGAATCAAAATTAATTATAAAATTGAATATTGAAAACTTCAGATTTTCAATTCAGAATAAAAAATATGAACTGATGTTCATATTTTTGTATATAATTGGCACCAATTATATACAAATATAGGTTTTCAGTATAGTTTACTGTAAAAAAAAAATTGTCAATAGGGCATTTGAAATATGTGGCAAATTTACACCAAAAAAAATTATAACTCCAAATGTATAAAGTTTATGAAAAATCCATTCTGAAGGGATTGCAGAACAGACAGCTGAGCACTCAATATGTCAAAATAGTGAGAATTGGTCAAAAAATGGAATTTTAGAAGCCACTCAAAGTTGAAATTTCAGTTTCAGAGATAATTGAAGTTGAAGTTATCAACAATGAATAAAGGTATTTTTAATTTGTTAATTTATTTATGTTTTAATTAACATTGTTTGGCATTTGTACTCAAATATGTGAAAGTTGTAGGCCAATATGTGTTGAAATGAAGTCAAGAAAAAATAATATAAGGATAATGATGATAATTATAATGATTTAGGGGATATATTTAGGGTATACTTTATATACATGAAAATGCCCTAACATGGTCCCTAATCATCAAAACAACCTAAAGAGACAAAGAAAATAGAGTTTGAAATCAGAGAAAAATCAGCCAAAAAAATTAAAAGTCCCAAGTTTTGCGAGTTGTTACTGATTTATTTGTTGACCAATTTTGTTCTATCTTCACATAGTTAGGTAAACGTATGCATTCTCCAGGATGTAAAGGTTACAACAAGATCAGATAATAAACACAGGAGAAAAAACTAAAATCTTAAAAAAAAAAAATTTCCTAAAAATATTTTTGGGACAAGGGAGCCGGTCGGCCGAGCGGACAGCACACTGGACTTGTGATCCTGTGGTCCTGGGTTCGATCCCAGGCGCCAGCGA
This sequence comes from Procambarus virginalis, assembly GCA_020271785.1. NCBI lineage: Eukaryota > Metazoa > Arthropoda > Malacostraca > Decapoda > Cambaridae > Procambarus > Procambarus virginalis. Next base: position 431,618 of record WNGS01008507.1, read on the forward strand.
GAAACAATGGGCAGAGTTTCTTTCACCCTATGCACCTGTTACCTAACAGTAAAATAGGTACCTGGGTGTTAGTCAGCTGTCACGGGCTGCTTCCTGGGGGTGGAGGCCTGGTCGAGGACCGGGCCGCGGGGACACTAAAAAGCCCCGAAATCATCTCAGGAATCATCTCAGGATAACATTGATGAGAGTAACATATATTAACATTGGGCAATGTATTTATATGATATATAACAAAATAGAGCATATTAACATAGTTATTTATTATTATTATTTTTGTTCTTATGTATTACTTAGCAATGATGCAAAGGCACCAACTGCATATCCACTTTCTGAACACTTCTTACTACTATTCTTCTTCTTTGAGCATCGGACAGGTGCTTGCATCTCTTTATTACTGAATAATCCTTCAGTTCCAGTTATCAGGAGCTGTTTTCCTTATCAACAAAACGTTCTTATTTTTTAAAATTAGTCTAAAATCAATTTCTGAAAATATTTTGATGAAAGTCTCCGTGGTGTAGTGGTAAGACACTCGCCTGGTGTTCCGCGAGGGCTTTGTCATGGGTTCGTATCCTGGCCGGGGATGATTTACTGGGCGCAAATCCTTAACTGTAGCCTCTGTTTAACTCAACAGCAAAATGTGTACTTTGGTTGTAAAAACGATTCTTCACTGCGGGGATCGTATTCCAGGGACCTGCCCAAAACGCTACGCTTACTAGTGGCTGTACAAGAATGTAACAAATCTTGTAAAAAAAAAAAAAGTTTTATGACACTGAAGTCAATAAGTTGGAGATTTGTTTAAAGTGTCTAAGTTATTTTTACATAATTCAAATATTTTTCGCTAATATACCCTCAATATGCGCAGTAATATGCGCGGTAATGTGTGGTCTAAGGGTTAATAACTAAGCCAAATTAAAAAAAAAGTATTTAAGAAATGAGGTGTATAATTGTCTGCATTTAAAGAATAGATGGGGCACACGTTTTATACTTCAGCATAACTGCAATTAAATTAATAACGCAGTGTAAGATGTTGCAGATACAATCATAGCTGTAAGGTTATTTTTGACAGTGTAAATGTAGGATAATACTGTATTTGTTTTTTTGTATTTTTTCTATTGTACAATATACAATTTTGGGTGACAACATTCAAAGAGTATGGCAGTTTTTTGTTTGTTTGATACAGTCTTGGTTACAGCAGTCGGATGTTAGAAATGTATGAGTAGTGATAGGTTAAGACAAGAATGCTTGTTACGTGCTGCTGGCAGTCAGGTAGGATGTACAGTAGTGCTGATGGTGGCCAGAGATGGGGAGCTTGTGTTAGGCCTGGAGCCAAGAACTAAGCTTGTGCAAACCTGGGGGTAGAAAGCTGGAAGGAGGATGAGAGCATAGAGCTCAAACAAGGGCAGGATAGAAGAGCTTGAATACAAGATTAGAGCTCGTAGCTCGAATAAGGCTGGAATTGGCCACCTGGTCTGTAGCAAGGCTGTAGTGTCTTGTTTGTGAGTTGGAACTAGACTGGTTGAATGTTACATCATATGCTTTTGAATCTCGATGGCATCGATAAATCTGTGTTTGTCACTGAACCACTATTGGAGTTAGAAAAATGAGGCTTCATTCCTGATCGGCTCATACTAATAATTCACCTGATCTTGTGTTCGACACAGTTTGCTTCTAACAAGTTGATCATCATTTGGCCTGATGGGAAACTTTCTGGTTATTTTTGGCTTTCCTAAGAGATTCGTGGAAACATAAGGGAACATTTATTAATGTAATTACAGATGTCATTAATGGTTAGTGTATATGATTGCAAATGTCATTGGTGATTATGTTGGTAAGTAACTAGCACATTACTGTATTAATGTGATGATTAATTAATGTGGTATGCATGCTACACTATAAAATTAGGCTAGTTTTACTTTATTAATGTAGTACTGTAATTTACTGTATAAATGTTCATATGTATTTAATCCTCCATTTCCTTCACAGCAAGTAGGATGTGACCTAATTTTGGGTTCATCAAATAAGGAAGACAAGTGCAGAGTTTGTAATGGTGATGGGTCAACATGTAACACAATCACGGGGGATTTCATGCAGAAGACACTAACTGTTGGTTATAATGATATTGTCCTAATACCTGCTGGTGCTACTAATATTTATGTAGAAGAAGTGAAGGCCTCTAATAACTATTTAGGTAAGTCACTAAAGAGAATTGATCAGTTCTTAAATGTAACATGTGTAAATAAGAAATTTAATTAGTGAATAAATCACACCAAAATCAGTTTTGCTGATAAATATGTTCATCTCACACCAAATAATTAACGACTGTATGATTTTACAGCTGTCAGAAACATGACTGGCTTCTTTTTCCTCAATGGAAATTGGAGAATTGATTTCCCAAGAGCAAGGAAATTTGCTGGCACCACCTTCCATTATGAAAGGAAAGCTGATGGCGTCGGAATCTTTGCTCCCGAGGTTCTGCGTGCTCTTGGACCAACAACAGAACCCCTCTTCATTGTGGTAAGTGACAGACTTATTGAATATACTGTATATTGAAATGCAAAGCAAAAGAGGACATAGTTCTGAAAACATATTTTGCAAAGAGTCCAAAGTTAATGATATCATTGCTTAGTAGTGGCTTTATTTTGAGTGTTCCATCTACTAATAACAATACCTCTCTTGTTCTTTGTAAGAAAATTATTATGAATAAATTATTATTATTATTATTATTATTATTACTATTATTATTATTATTATTATTATATTATTATTATTATTATTATTATTATTATTATTATTATTACACAGAGAAATCACATTAACATAATATATCAATGAACAAATCCACAGGAGCCTTGATGAGGGTCTGAACCTATGTACTGAGAAAAAAAAACCAGCGTTGAAGTAATGAACGCCATTTTCTGGGTGAGTCCCGGAGGCTCCCCGGAGCTATCCCAGGCTGATATGCTAATTTCAGACTTTGGCATCAGTCATGTGTATGGAGTTCTTAGGCCTACCGGAGACCACGGCCAGAACCGGGCCCCCTCAGAGAGGCACGGGGAGCAATGGCCTATAGAAGCCCCCGTGTGGTTGGAAGCATTCTATGTCTGCCATCGACCGGGACAGGCACCCAGAAAGGTAAGCGCCCCAAAACAAACCCCTATTCTGGTTAAAATTGCTACCAAAATCCGAACTAGTGGATAGAACTCCCAAACAGAAAAACAAGCAAACTAGTGTGACGTCACACGTCACCGCGCCGCTGTCTGCGCAGCTCCCCCCTCCCCGGGAGGGGGAAGGTGGAGCCCCAGACCTCCCACGCCGGCTATCCACCCATCAGTTCTGAGGCTGGATGTCAAGACACGCGAAAAACCGCCGACCGGAGGGAGGGAGGGTTGCCGGGGAGCCTCCGGGACTCACCCAGAAAATGGCGTTTCATTACATTCAACGCTGGTTTTCTGGGGGGAGCCCCGTCGGCTCCCCGGAGCTAACTACCCACAGAGGAAGATCAAAGGGACGGAACCGGGAGGCGGACACCACCCAAACAACCAAAACGCTAAAACCAAAGGAGCAGGAAAAACAGCGACCCGACCCCCAGAGGCAAATGCCCAAAAGGAAAAGAGCCGACGAAAAACAAACCGGAACCGAAGAGGCACTACCAACCGAGGAGAAGACAGAGCACGCTGACCAGAAACCAGGATGGTGCAAGCGGCGCACGAACAGGCCGGAGGGGAAACGAAGCACAAGACAGCTTACTAAGCGGTGTAGAAGCAAGACCGAAAGCAAGCCAAAGCGACTCCGCCAGCGCCGCACAAAAAAGAGAGAGGCGACAGTATGTGGCACGACGACGGCCCCCAACCCCCACCAAAAAACCAGGCCGACGCTAACAAGAGGAACCACCTAAGAAGGTACAGGAAAAGGAAGGACCGCCAAAACACCCCATACTGCCGCCAAGAGAAACACGCAGGTGGGACACCGACCACCAGCCGGAGGCGAGACCACGAGGCAGACGGAAGCAGCCCCGACAAGGCCCCTCCGAGCCCAGGAAAAGGCGGAGCCGCAAGAAGATCTCGGGCGCGACCACCGAACTCAGGTGGTACAAGGAGATGGAACGTCTGCCGAACAGACAAATCCCAAAGCAAGCAAACCCGCCAGGAGAACAAATGACGGGTCCGACGCGAGACATCGCAAGACCCCAAAAAACCAAGTGGCAGGGCAAGCAAGGAAACCAAAGAAGGCGGAAGGGTTGCCGCCAGAACCCTACCCGAACCAAGAGGTACGAGCAACAGCAACAGACCGAGACAAAGAAGCACACCACAGGACACAGGCCGAAAAAAGCCCAAGAAGCCAAGGAACACACGCAGAACACCCCTGTGGCAGAGGAGGAAAACAAGGGAACACACAAACAATGAAGTGGTGGAAACCGACCACGTCCCCCAACATAGCAGCAAGTGCAGGCAAAACTGACCAAAGGAGATGCCAGGAAAACGACTGGGGTGAGGCAGGACGAAAGAGCAGAAGCATAAAAAACCCCAGGAGTAAGGACACGCCACTGCGAAACACGGTACTAATGCACACGCGCAGTAGTAGCAACATACAACCTGGTGGATAAAGACAGGCTGTTTAACACAAGGGGCACACGCCCTAGGGGACGCAGGTGGAAACCGAATGCCCAAATGAGCCACAGAGACAGTAGAAAGAACTTTAGTGTCAGAGTGGTTGACAAATGGAATGCATTAGGAAGCGATGTGGTGGAGGCTGACTCCAAACACAGTTTCAAGTGTAGATACGATAAGAGCCCAATAGGCTCAGGAAACCGTACACCTGTTATAAGATTGACGTTTGAGAGGCGGGACCAAAGAGCCAGAGCTCAACCCCCGCAAGCACAACTAGGGGAGTATACACCACCGCAACATGCACAGGTAAAGAGCAACTCGCTCCGGCAAGGCAGAGAACGGAGCAGATAGACCCCAGACAGGGCCCACTGAGACACAGACAGAACCCAGCAGGCCCAGGAACCCGCCTACCAGGCGACCGACGGCGGAGAAACCCCGCTCCAAACCGGCTGGATGGGGAACCGGGAGCTCATGTACACCCCAAGCCCGCCCGAGGCCAGGCTAGACGGCCAAAGGGAGGCCCACCAGGAAGACGCATGGGGCGGCCTGCAGGCCCACAGACTCCCCACAACCAGGATGGGCCATAACTAAGTCGAAGGCAAGCTAGTGTGCCCCGAAAGTCCACAGACCGTACCATAGGGGCATAACTTGCAATCCCCTCACAGAGTTCAGTGGCATACCGATAATAGGTTAAGTAACAATTGTAATTACGAAACCATAAGATGCTTATTGTAACCTACTAAGTAGGTCAGGTAAGGTCGGTGTTTCCACGAAGTTTTTTAAGGGAAACCATTATGTTTAGTATGGCACCTATGCACGGAACGAAGAAGTCAATATTGACGTAATAAAGATGCGGTGACGGGTTGGTGCAAGAGAGAACCGGATCAGCACCTCCAAGGATACCCGATCAACCAGGCTGTGACTCATACGTCGGGCAGCAAGCAGCCATGTCCAACAGCCAGCATGACCAGTCCAGGAGGCCTGGTCGATGACCGGGCCGCGGGGACGCTAAGCCCCGGAAGCACTCAAGTTAACCTCAAGATAAGGTACCAGCGAGAAGGCGTATGCTCGCAAGGAGGTCGTGTAACAACTGCAGACCTCTGATGGATATACAGTGTTCCCCGAGTGTGCCTATGGCACCACTGCACTCCACTGGTACTATCCCGCAAGTTCTACCAGATAGGCGGGACCCAAAAGCCAGAGCGCATAAACCTTGCAAGCACAGCCAGAAGCCCTACCAGGCGAGTACAGAACCAACACCACAAACCCCCACACCACATAACACTAACAAAGGTGGGACCCCTGAATGACCCTAGCATGGGATGGACATGCACAAGAGTGGGACAGGAAGGGGTGAAAAAAGGGGACCGACACTGGTGTGCGAACGGTCTCAGTCGTACAAAAAGAGACCTAAAGAAAGACAGGCATATAACACCACATCCAGCGCCCTGCCAAAAGACGCCAGACCGCAGAAACTCACCTGGCAAACGGTGGCTCGAAGTGACACGACTCAACCGAGCCCAGAAGAACCTGGGAGCACCGCCAGGTGAAGAAGCCAGAGCCGGACCTGCAGGAGAGCAAGGAAGAGGCGAAGAAGGCGGCCCACACCCATGACACAGGGGAAACCTCGGCGGCCTCCCCACAACTGGAACCCAGGACACCCCCGGAGCGAAAAGGGGCACATACCGCGGCAAGGGAGAAGAGCGAAAGGCGAAGCACTGGAGCAAAAAGACGACGAACACCGGCACTACACACCGCCCAGACCAAAACAAACTCCGCGGCGCACGCGCATGACATGCGGCCGAAAACGCGCAACCTACCCTGCGGGAAGGCGGCAACCAAGACTACTGCACAAGAAAAGTAGCCAAAAGAGTGAGCAGGAACAAGAAAACCGGCCAAAGAAGCGAAGACAGAGCCCAAAAAAGGCACGCAACCGGGCCACAAGTAGCCCAACAGGGCCACAAGTAGCCCAACAGGGCCAAAAGTAGCCCAACAGGGCCACAAGGAGCCCAAACAGGCCACAAAGTAGCCCAAAGGGCCAAAAGTAGCCCAA
>WNGS01008507.1:438287-455916 GCA_020271785.1 Procambarus virginalis
GAGTGTGCCTATGGCACCACTGCACTCCACTGGTACTATCCCGCAAGTTCTACCAGATAGGCGGGACCCAAAAGCCAGAGCGCATAAACCTTGCAAGCACAGCCAGAAGCCCTACCAGGCGAGTACAGAACCAACACCACAAACCCCCACACCACATAACACTAACAAAGGTGGGACCCCTGAATGACCCTAGCATGGGATGGACATGCACAAGAGTGGGACAGGAAGGGGTGAAAAAAGGGGACCGACACTGGTGTGCGAACGGTCTCAGTCGTACAAAAAGAGACCTAAAGAAAGACAGGCATATAACACCACATCCAGCGCCCTGCCAAAAGACGCCAGACCGCAGAAACTCACCTGGCAAACGGTGGCTCGAAGTGACACGACTCAACCGAGCCCAGAAGAACCTGGAGCACCGCCAGTGAATAAGCCAGAGCGACCTGCAGGAGAGCAAGGAAGAGGCGAAGAAGCGGCCCACACCCATACACAGGGGAACCTCGGCGGCCTCCACAACTGGAACCCAGGACACACCCCGGAGCGAAAAGGGCACATACCGCGGCAAGGGAGAGAGCGAAAGGCGAAGCACTGGAGCAAAAGACGACGAACAACACCGGCACTACACACCGCCCAGACCAAAACAAACTCCGCGGCGCACGCGCATGACATGCCGGCCGAAAACGCGCAACCTACCCTGCGGGAAGGCGGCAACCAAGACTACTGCACAAGAAAAGTAGCCAAAAGTGCAGCAACAAGAAAACCGGCCAAAGAAGCGAAGACAGAGCCCAAAAAGGCACGCAACCGGCCCAAGTAGCCCAACAGGGCCACAAGTAGCCCAAAAACCGGGCCCAAGTAGCCCAACAGGCTACAAGGAGCACAACAGGACCACAAGGAGCCCAACAGGGCTACAGTAGCCCAAACTCGCCAACAAGGACGAGCCCGACAGACGTTCCAATAACGCGGGAAGGAGGAAAACCTTCCCGAACCCTCGAGAACACGGAAGCCAAACCAGACCCGAAGGCACACAAAGGCGCATGCGCACCCGAGACCAGTAGTCATGGAGAACCCCCAAAACGGGGAAACATGACGAAAACACCGTCCCCCCCAAAAAAGGGGTGGGGGGAAACATCCACCCACAGGACGGAACCAACGGACTCGAAGGCCAAGGAACCGAGCCCGGGGAGGGGCCGACGCCCAACAGCACGTACGGCGAGTGGAGAGGAAAACCCCACTCCGCGTAACCACAAGCCCCGCCGAGAGGGGGATAAAAACCCCACGGGGTCCTATGGGGCCAAGGCCCCCCAAGTCAGCCCCTCCGCAGCCCCGGGAACCCACACAACAGGCCCCGGGGCCGAGCCGTCCCCCTAAAGCCCCGGCCGTACCAGAAAACCGGGACAGCCGTGAAAACACTAAGGAAGGGAGCCCACTGGCAGACTCTTACAACACGGCTGGAGGATCAGGCTCGAATGCCCCCGTCACTACCCCGGAAGGGGATGTCCCCGAGACTGCCCGAGTCTCAACACCACCAAACCCCGCCCTGAACCTACAGACGGTAAGGAACCGGGTGCAGGCAGGAAGGGGAATCCCGGGGAAAAACAAGAACCAAAACGGGGCAGCCCCGGGGCTCCCGGGGAGTTACCACGAGAGCGTTGCCACCACCAAGGCTCAAGTGCAACGCCTCTGCTGCCCGCACCAGCTGAGCACAACTGGGTAACCGAGCCATAACGAGCAACAAACTCGCAGGGCTCCGGGTCGAAGGTGTCACCGACCCCACAGGCAGCAGACGGAGGCAAAACAGAGAGTCACCCAGAGACAAGGGGTGAGCAACCCTCAAACTCGCTGGAAGCGAGGGGGGGGCTCTGGGGTCACATCCATCGGACCCACGCGCCCCCAGGGGTTTCCCAGGGTCCCGAGCGTTTACTATAAGAGGACTCGCGCTCAGGTAATCCCAGGCAGGGTACTGCTAACCGGCACCCAAAACTACCAAACAACTTTCTAAGAGCTGAACCCCCGGGACGTGTACACTCACGGGGACCTAGCAGGGGGTACCACCAGAAAACTCAGAACACAAGGGACACCAGGGGCAAGAACGAAGGCAGACCCCCCCACCAGGTAGAGAAACAAAAGAAAAGAAAACCCCGCAAGAGGACAGCGTACCCAAGCGGAACAGAGCCGGCCGCTATGATTGGGAAAAGACAAGCTGCACAGTACCCTGCGCCCCACCAGTGCAAAAACTGCCCCTTACTCTAAGGCGAACAAGGGAGACAGAACACCCGAGCACACAAAGAGCGGCCGAAAACCAAGCAGTAAACGGCCTAGCAGGGGCAGACCCCAAGGAACTTGTGGAAGGTGGCCCCAAGTCCCAAGGGCAGTACTTACAGGGCACCTAGGGAAGGGAACCCTAGGCGCATGCAGCCCGAGTACTGGAGAATCACTCCCGGCTCGCGCACCACCTAAAAAACAGACACCACACTCTAGGTGCAGTGCTGAAACAACCACTGGAGCCGGAGCACATAACCGGTGCCTATAGCATCAGCCGAAGAACTGATGGGTGGATAGCCGGCGTGGGAGGTCTGGGGCTCCACCTTCCCCCTCCCGGGGAGGGGGGAGCTGCGCAGACAGCGGCGCGGTGACGTGTGACGTCACACTAGTTTGCTTGTTTTTCTGTTTGGGAGTTCTATCCACTAGTTCGGATTTTGGTAGCAATTTTAACCAGAATAGGGGTTTGTTTTGGGGCGCTTACCTTTCTGGGTGCCTGTCCCGGTCGATGGCAGACATAGAATGCTTCCAACCACACGGGGCTTCTATAGGCCATTGCTCCCCGTGCCTCTCTGAGGGGGCCCGGTTCTGGCCGTGGTCTCCGGTAGGCCTAAGAACTCCATACACATGACTGATGCCAAAGTCTGAAATTAGCATATCAGCCTGGGATAGCTCCGGGGAGCCGACGGGGCTCCCCCCAGAAAGGTTCTTTTTACCATGTCGTGGTCTGGGGCCCCCCTCCTCCCTGGGTGGGGGAGGGGGGCGCCAGACCACACTGCGCCGGCTGCCTTCAGTTTGTAAGCTAGTGTCAACCGGGATAGACGCTTCTCTGGCCTCAAATTCCTGGGCGGTGTTTGCCTCGTGTGGCGTTCTCTGCTGTCTTTGTGTGGTGTGCGGTGGCCAGGAGTACCTCATCAGTGTCGGCTGCATGCGCTTAGGGGCTTCCTTTCCTAGGCGCCCTGTGAGTACTGCCCCTGCGTGTCAGGGTTATCTTCTCTGGGGCGTTCGGGAACCGCTCCCGTAGGGGTTCTTGCTGCTCTGCATTTGCCTCGCCTTTGGGGCCAGCTGGGGCTTGGGGCCCTTGTTTGGCCTTAGGTAGGGAGTGGTGTTGTGCTGGTTAAGGCGTCACGGTGTTGCACGGCCTGCCACCTAAGTGGCGACCGGTTCCTGTTGCCTCTGGGGACGGTGTACTTTTGCGGGGTTTTTCTTTTGTTTTGTTTTTGTTTGCCTGGTGGAGGTTCTGCCTCGTGGGTCTATAGTTCCCCTGGTATTGTTTTGGTGGCCCTCTGCTAGTTCCCTGTGCTTGTACATGTCCCAGGGGTTTTCAGTGTTATCATCTACCCCTTGTTTTGTTTGGGTTTCTTAACCGGTTAGCAACACTTTGCCGGGGCTTCCCGTAGTTGTTACCCTACGGGCCCTGGAAAACCCCCTGTCGGGGCTTGGTGAACCCATGGATGCGTCCCCCGAGTTCCAGACTGCCTTGTGCGGGTTTGAAGGTTGCAGTGTGCCCTTGTCTCAGGGTGACAGTCACCTGTTTTGCCTCCGTCATGCTGCCTGTTGGGTCAATGACACCTTTGACCCGGAGTCTTGCGAGTCATGTTCTCTGCTTGTGCTCTAGTTTTACTCTGAGGATGTTCCTGTTAGGGTACAGGCAGCATCAGCTTGCATGTTAGGTTTAGGTTATTGCAACGTTCTAGGTAGGTTTCCCACCCTGATGTCCCGAGGCTGCCCCGTTTTGATTTTAGGGACCCTGACCTGGGGGCGTTAGTTGCTTTGACTTTGGCTCCTGCCGCACCCCCTGGTCCTTCCCCTGTGGTTCTTCCTGCACCTGCTCCCCTGTGTCTGGCTCCAAAAGATCTGAGGGTTTCGGCCTCGGCACAGGGTTTAGTTGGTAATAAGACTCGGGCTGCCTCGGGGGCTGCCCCATCCGGGTCGGGACGGAGGCATTTGAGCTGGTTCCTCCTGCCGAGGCTTCTGGGTCCCACCAGCAGACCCCCTTCTTGTCCGCCTTTCCCTTGGACTCTGCCTTTTCTTCTGGGGTAGAGGGTTTGGAGGACGGCTCTGCCCTGGGTCCCGACATGGGGGATTCTGGGGCTGGGGAGGAGTCAACCTGGGGGCCTTGGGCCCCCTTTGACCCCGCTTGGGTGCTTTTGCCATCCTTGTGGGGCTTATTGTTGCAGGGGAGGGATTTTCTTACCCCCTTTCCCTGTATGAGTATGATTTGGGTTCGGCTCCTCCCTGGGTTCGGTTCCGGGAGCCTTTGGTACCTCGGATCTGTCTCTCCAGAGGTTTTCTACTTCCCATATCTCCGCGAAGGGGCTCGGGAAGCTCTTGCTGCATACCTCTTGGAAGACCCGGGTTATGCTTCTGCAATGGATCCGTCCTCGTTCGAGTTCGGTTCTTCTTCCCGTTTTTGGGTGCGTTTGGAGGTTCCGGAGTCTTCCTGGCTGGCTGACTGCCCTTTCTTTTCGTTGGGGGCGTGGCATGGGTTCTGTCGGACCCGCACTCTTGATTGACGGGAAACTTCTACTTTTATGCAGGCTTACCTGAGGGGTGAGTTTGAGCATCTTAATGCGTGCATGTTCGCTCCAGTACTTTCTCGTGATGTTGGCCTTTTCCAGCTTCACATGCATGTTCCTCAGCTTTCGGCTTCGTTGGTTGTGGAGGAGTTGCACACTCGTGGGCATTGTGCTTCGGTCTTACGTTTCTTTTCCCTTCTCGAGCTGTCTTCTGCTTGGCTTGAGAAGGATGTGGGAGCGTTGAGTGAAGGGCCTTTGTCTAGGGCACTGACTTCAGCAGCTAGGGCGTCGGCTGCACTGTTGAAGCTCTTTGCGCCCATCCTGAAGGAAGTGGTGTCTCTGATTTTTGCTTCTCGCCTCGTGTGCCGTCAGGCGGTGCTTGCCCTCTCTTTGGTATCCGCTTGGGCCCTGGCTCTTAGGTTTTTGTCTCCGTTTTGTCTGTTGCTGTTTGCAGAGACTGTGATCTCTCAGTTTCTGCATGCTGCTTCGTCTAGTTGTCGTCCTATGGCGGACATCTTGATTCTCCGAAGCGGTCGTTCTCGGCAGTTTCGGAGGGGTCGTGCCAGGGTTCCGGGTTCCGCTGGTCGAGGTGGGCCATTGGTGCCAGTTTCTGAGCCATTGTTCCCTTCGGGGCCAGCGTCATCTGGTCGGCGCAGTGATCGCCCTGTTCGAGGTTTGGGTTCTCGTAAGGGCGTTGGCCCTTTTGTGGTTTGCCCCATTGACGGGGCGAATGGAGGCTCGCTCTTTTTGCCAACGCTTGGTCCCACGATTTGTGGGCCTTTTTGGTCGTGTCATCCGGCCTGCGGTGGCATTGGGCGACTCGTCCTCCTTTGATGGGTTCGGGGCTAACAGGGCAGGTTTCTTCTCCTGCGCTTCGTCAAGTCATCTTGTAGTGGGTGCGCTTGGGTGTGGTCGAAACGACTACGTCCCTCAGGTAGGTTTCCCGTCTGTTTCCAGTGCTGAAACGGGACTGTGTGGATCTGAGGTTCATTTTGGATTGTCCTGTCTGAACCCCTGGATTCCTTGCCCCTCATTTCGGATGACTACTCTCAGGTCTCAGGTCCAGCTTCTGTTGGAGCCGGGTGCCTGGATGGTATCCCTGGACCTCTAGGATGCCTATTGGCACGTTCCTATTCATCCGGGGTTCAGGGACTGGTTAGGTTTCGTGGTGGGGCGTCACCCTTACCATTTTCAATGCCTACCTTTTGGCTTGAATCTGGCACCTCGCGTTTACATGCGTCTAACCCGGGTTGTGGTGACCCATCTGCATCTTCTAGGGATTCTGGTTTTGGCCTGCCTCGCCAAGGCTGGTGTGGGCTCCCAGTCGGTCAGCTTGTCTGCTCGCCAGGGATATGGTTCTTTCCCAGCATGCAGGTTCGGGTTCCTGGTGAACTGGAGGAAGTCCCATCTGGTTCCGTCCCATGTTCGGACCTGGCTGGGTCTTGTTTGGGATTCTTGGACCGCTTCCTTGTGTCTCCCTTCAGAGGCATTGCTGTGGCTGCGGGACCGCCGTCGGCTGTTTCTGAGGAGGTCCCGTGTTGCTCGGTGGTTGCTCGAGTGGTTGTGTGGGAGTCTGAACTTCGCTGTGCTAGTCTACCTACCTGGTCGGGTTTGGCTTCGGCGTCTGTTTTGGTTCCTTCAGGGACGTCCCTTCCGCCTCTCTTGCAATCGTTGGGTTCGTCCTCCGGGCGCCTTGTGTCGGTTGCTGCGTCACTGGCTTCCTCTTTGGGGTTTTCGGGGTTCGGTGGTTTGGCGCCTTCCCAAGCCCTCGCTCGATGTGTTCACGGACGCGTCATCTCTCGGCTGGGGCTTTGTGACCAGTGCTCAACAGGCAGGACAGGGACGGTGGGGGTCCGTCCTTCCGTCGGGCTCACAGCACGGTTCGGGAGTTCGCAGCAATCTGGTTCGCGCTTTGCAGGGTTCGGGTCACTCGGGGATCGACCATTCGCCTCCATTCGGACTGTTCTCCAGTGGTTCATTGCCTGAACTGCGGGGATTCTCTTCCGTACTTGGCTCTTTGGGGTTGGTCCCTTCAAGTGGTTCGTCTGCTGGATTCTCAGGGTTTGGCTCTCCGTGCGGTTCATGTCCGGGGAGTGTCCAACTTTCTGGCGGACGGTCTGTCTCGCTTCCATCCCCTGTCCACAGAGTAAACTTTCGATGATGACTCGTTTCGTTGGATCTGCCAGATGTACGGTCTCCAAGATGTGGACCTCTTCGCGTTGGCGTGGTCTCGGCATCTCCCAATCTATGTGACGCCCTTCCACGACTGCGAGGCGTTCGCGATGGATGCCTTTCGGCAGGACTAGTCGAGGTGGGGTTACCTGTACCTCTTCCCCCTGGTCCAGCTGTTGCTTCGGGTTCTGGTTTGGTTGGAGACATTCCCAGGGAGAGTAGTCCTTGTGGCCCCTTGGTGGCTGGCCCAGCCTTGGTTTCCGTTGCTATTGGCTCAGTGCCCGAACCCTTGACATTTCTTGCGGCTCCACCCCTTTCAGCAGGTCGGCCCGGTCCGGTACGGGGCTGGTTCAACTTTCTCCTCTGCTCTTCGCATCTGGTCTTTTAGACACGGGTGTATCACCAATTCTATGGTGATCAGGTGGCTTCGTTGATGGTGTCCCACCGGAGAGCTTCATCTTGGCTACAGTATGAAGTTTCCTGGCGTTCTTTTCGCCATTTTCTGGCTCTTCGTAGTTGTCTTTCCTTTCGGATCGGGTTGTCTTGTCCTTTCTTTCTTGGCCTTTTCAGGACCATCATTTGATGTCTAATACTGTTGCCTCGTATTGTGCGGCGCTGGCGGAGCCGCTCAAGCTAGCGTTCGGGGTTGACGTCACTCCTGCCCCGTTTCATAAGCTTTCCCGTGCTATGATTCACCTCCGGCCTGCTCATGCGCCTCCTGAGCCGTCCTGGTCCTTGGACAGGGTGTTCTCCTATCTTTCTTCTCCATGGTTTGTGGTGGCCCCTTTGATTCCGGATTGTTTTTCCAAGACTTTGTTTTTGTTGGCATTGGCCTCTGGGGGCCGGGTAGGGGAGCTTCAAACTATCCTCCAGTGCAGGGGTTTCTGCTCTTTTGGTCCAGGGGGTAGGTTTGTCCGTTTGCAGCCTTCTCCATCTTTTTTGGCGAAGAACGAGACGGCTGCTTTCCGGAGGGGTCCATGGGTCATTGATGCTTGGTTGGTTCGGCCGGGGGTGCATCATGTGTTGTGTCCGGTTGCAGCACTTCGGCGTTAACTGTGCGCTTCAGCTGGGGTGGCTGGGGATGCGCTTTGGGTTGATCCGGTTTCCCTTGTTCCCTGTTCCAGGGCTCAGGTCTCCCAGGTTGTCCTCAGGGTTATTAAATCTAGCCACCCTGCGGTCTATCCTCGCGCCCATGATGTTTGGAAGTTTGCAGCTTTGGCTGCCGTGTTTGGTAACATGTCTTGGGCACATATTCGGGCGTGTGGATTTTGGAAGTTGAATAGGGTCCTGGCCGCCCGTTATTTGGTGAACGTCCCTGCTCCTCGGTGTTCTTGTGTTGCTTTGGGTCGCAGGTTGCAGCCAGTTGTCTCGACTTCGTGTTGAGGAATTTGTGGCCGCCGCCTCCCGGGGTAAGTCCCTATTTTCCTTCTCTTTGGGTATGTTGCTCCAAAGAGCCTTAATTAAGGGGCTCCCCCACAGAAAACTAGCGTTGAATGTCATGAAACGCCATTTTCTAGGTGAGCCCCGGATTCTCCCTGGCTACCCTCCCTCCCATCTGGTCGGCGGGATTTTTTTCGCGTTGGTTGAAGCCTAGTTTCCGAACTGAAGGCAGCCGGCACAGTGAGGTCCGGGGCACCCCTCCCCCTCCCGGGGAGGGGTAGGCTGTGCGGACGACCGGCGCGGCAGTAAATTGATTGTTTGATTGTTTCCTTGGGATTGTAGGGAGTTTCTACCTCTCTGTTTGTTTTTTTGTTGTAGTTTCTTACCATGTGGGGTTTGTTTTGTTATGCCTACCTTTCTGGGTGCCTAACCCCGGTCGATGGCTGATAAGGAAAACCCCCAACTGAATTGATCTGCTGCTGTTTCGTTAGATGTGGAATTGTGTCGTGAACAAAATTATAACACGGGTGACCTGTTGTCATATGTTTAATCAAATATTCCTAGGCTAACGCTTGAGTGAAAAGGCATTAACAATCAAATAAATCAAACTGTCAATAACGGGCTTGGAGAAATCTTCTTCTTAGATGCGTCAGGAGGAACTGGTAAAGCCTTCCTAATTAGATTGATTCTGGCAGCATTTCGATCCCAAAATGGCATAACCTTAGCTCTTGCATCATCTGGAATAGCTGCGACATTGCTACCAGGTGGAAGAACTGCTACTTCGACTTTGAAATCGCCATTGAACATCCATTTCATTGAAACTCCCACGTGCAACATTTCCAGTACATCCAGCATGGGAAAAGTATTGCAGAAATGCAAACTTATTTTTTAGGATGAATGCACAATGCCTCACAAAAAATCGTTTGAGGCTCTTGATCGACAAAGCAAGATTTGCGTGGAAACATCCAACCATTTGGGAACGCACTAATATTGCTTGCAGGAGATTTCAGGCAAACATTACCTGTTATTCCTCGATCGACACCAGCGGACGAAATAAATGCTTGCCTGAAATACTCTACTTTGTGGCGCCACGTAAAGAAATTTAAATTAACTACAAATAGGCGGGTGTTATGTAGCTACTGCATAACGATCCATCAGCTGAGATATTCTCACATCAATTTCTAGAAATTGGGAACGTAAACGGGCCGGTTGATCTGACCTCAGGACGAATTTCATTGCCTCAGAACTTTTGCAATTTAGTTACGTCAAAAGAAGAATTGGTTGAAAAAGTATTTCCCAATATTGAAACCAAATATAAGAATCACGATTGACTGAGTGAATGAGCTATTCCTGTGGCAAAGAACAAAGACTTCTACGAACTTAACGATATTATTCAGTCTATCATACAAAGCGAGGTACAGTATCCACTCAATTTAACGGCCTCTTTTATACCAATCTGCCGGTATTAACGACCGGTTTGGGAGCCTGGTATCTGGAGCCTCCTATACCGGTCTGGCGGTCGATATTACCGACGTTCTTTATTGGGTTTGTATTGGCATCGGCAGCCCCTCACATGGCGACCAGGCGATCATCCAGAGTGGTATATTAAATCTTAACTTTCTTTCAAAATGATTCAGTTTTATGAAGAAAATTCTAAATTATTATTAATAAAATATTTTAAAACAATTGTTATTAAACAAAATTCTTTGTTTTTTTATTAAATACCTTTTATAGTATACGCAATAGGTATTTTTTTTCCCACGGACCTAGAACGTACTGCGCCTGGCCATGTGACCGCTTTGTTTACTGTTAACTTGCGCGGCTGAGAGCAATGTCTCAGAATATTAGCCAGAGAAAATCAGATTCAGACAAAAATAGATAAATTCATGATTTCTACGGTTTGTGAAAGCACCCACTGGGAATTCAACAAGTCATGCAGCATCCGCTGGCAACGTGTGCCCTACAAGCCATGCTGCACCCGCCGATGCTGAATTCCCATCAGCATGTCGTGCAGCCTCCGCTGACAACGAATGCCCTGCAAGCTATGCTGCACCCGCCAATGCTGAATTCCCATCGACAAGTTGTGCAGCCTCCACCGGCAACGAATGCTCTGCAAGCAATGCTTCACCCGCCGATACTGAATTCCCATCAACATGTCGTGTAGCCTCCGCTGGCAACGAATGCTCTGCAAGCTATGCTGCACCCGCCGATACTGAATTCCCATCAGCATGTCGTGCAGCCTCCGCTGGCAACAAATGCTCTGCAAGCTATGCTGCACCCGCTGATGCTGAATTCCCATCGACAAGTTGTGCAGCCTCCACCGGCAACGAATGCTCTGCAAGCTATGCTGCACCCGCTGATGCTGAATTCCCATCAAAAGTCGTGTAGCCTCCACTAACGATATAAAATATGATTGAAAGGCATATAAATTAGTGTAAAAAGTGTTGATAGAGTACAGTATTGTAAGTGTTAATGATTATTTAAGCCTTGACAAAACGATACTGTACAGTGTAAATATACAGTAGAAACAATTTTCAACTGTGAATTAGAATTAGAACTCATTTGAATTAGTAGTAAGGCTAGCTGTTGTGTGAAGTGAATGCCTGAAAATAAGTGTTCATACTGTATGTACCCTGTATATAGTACTGAACAATATAAAACAAGTGCTGCAGAGGATGACGTAATCTTCAGCTTCATTAAAAGTAAGTCAATTTATCAATTTTATTATAGTATTTCAACATAGTTTTTTTTTCAACAAAAGCTACATATTAATCTCTGCAAATGTATATTCTATCATTAGCAGAGAAAAGGCGAGCTCAAAATATTTCGTCTTGGCTAGCTCTCAGTGACAAGTCTCGATCGCCATTGTTATGGCCTGGCCGCCACAGTCTGTGTCATAACATTAAAAATACATTACCTGCACTGTTCAGGGTAAAACAAAACACATCCCTAAAGTTTTATTGAGAAAATATTAACAATCACTGATGATACCTGAAATATTTTGCAATACAAAGGAATGAACTAATTTTTTCCCACCCATCTGGACTTGATCAGACCGTGTTCACACATCATCCATGCAGCAGCCACCAGCTGGCTTAATCGTCGGCGTGGCACTAAATTGGAATGCAATTACACAATGAACTTTATTTAATTTCAGTTATACAGTATAAAATATATCCTACCTAAATGTTACTTGAAAAATTACCCGACCCGACTTAACTTCGGAAATAACGGAGCTCCGGAAATAACGACTAGGGTACAGCCCCATATAGGTTGTTAAATTGAGTGGATACTAGTCACATACAAGTCCGTTGACATTGTTGTGGAAGCAGATGAAGAGGTTAATTATCTAATAAATATTTGAATTCACTCTTCTGCCAGGGATACCATCACACGTATGGCATTTGAAAATCGGCGTGCCAATTATCATGTTGCGAAATATCAACCAGCCAAAACTTTGCAATGTCATGCGCCTTGCAGTAAAAAAATTAATCAGCAACATCATAGAAGCAACAATCTGACTGGACCTTTCAAATGGGAAGATGTCCTCGCATTCCTATGATTCCAACAGATATGCCATTTCAATTTAAGAGATTGTAATTTCCAATTCGATTGGCATTTGCAATCACCATCAACAAAGCTCAGGGCCAGTCTTTAGAATTGTGCAGTGTTCTAGAGTCGGCAAACCAGACAATCTCTATATCTCTACAGACAATGGAACAACAAATAATATTGTATACCCACAAGCATTGTGAAATTAAACATATTAGAAATGTGCGCTTTCTCTTTTCTTTCTTTCCCATTTAACCAGACTGAGCCACAGCAACGCGTGGCGGGTACTGCTAGTTGTGAATAATAATAATAATTTTTTGGTAATAATCCTACTTGAAACTACATTTGTTTTTCAGCTATTATACCAAGAGAGTAACCCTGGGATCACCTATGAGTACAGCGTGCCAATGGAAGTGACACAAGCTGAAGCTGAAATATATGAATGGATCTTTGGAACATATGGGGAATGTTCTGTGGAATGTGGTGTTGGTGAGTACCATTGATTTTTTTTATTTTTTTCATAAAAAATCCTGGGCTTTTTATTTACTCCTGCATTGTATGATCAAGTACAGCATTAAAAAATTTGAGATGACACAGGTGGTTATAACAATGGTGAGGGCGATGGCCTGGGAGGCTGCAGCACACCTGGTGCTCACCCTCTGCTAGATACGCTCACTGTATCGTCCTCATCCATGCTGTATCACTTGTATTCGACACTTGTGTTAGGTCTTTATCATGCCTTGCTTCATCAATATCACTACCCTTATCTTATTCAAACAATAGGGTCTGAATTTCACCATCAGAGAGTGATCTTTCGACACTGCTTGACAGGGGATTGGGAGTCATAGGTGCATGTGCCACCCCATGGTTGCTCACTCAGAACTGAGCCAACCCGTGACCCTGGGGAATGTTGGGAATTTTTTTCAAGATGGCTGCCGCTCACTGGAGGTCTCAGGCATCCATCTCATACCCAACCTTACTGCTTGTTCATTTTGAATCTTACGATATCCTAACATCGCTAATGAGTCAGGTGGCGCACTGCCATACTCCATGTTTTGTTAGGTGGTCCTGTGCAGTAGTTAAGGATCAAGTTGGAGTTTATTTGTGTTCTATAGAGAGCTGAACATTGCCTAAGGAAACAACCTAGTGACTTGCTTGGAAAGGAGCTTTCTAGTTACACTTGGGTTTATTTATATGTTTTGTTATTTGAATCTTTTGCAATATGAATGTAAATTAAGTACAATACCTAGCACATGATATTTTCTGTGGGGAGCCCCTACGGCTCCCTGGAGCTTATCGGGCTAATGTATGTTATATTAGACCGGGACATTAGCTAAGGAGTTCAGACCTACTAGGGACCAGCGCCAGAACCTGGCCCCTTCAGAGAGGTTTCAGGGAGCAATGGCCCTGGAAAACCCCTTTGTGGTTGGGGTTTTCCTTATCTGCCATCGACCGGGGTTAGGCACCCAGAAAGGTAGGCATAACAAAACAAACCCCACATGGTAAAAAAATAAAAACAAAAACCGAACAGAGAGGTAGAAACTCCCTACAATCACAAGGAAACAAGCAAACAAGCAAACATCACACTTTACTGCCGCGCCGATCGTCCGCGCAGCCCTCCCCGCCCCGAGAGGGGGAGGGGGGAGCCCCGGACCTACCGCGCCGGCTGCCAAGCTTCAGTTTGTAAGCTAATGTCAACCGGGATACACGCTTCTCTGGCCTCAGTTTCTTAGGCGGTGTTTGCCTTGTGTGGCGTTCACTGCCGTGCGTTGTGTTGTGCGGTGGCCAAGAGTACCTCATCAGTGCTGGGGCTGCATGTGCTTAGTGGTTGACTTCCCTAAGCGCCCTGTGAGTAATGCCCTTGCGTAACAGGGTTATCTTCCCTGGGGCATTCGGGAACCATTCCCGTAGAGGTTCTTGCTGCTCGGCATTTGCCTCACCCTTGGGGCCAGCTGGGGCTTGGGGCCCTTGTTTGGCTCTGGGTAGGGATTGGTATTGTGCTGGTTATGGCGTCAAGGTGTTGCACAGCCTGCCACCTAAGCGGCGGCCGGTTCCTGTTGCCTCTGGAGACGATGTACTTTTGCGGTGTTTTTCTTTTGTTTTTATTTTCAATTGCCTGGTGGGGGTCTGCCTAGTGTGGCTATAGTTCCACTGGTAGTGTTTGGCGGCCCTCTGCTAGGCCCCCGTGGTTGTACACGTCGCAGGGGCTTTCAGTGCTATACTCTATCCTCTTGTTATGTTTGGGTTTCTTAACTGGTTAGCAACACCTTGCCCGGGCTTCCCGTAGCAGTCAGCCTTCGGGCCCTGGAAACCCCTGTCTGGGCTCGGGGGACCATTGAATGTGTCTTCCGGGTACCAACCCGTCATGTGCGGGATCGTTGGTTGCTGTGCCCTTGTCTCTGGGTGACAGTCGCCGCTTTTACCTCCGTCATGCTGCCTGTTGGGTCACTGACACCTTGACCCGGAGTCTTGAGAGAGATTCTCTGCTTGTTCTCCAGTACTCTCCTGTTGTTATTACTGTTCAGAGTACAGGCAGCATCCGTGTTGCAAGCTAGGTTAGGCTGCTGCAACATGCTAGCTTGGTTTCCCACTCGGATGCCCCGAGGCCGCCCTGTTTTGGTTAGGTGCTGTTTGCCCCTTTCCCTCCCTGTTCCCGGCTCCGGACCGTCTGCAGGTTTCGGGGTCAGGGCGAGGTTTAGTTGGGGCAGAGACTCGGGCGGTTTTCGGGGGCTGCCCCGTTCGGGTTGGGGGACGGAGGTTTTCGAGCCTGTTCCTCCTGCCAAGGCTTCTGGGTCTTACCAGCAGCCCTTTCTTGCTGCCTTTCCCATGGACTCTTGCATTTCTTTAAGGGCGGAGGGCTTGGAGGACGGCTCTGCCCCGGGACCTCTGTTGCTGGTTCCCGGGGCTGTGGGGGATGCCTGCTAGCAGTTCTGGGGTGGTTTGGCCCTGTCGGGGTTTTCTGCTTTTAGGAGGAGTTTTTCGCCCATCCAGTCTGCTTGCTTCCCACTTTTGCTGGCGTGTTTTCATATCTTTAGCTTCGGCCACAGCCCCTGCTGCTGGCCATTTTCGTCTGCTGGTTTCCCGGCGTGGCCACTAGGGTGGCGTTGCGGTTTGTTTACATGCGCCTGGGTGTGCGAGTGGTGAGTTTTTTCACCCTTTTTCATGGGTTTTATTCTCCTGTTGTCGTTTCTTGGGTTTTCTGGTGTTTTCTGCCCGTTTCCTGTTCCTCTGGGTACGTTTGGGTGTTGATTTTACACTGGGTTTCCCTTTCTTGTCTGTTTTGGGTCTGGGCCCTTGGGTTTGGGCTCAGTGTCCCTGGCTGTTATGCTTGCTCCCACACCTTGTCCCTCAGTTTTTGGTCTGTTATGACAGTTTCCCAGCGGGTTCTGTCTGGGGGCTGTGCTTTGCCTTTCTGTGGTGTTCTCTGCCGGCAAATGTGGTGGTTTGGGCTCCCCCTGGTTCGATTCTGGGTTCCTTTGGGTTCTTTGGTTTTGTTCTAGAGGTTTCTTCCTATTGGGTCCCCTTTGTGGGTTCAGAGGGCTTTGTTTCCTCGTGTGACCCGGTTTCTGCCTTCTGGAGTTTCAGGGTCTTCCTGGCTTGCAGACTGATCTTTTTGGGTCTTGGCATATGTTCTGGTCGTGCTGGGACTTTGAGGTTTTGTTGTCGAGGTGGGCCTTTTGATGCAGTTTTGTGCCTTCTTTGCCTGGCCGGGGTGGTGCGCTCTGCCCACTGGTCGGCGACTTGTACTTTTCTTTTCCAATGTATGTGTGTGTGTACGCATGGACATGTGTACGCTGTGTGTGTGTGTGCATATGTGTATACACACGTGTGAGTGTCCACATGTGTATACACGGTGTGTGTCATGCACCTTGTGTGTGTGTGTCATGTACCTTGTGTGTGTGTGTGTATATGTATATGTATGTGTATATACATAATGTGTCTGTGTGTGTACTTTTCTTTCGGAAGAAGTTCTGTTCCCTTCTCTGTTGACGGGGCACTGGGGGAGCAGCTTGCTCTGTTGACTTTCGCATGGTCCCGCTGTTGGTGGGCGCTTTTGGTTGTCTTCCAGCCTCTGGTGGCGTTGGTGGACGGCTTCTCCCCCTTTTGGGGGGGTTCAGAGCTGGCGGGGTGGGCTTCTTCCCCTGCGCTTCATCATGTCATCTAAGTGGGTGCGTTGGACGTTGTCGATCTGCCCCATCCTTCTGGGGTTCCCGTCTGCTCTTTGCAGTCATGGGCCTTTCGCATCTCCGCTTCTTCTGGACTTTTTCAGTCTGCGCCCTGGTTTCTATATCCTCCTCGGAGGACTGTTGGGGCCGGGTGCCTGGATGGTGGCCCTGGACCTCCAGGTCACTTCTTGGCACGTTCCTCTCCAGTTTTCTGGGACTGGCACAGTTGGTGGTGGGGCATCAGGCTTGCTGCTTTTGTTGCCTTCCCTATTTTGTAATTGGCATGTGGTGTAATTTTTGCATCTTTACCGGATCTTAGTGCCCTGTCCGAGTCTGCCTGAGATTCGGTGTCTGGCCTACCTCGACGACTGGCTGGTGTGGGCTCCCAGTCAGTCCGCTTGTCTGCTCGCCAGGGGTGTGGTTCCTTCCAGATCGCCGGGTTTGGTTTCCTGGTGATCTGGAGGCCATTCAATCTGCTTCCATCCCGGGTTTGGACCTGGGCCTTGTTTAGGGCTATTGGGCCACTCATTGTCTTTCCCTCCATAAGTGTTACTGCGGCTGTGTCCCGCCTCCGGTTGTACATGAGGGGGGGGGTCCCGGGTTGCTCAGTGGTTGCTTGAGCAGTTGTGCGGGAGTCTGAACTTCGACGTGCTGGTCTGCCCGCGGGGTCGGGTTTGACTTTGGCGTCTCATTGGTTCCTTCGGAGACTCCCCTTCCGCCTCTTGCATTCGTTGGGTTCGTTCCTCCTGGGATCTTGTGTTGGTGCTGCGTCACCAGCTTCCTCTTTGGGGTTTTCGGGGTTTTGTGCCTTGGCACCTCCCCGAGCCTTCGCTCGATGTGTTCATGGACGGGTCATCTCTCGGCTGGGGCTTGGTAACCAGTGCTCACCATGTCGGCCGGGGATGGTGGAGTCTGTCCGTCCGTCGGACTCACAGCACGGTTCGGGAGTTCGTGGCTGTCTGGTTTGCGCTTCAGAGGGTTTGGGTCACTCGGCAACCCGTCCTCGCAAATTCGTATAGTCAATATTGACTTATTAAATACGTGCATAGGTGATATACTAATCATAATAGTTTACCTTGAAAAGCTTCATAGAAAACACCGACCTTACCTAACCTTGTTAGTATGTTAAGATAAGTATCTTATTGCTTCGTAATTACAATTATTACTTAACCTATACCTATAATAGGTTACAATTATTACTTAACCTATTTAACCTTAACCTAACAATTATTACTTAACCTATACCTATAATAGGTTAAGTAACAACTGTAATTACGAAGCTATAAGATGCTTATCTTAACATATTAACAAGGTTAGGTAAGGTCGGTGTTTTCTATGAAGCTTTTCAAGGTAAACTATTATGTTTAGTATGTCACCTATGCACGTATTTAATAAGTCAATATTGACTATACGAATTTGCGAGGATGGGTTGCACTCGGTGCTCTACCATTCAGCTCCGTTCGGACTGTTCTCTGGCGGTTCTTACCGGAACCACAGGGTTTTTCTTAGGTATTGACCTTTGGGGTTGGTTCCGTAGTGGCTCGTTTGCTGGATTCTCTGGGTTTGGCTAACCGGGAGGTTCAT
>WNGS01008507.1:471831-534851 GCA_020271785.1 Procambarus virginalis
GCTGCAGGCGCCTAGGGTTATCGTCCCTAGGTGCCCTGTAAGTACTGCCCTTGGGGCTTGGGGCCACCTTCCACAAGTTCCTCGGGACCTGCCTCTGCTAGGCCGTCTGACTGCTCGGTTTTTCGACTGCCCTTTGGGTGCTTGGGGGTTTTGTCTTCCTTGCTTACCTTAGGGTAAGAGGCAGTTTGAACTGGTGGGGCGCAGGGTACTGCGCAGCTAGTTGTCACCATTCACGGCGGCCGGGTCTGTTCCTTGGGGTGTGTTGTCCTCTTGTGGGGTTTTGTTTTTCTTTTTGTTTAGTGCCTTGTTGGGGGGGGGGGTCTGCTTTGTTTTGCACTCATTGGGCCTGCCTGTGCACTATTAATTCGGTGGTGCCCCCTGCTAGGTCCCCATGAGTGTACATGTCCCTGGGGTTCAGTTTTATAAAGTTGTTTGGTAGTTTTGGGCACTGGTTAGCAGTACCCTACTTGGGCTTACCTGGGCGCGAGTCCTCTTATAGTAAGCGCTCAGGACCCTGGGAATCCCCTAGGGGGTGCGTGGGTCCGATGGATGTGTCCCCGGAGCCCCCCTTCGCTTCATGCGAGCTTGAGGATTGCTCTGTCCCCTTAACTCAGGGTGATCCTCACGGTTTTTGCTTCCATCACGCTGCCTGTTGGGTCAGTGACACTTTCTACCCTGAGTCCTGTGAGTACTGTTGCTTGCTGGTGACTCAATTTACCCAGTCCACTGATGATCTTGTGCGGGTACAGGCAGCGCAGACGTTGCATGTGCGTTTTAGGTTGTTGCAATGCGCTAGGTTGGTTGCTCACCCGGATGCCCCGAGGCGGCCCCATTTTCCTTATAGGGACTCGGACTTTGGGGATGGGGTCGCTTCAACCTTGGTTCAGGTTCATGACTACGCTGTCTCAAGTTCGGCTCCTGTTGGAGCCGGGTTCTTGGATGGTGTCCCTGGACCTCCGGGACACTTATTGGCATGTCCCGATTCATCCGACATTCAGGGACTGGCTCGGGTTTGTTGTGGGGCGTTGAGGTTACCACTTTCATTGTCTCCCATTCAAGTTGAACCTGACACCTCGCATGTTCACACACCTCACGCGAGTCGTCGTGGCCTGTCTGCGTCTCTTAGGTGTTCGGGTGTTGGCCTACCTTGACGACTGGCTGGTTTGGGCTCCCAGCCGGTCCAGTTATCTGCCAGGGATTTGGTTCTTTCCCAGCTCACCGGGTTCGGGTTCTTATTGAACTGGAGGAAGTCCCATGTGGTGCCCCCTCCCAGGTTTGGTTGTGGCTGGGTCTTGCGTGGGATTCTCGGACCGCTTCCTTGTCTCTTCCTCCTGAGTCTCTTCCTCCTGAGTCTCTCCTTTGGCTGCAGTTCCGCTTGCGCCTGTTTCTGGTGGGCTCCTGGGGTCACGAGGGTTTGTGCGGGAGCCTGTGCTTCGCGATGTTGGTCTACCCGCTGGGTCGGGCTTGGCTTCGTCGGCTGTTCTGGTTCCTTTGGGGACGTCCCTTTCGCCTCTCTCGCGATCGCTGGGTTCGTTCCCCGGGGGCTTTGCGTCGGCTGCTGCGTCGCCGGCTTCCTCTTCGGGTTTTTCAGGTTCAATGCCTTGGTGCCTACCCAAGCCTCGATGTGTTCACAGATGCATCATCTCTCGGCTGGGGCTTTGTGACCAGTGCTCACCGGGCTGGCTAGGGGAGATGGGGTCCGTCCTTCCGTCGAGCCCACAGCATGGTGCGCGAGTTTGCGCCGGTGAGGTTTGCGCTTCGGAGGATTCGGATCGCCCATGGATTGACGACCCAGCTCCATTCGGACTACTTCCCGGTGGTTCATTGCCTGAACCAAGGGAAGGTTCGATGCAGTTCTTGGCTCTTTGGCGCTGATCACTTCGGGTGACTCATCTGCTGAGTTCTTGGGGGTTTGGCTCTCCTGGCAGCTCACGTGTGGGGAGTGTCCAACGTCTTAGCCGACGGCCTGTGCCATTTTGTTCCCCTCTCCATGGAATGGATGGTTGACACCGACTCCTTCCATTGGCTCTGCCAGACGTTCAGGCTCCCCAAGATGGACCTTTTCATGTTGGCGTGATCGTAGCGCCTTCCCCAATACATGGCGCCCTTCCCCGATTACGAGGCCGTCAGGGTAGATGCCTTTCGGCAGGACTGGTCGAGGTCGGGGTTCCTATACCTCTTTCCCCTGGTTCAGCTGTTGCTCCACGTCCTGACTCGCTTGGAGACCTACCAGGGGAGAGTAGTCTTCTTGGCCCTATGGTGGCCAGCCCAGCCGTGGCTTCAGGCACTGCTTGCCCGGTGTCCAAACCTCGGAGGTTTTCCCGCAGCTCCGCCACTTCCAACAGATCGGACCGGTACGTCACGTGTCTGGTTTGATCTTCTCCTCGAGTCTTCGTGTATGGTGCTTTTAACTCGGGTTTATCATCATCTCTATGGTGATCAGGTGGCTTCTTTGTTAGTGTCCCACCTGCGGGTTTCGTCTTGGTGGCAGTACGAAGTTTCCTGGCGGTCCTTCCATCTCTTCTCCTCGCTTTGTTGTGGCCTCTTCGGTTAAGGATTGTTTCTCCAAGGCTCTTTTTCTGTTGGCATTGGCCTCTGGGGGTCAGGTTGGTGAGCTTCATGCTCTCCTCCATCACAGGGGTTTCTGCTCTTTCGGTCTTTCTGATGGTTTTGTTTGTTTGCAGCCGTCTCCTTCTTTTCCGGCGAAGAATGAGACTGCTGCTTTCCGAAGGAGTCCCTGGGTTATGAATGCTTGGTTAGGTCGAGGGTGCATCATGTTTTGTGTCCGGTTGCGGCTCTTCGCCGTTATTTGCGTGCCACGGCTTCTGTGTCCGGGGACATGCTTTGGGTTGATCCGGTTTCCCTTCTTCCCTGTTCGCAGGTGCGGGTCTCCCAGGTTGTCTGCAGGGTTATTAAGGCTAGCCAGCCTGCGGTCTATCCCCATGCCCATGACATTCGTAAGTTCGCTGCTCTTGTTGCCGTCTTTGGCAACATATCGTGGGCTGACATTCGGGCGTGGGGTTTTTGGTGGTCGAACAGGGTCCTGGCTGCTCATTACCTTGTGAACGTCCCTGGGCCTAGACGGGCCGATGTCGCTTTGGGTCGGCGGTTGCAGCCAGTTGTCTTGACTTCGAGTTGAGGAGTGAGCAGTGACCGCCTCCCGGGTAAGTCCCTAAGTTTAAGTAGGTAGTTAGCTCCAGGGAGCCAAAGGGGCTCCCCCCAGAAAACCAGCGTTGAATGTAATGAAACGCCATTTTCTGGGCAAGTCTCGGAGGCTCCCCGGCATCCCTCCCTCCCTCCGGTCAGCAGTTTTTCACGTGTTTTGACATCCAGCTTAAGAACTTAGGGTGGATACCCGGCGTGAGAAGTCTGGAGCTCCCCCTTCCCCCCTCCCGGGGAGGCGGGGAGCTGTGCAGATAGCGGCGCGGCAATGTGTGACTTCATGATCGTTTGCTCATTTTTTTTAGGCGAGTTCAATCCACTTGTTCGGTTTTTGGTAGCAATATTTTCACCAGAATAGGAGTTTGTTTTGGGATGCTTACCTTTCTGGGTGCCTAACCCGGTCGATGGCAGACATAGAATGCTTCCAACCACATGGGGGTTCCTATAGGCCATTGTTCCCCTTGCCTCTTCTGAGGGGGCCAGGTTCTGGCTTGTGGTCCCCTTTAGGCCCATAAGAACTCCATACACATGACTGATGCCAAAGTCTGACATTAGCATATAAGCCTAGTAAGCTCCGGGGAGCCTCCGGGTCTCACCCAGAAAATGGCGTTTCATTACATTCAAGGCTGTTTTTTTGTCTGTTTTCTAGTTTTGGGATATTTAATGCCTCTAACCTCTCCTCGTAGCTCTTGTTCTTCAATACTGGTAGCCATTTAGTGGCACGTCTTTGCACCTTTTCCAATTTGTTCATGTGCTTCTTAATTAATTAATTAAGATATGGGTACCCCATCCTATCATTTTCTGACTGAAGCAATATTTGCTTGGTTATGCTTTCTAAACATTAGGTTGTCAGACATCATTATTCCCAAATCCTTTATATGCTGTTTTCCTACTATGGTTAAATCTGATTGTATTTTGTACCCTGTATTATGTATAATGTCCTCATTTTTACCATACCCGAGTACCTGGAATTTATCACTGTTAAACATCATGTTATTTTCTTCTGCTCAGTCAAAAACTTTATCTGCTTGTAGTTTGTGAATGTCATCAGCAAAGGTAATTTTCATGCTGACTTTTGTGTCATCTGCAAAGGATGATATGAAGCTGTGACTTCTATTTTTGTCTACAGTATATCTGATATGAGAATAAGGAAAAGGAGTGGTGCAAGATTCTTGCGGTACAGAGCTTTTAACTGTGCTTGGACTCTATTTTCTATGGTTGACTGTTACTCTTTGTGTTATGTTCGACAGAAAGTTGAATATCAACTGTCCTACTTTACCAATTATTCCCATTGACCTCATTTTCTGTGCTATTACTCCATGGTCGCATTTATTAAATGCCTTTGCGAAGTCCATGTATACCACATCTGCATTCTGTTTTTCTTCCAATGCCTCAGTGATTTTGTCATAGTGGTCAAGTAGCTGTGAGAGGTATGATCTTTCTGCTCTAAATCCATGTTGGCCTGGGTTGTGAAGGTCATTGGACTCCATGAAACTGGTGACCTGACTCCCGATCACTGTCACACATACTCTTAATATGCGAGATGTTAGTGCAACTGGTCTATAATTATTTGCCAATGCTTTGCTCCCTCCCATGTGTAGAGGGGCTATGTCTGCTGATTTAAATGCATCTGGTATCTCCCTCATGTCCGCACTCTTCCTCCACACTATACCAAGTGCCTGTGCTACTGGCACTTTGCATTTTATTATAAACATTGAATGCCATAAGTCTGGACCTGGGGTCGAGTGCATGGGCATGTTGTCAATTTCTCCTTCAAAATCTGCCACACACTTATGTTGATATTAGTTATATAGTATTTACAGGGGTTTGGATATCATGCATAAAGAACTTATGTTGTTTCTATATACAGTATATGTTATGTTGCTTCTATATATTTTCCAGCACTGAATAATTTTTAAATGTGTATTTTCTTTGCTGTTTACACTGTTCTGGGGATGATGCTTTCCTGCTATGACAACACTCTGCACCTGTGCAGAACTCCCTATTGTACTAGTGGGGGAATCAAAATGTAAGAGTTCCAGACTGTTTTTTTCAACATTTAACTCTGCTGTTTCTATGTCTCTCTATACCCTTCACAAGGGTCTCTCTATATCCTTCACAAGGGTCTATCTTACATTACTTCAAAGAGAAGGAAACTTGAACCCCTCAGAGAAGATCACCTGGTACAAGGCACATGTAGGGTGGATGGTACAAAACACAAACATGAAGCAGGAAATGGAATGAAACAAAGTAATGACCCCTTGTAAAATTAAACATTCCAAGGATAAGATTATGATATCACTTATCTTAATGGGTAAAGCTAAATGTGGGCCCATCAGACACCTACAAATCTGGGTAAGGATTTCCCAAGTGTTTACACAATCACTGATGAAACCTGTACATCTTTCTTAACCCCTTAACTGCGTTGCCTCCAAATATGACACCCCCGCAGTGCGCAGAAAATAAATTCTCTGGAAAAAATTCTTTTTTCTTTTTAAAGTGTCAGAAACCCTTCCCTCAGTATGGGTATGTAGAAAAAAAAAATCGAAATTGTACTTACTTTGGCTGCTATGGGGTCCGTAAGTTGGGGCGTGACGTCATCATTCCCCGTGCGCCTGTGCCGTAAGCTCCCGGGGCCGGTGGGACGCTCGGGGCAGGGCACACGAGTTGCCGCGAATATATTTTCGTTCATTTTTTCGCACAGTTCCAAATACATTTTATTTGTTTTTTAAGTGCTAATCC
This sequence comes from Procambarus virginalis, assembly GCA_020271785.1. Classification (NCBI taxonomy): domain Eukaryota; kingdom Metazoa; phylum Arthropoda; class Malacostraca; order Decapoda; family Cambaridae; genus Procambarus; species Procambarus virginalis. The sequence continues at coordinate 477,736 of WNGS01008507.1, forward strand.
TATGTATAATGAACACGTACACTATATTATGGCAGTAAAACATCCGTACTGTCCGAAGACATTGTGTTACGTGTATGACACTTGTGTACACATATGCTGCACATATTTTCTATGTATCATGCTAATTTATGTGTATATACAATCTATTTACACACTATTCACTGTCACACACTATATACATTCACCATCAACACATTCAGAACACCTTGAGTGAGAGCAGCCACACCCAGCCAATCTCCCTCACTCCAACATCTTACTCACCATAGAACATATTTACACATGTTATATATACCTATCTACATGTTTTATTTACCAGAACTATGCAAGTAAGCCGGTATTGTGTCCAAACAGTACAGTGGCCACCATACACTGCATGAGAAATCACACAGCAGACAGCAGACGACACTACGATTACAACGCCACCTCCCTCACCAAAATAGCTCATATGGGCCAATAGCAGCTGCCTCGTATGGGCCAATAGCAGCTGCCTCATATGGGCCAATAGGAGCTGCCTCGTATGGGCCAATAGCAGCTGCCTCGTATGGGCAAATAGCAGCTGCCTCGTATGGGCCAACAGCAGCTCCCTCGTATGGGTCAATAGCAGCTGCCTCGTATGGACCAGACAGAACACGAAACAATGGGTATAAATTGGATAAGTTTAGATTTAGGAAAGACTTGGGTAAATACTGGTTCAGTAACAGGGTTGTTGATTTGTGGAACCAATTGCCACGTAACGTGGTGGAGGTGGGGGTCCCTTGATTGTTTCAAGCATGGGTTGGACATGTATATGAGTGGGATTGGGTGGTTATAAACAGGAGCTGCCTCGTATGGGCCAATAGGCCTTCTGCAGTTACCTTTGTTCTTATGTTCTTAGCTCCTATCAACATACTCCTGTTGCTGTTATGAAAAATCACACAGCAGACAGCAGACGACGCTACGATCACAACGTAACCTCCCTCACCAAAATAGCTCCCCTCAACATTCTCCTGTTGCTGTTCTTACACTATATACACACACTGTATATATCCATGTACATATGTGTTGCCCATATGAATCTAGTGTTGCCCACTGGTGAATCTAGTTGGAGCTCTGAGGACAGAGCTGGATTCGCTACGGGAGGAGGTATGACAGCTTAAACAACATCAGGAAGAAACAAAGGAGACCAGTATTAAAAAGACCTCATTTTGGCAAGTTGTAAAGGACAGGGGTCTTAAGAAGACCTTGGCAAAACCGACACCTAATAGCCTAAGGACTTCTAACGCATTTGATGTGTTAAAGGACGAGTGCTGTGGTGAACCTGTAGTTCAACGAGGAGGCAAAGGCAAAGCAACGAGGAACATTGAAGCGCAGGTCCCTCAAAGTGCCCTAAAGGAAAAGAGAGGAACGAAGCGAATTTTGGTTGTAGGAGATTCCAGGTGAGGTATTTAGACAGAACGTTTTGTGTGCCAGATATAAAGAGAACAGGATAAGGGTTTGCTATCCTGGAGCTGGTATTGGTGATATTGTTGGAAACATGAAAGATATTATGACGGGAAATGGGAACAAACCCATTATTTGTATTAGTGCAGGAGGTAATGATGTTGGGCAAGTTAGGAGTGAGGAACTAATACAGAGATTCAAGACAGCAATAGAATTAGTTAGAAGCAAGGGAGGAATTCCAATCATATGTGGCATTCTTCCAAGAAAGGGAGTAGGAAATGAATGGATGTCGAGGGCACTTTATGTCAATTGCCGGCTGGAAAGATATTGCAAATATAATGCAATATCTTTCATAGACAACTGGGAACACTTCTATGGAAGAAATGAAATGTATGCTCGGGAAGGGGTGCATCTATCGAGGGCTGGGGTTGTTGTTGTTGCGAACTCGTTGGAACCAGTGGTTAGAGGTGTTTGTTTGGGTTTAAACTGTTAGTAGATAGTGGTATGGGAATTGATTTGGAGGAAGGAGATAATAAAAGTATGTGTTTGGGGGAAAAAGGAATTGGCAAAATGATCAGGGAAATTGAAGGGCCTCAAAATAACAATTCACTTAGGGTATATTACTCTAACAGTAGAAGTCTAAGAAATAAAATAAACGAATTAAATGCTCTTGTCTGCACAGAAAAAATAGATATTATCGCGCTTACCGAAACGTGGATGAATGTAGAAAATAGAGAACTATTAGTTGAATATCAAATAAATGGATTTAAACTATTTCACACAGATAGATATATTAGATGAGGAGGGGGAGTAGCCATGTACGTTAGGGACAATTTGATATGTAATCTCAAAGAGGGAATCAAATCTGAGCCACACACAGGAACTATTTGGATAGAATTAAACGAAAAAGCAAATAATATTATAATAGGAGTTATATACAGGCCACCAAATTTTGACAGAATTGAAGCAAAGCATCTATGGGATGAAATATCTAGAGCATCTAGATCTAACAGTATTTATGTCATGGGTGGCTTTAATTTTAGTGGAATAAACTGGTTGAACAAAACAGGGAATAATGAAGCAGAAGATTTTCTAGAATTAATTGACGATTGCTTTCTTACGCAACACATTAAGGAACCAACGAGGGAAAATAATATTTTAGATTTAGTGTTAACTAACAGGGAAACACAAATTAAGGACATCGAAATAGGGAATGAGCTAGGGAACAGTGATCATAAAGAAATCAGATTTAGCACAGAATGGAATAGATCTGTAGGAGAAAATTCTGTTAAAGTACCTGATTTTCGAAAAGCTAATTTCAATAACCTAAGAAATTTATTGGGTCAAATAGATTGGAAAGTCTTGGGTATGGGGTGTGGGCCGGTCTTGGAGCTAGACGTGATTCCAGTGATAGGTGACGTAAAAGGGGTTTTCGATGTGGACTCAAAATATAACCTATTTAAAAATATTCTAAGCAAAGCCCAGGAATGTAGTATACCATATAAATTGAATAGATCAAATACTAATGATCCAAAGTGGATAACAAAGGGTCTGAAGAACCTTATAGGTAAAAAGAGAGCGTGGTACAAAAGGATTAAGAATGGGGAAGTCAGTTTAGAACAGGAATTCATACAACTGGTTAGAAACACTAAAAAAGAGATTAAGGAAAGCTAAAAGAAACTATGAAGTTCGCATTGCAGAGCAAGCAAAGACAAATCCTAAAGGGTTTTTCCAGTTATACCGGACAAAGATTAGGGAAAGGCTAGGTCCATTAAAAACTGAGACAGGTCAAATAATAGATAATGATGAAGAGATGAGTAGTATTTTTAATAAATATTTTATATCTGTATTTACTAATGAGGAACTTAGCAATATGCCTTCAGCCGAACAAGTATATGTGGGTGGGGACGAGGACAGGTTGACTAGTTTAGCAGTTACGAGGGAGGATGTAATTAAACAAATAGTTAAACTCAAACCAAACAAGTCTCCAGGGCCGGATGAAGTGTTTGCCAGGGTGCTTAAAGAATGCAAAGAGGAGCTTTCCGAGCTGTCTACCATTTTTAATAAATCAATAGAGTTAGGCAGAGTGCCAGAGTTATGGAAAGTTGCTAATGTGATACCAATTTTTAAGAAAGGAGATAGATCACTTGCGTCAAACTATCGACCAATTAGCCTAACGTCTATTGTGGGAAAGTTACTTGAATCGATAATGGCAAATAAAATTTTTCTTCATTTTGAAAAACACAAATTAATAAATGAATCGCAACATGGTTTTACAAATGGCCGTTCATGTTTAACAAATTTGCTATCTTTTTATTCCAGCATAGTTAAGGCAGTTGATAGTGGTAAGGATTGTGATGTCGTGTACCTTGACTTTAGCAAAGCTTTTGATACGGTGCCACATGAAAGACTGATTAAAAAAAATAGACGCTCATGGTATTGGAGGTGCTATATTAAGTTGGATTAGGGCATGGCTATTCCAAAGGAAACAGAGAGTTAGTATAAATGGGGTTAAGTCAGAGTGGGAAAATGTTGTAAGTGGAGTGCCTCAGGGCTCTGTCCTGGGACCTCTGTTGTTTATAATATATATCAATGATTTAGATTCAGGTTTGAGTAGCAACATTTGCAAATTTGCCGATGATACAAAAATCAGCAGGGAAATTAACACGGAAGAAGACTCATTATCACTTCAAATTGATCTCAATAGGGGTTTGAAATGGTCAAAGGATTGGCAGATGCAGTTTAATGCTGATAAATGTAAAGTTTTGAGGCTAGGTAATGATGATAGAGTTACAAGATACGAGCTAGATGGTGTTGAGATTGCGAAGTCGAATTGCGAAAGGGATCTGGGAGTTATGATAAGTAAGAATTTAAAACAAAAGGATCAATGCATGAATGTTCATAATAAGGCAAATAGGACACTGGGATTTATTAATCGCAGCGTTAGTAACAAGACACCTGGTGTGGTTCTTCAGCTATATCTTGCTCTGGTTAGGCCCCATTTAGATTATGCAGTTCAGTTTTGGTCGCCGTACTATAAAATGGATATAAATTCACTTGAACGTGTCCAGCGTAGGATGACTAAGTTAACCCTTAAATGGCGCATAGCTATATACCATTTGACACCCACAGGCGCATACAAAAAAAAAAAAAAAAATTTTTTTTCTTCCTAACCTGTTAATTTGTGTTCACTGATCACGGGAAAAATAATAAAAAAATCGTAAGTTGAATATATTGGCCGCTATAGGGCAGGGAAGTCTGGCACAAAACAGGCGCTCACTCAGCATGCGTCCCAGGCGGTCTGTTGATCGCCAGCTGTCAGGCCAGAGTTGCCACAAAGAGATAATTGCCTAATTATTTCAATGGTTCTGATTGATTTTTCGTAGTTTTTTTTGCTGCAATATTATTCAATAGTGTGTAGTGTGATATATTTATATAATGAAATGTGTGAATCATCGCTGTACTCAAAAATATGGTGTGCTTATTGTTGATTCAATTATGTTCATCAAACAGTGAACAAATACTTTGTCGGTTATTACACTATATACACAGGTTATATATAAGTATCTGCATGTTTTGTTCACCATAACGAACCACTAAGTTGCTATTATGAGTCAAAAAGTAACGAGGAGTGACCACCGTGTACCAGCCAGCCACTCACGCCCTCCCTCAAGTCACTTGACTCACCCACATTCTCCTCCCACAATACTGTTTTTGCCCTTATTCACTATATACAGATGCTATATATAAGTATCTACATTCGTGTTCACCATAACGAACCACTAAGTTGGTATGCTGAGTGGCAGTGGCAGCCAGTGGCAGCCCGCCACTGGCTGCCACTCCCTCCCTTCCTCACCTGACTTGCCACCATTTTCCACTCACCATACTGTTTTTGCTTTTATATACAGACGTTATATATAAGTATTTACATGTTTTGTTCACCATAACTGTACAACTAAGCTTGTATGGTGAGTAAAGCACAAAGACGTGGGACCTCACAGTCAGCTGATGGCTACCGCCCTCAAGGCCAGACGCAGCACTAATATTTCTCCTCCAACAATACTGCTTGTGGTGTTATTACGCTATATACACACATTATATATAAATATCTACCGGTTTTATTCATCATACTTGTACAAGTAAACTGGTATGGTGCCCAAAGACCATTGTGGTCATCAGTAAACAACACGATAATTCCTGCAGACGACACTACTCTCTCACCAAAATGGCGGCTCCCAACCTCCTACTCTTGCTGTTTATACCCTCTATACACACGTTATATATAAGTATCTACATTTGTGTTCACCATAGCGAACCACTAAGCTGGTATGGTGAGTGGCAGTGGCAGCCCGCCACTGGCTGCCACTGCCACTGATGGACCTCACAGTCAGCTGATGGCTGCCGCCCTCAAGGCCACACGCACTATTTCTCCTCCAACAATACTGCTTGTGGTGTTATTACGCTATATACACACATTATATATAAATATCTACCGGTTTTATTCACCAAACTTGTACAAGTAAACTGGTATGGTGCCCAAAGACGTGATCACCAGTAAACAACACGATAATTCCTGCAGACGACGCTCCTCTCACCAAAATGGCGGCTCCCAACCTCCTACTCTTGCTGTTTATACTCTCTATACACACGTTATATATAAGTAGCTACATTTGTGTTCACCATAACGAACTGCTAAGCTGGTATGGTGAGTGCAGTCAATAAAAGGTGGCCACACACAGTCAGATAACAACGCCACCACCCTCCCTCCCACAGCATTACTCCTCCCTCCATGGAGCACAGCGCTAAATATCATCACAATCCTCTTACTATCAGACCCATGGTCAGTTTTATCACAGTCAGGGGTCTTCTGTAATAATATTATCGCTACATAATAGCATGAACAAGTATATTATGGCATTTTTAGGCGATGCTGTGGTCACAAGCTGAACAGCAGTGCTGTGAGCTCATGCTGCGTGCGTCAGGCTTGGTAGCTTACGCGATACTGAGGCCCCTAACACCCGGGAGATTGGCCCACGATTTTTTTTAAAAATGGCGTCTGTTTACAAGAGCCCTGATGAAGGTGTGGTGAACCCCGTGTATCCGCGGGCCGTTTAAATTTTGCGTAGTACTCAACGCATCATATGATGCGATGCGCAATTTTCTGCAAGTCAGTCAAAGCATCATATGATGCGATGCGCAATTGAAGGGTTAATTCCCCAAATTAGAAATCTTTCATATGAAGAAAGATTAACAAAGCTTAAAGTGCATTCACTGGAAAGGCGAAGAATTAGGGGTGACATGATAGAGGTTTACAAGTGGATAAATGGACATAACAAAGGAGATATTAATAGGGTATTAAAAGTATCAACACAAGACAGAACACGAAACAATGGGTATAAATTTGATAAGTTTAGATTTAGGAAAGACTTGGGAAAATACTGGTTCGGTAACAGGGTTGTTGATTTATGGAACCAATTACCGCATAACTTGGTGGAGGTGGGGTCCCTCGTTTGTTTCAAGTGCGAGTCGGACAAGAATATGAGTGGGATTGGGTGGTTATAGATAGGAGCTGCCTCGTATGGGCCAATAGGCCTTCTGCAGTTACCTTTGTTCTTATGTTCTTATGTTCATAGCGAACCACTAAGCTAGTATGGTGAGCAAAACAAGAGTGGCTGCCACACACACACAATGAGGCTACCTCAATTCTCGCCCTCCCTCCCTCACCAAAATTCCTCCTTCCACAACACTACGCACAATGGTAATTATAACCACAATCCTGCTATTATCACAATCCTGGTCACTAATTCCTGTAACTGAATAATTGATCACACATTTATTTTGAAAAGGAACCTAAGAAGTCATTTGAAGATTCCTAGATGGACAAAATTATGCTCTGGTGCTGTGGCTAGCGCTGTGAACATCGTGAACAGCATTGAATCACTGATATTTGAATATTGTACCCAGTCATTATCACACTCAGGCTCTTCTATAATACTATCACGGCTAAATAATACATGTTATATATATATTTTGATATTATTAGGCGATGCTGTGGTCACACGCTGAACAGCAGTGCTGTGCGCTCATGCTGCAAGCGCCAGCCTTGGTTGCTCACTCACTACTGAGGCTCCCACACCCGGGAATGTGGACCATGATTTTTTTTAAAGATAGCGTCTGTTTACAAGAGCCCTGAGGAAGCTGATGTGAACCCCATGTAGCCGCGGGAGTTTTGAATGGAACGTGAAAAATACAAATACCCGGAGGTGCGTTGCGCAAACCAGACGGGAGCCTGCAGGCGCGTTGCGCAGTTTAAGGGTTAAAGCCTGGTGGCTTTGTTTACATTTATTAGACATTTTATGAAGTATGAAATTTCTATGTCTATGATCTATGATATTCTATGAAATATCTATGATTCCCAAGCTCCCCCTCACCTTGAAGAGATTGCGAGATAATGGTCCTGGCTCTCAGTAGGCTAGGGTGGACTTTAGAGACCTGGTGCAGTTCTCTGAGTCTTTGCAGTCCCAGTGTTACAAATACAGAGACAACTGAGAGGGGCCTCTAAAAAACCAACGTTGAATGTAATGAAACACCATTTTTTGGGCGAGTCCCAGAGGCTACCTGGAGCTATCCAAGCTGAATGGATAGGTATAACTTTCTGGCATCAGTCAAAGTGCATGGATTTCTTGCCTACCGGGTACCACGAGCCAGAACCTGACACACACCCCCTCAGAGAGGCACGAGGAGCAATGGGCTATAGAAACCCCTCTGTGGTTGAGAGCATTCTATGTCTGCCATCGACCGAGACAGGCACCCAGAAAGGTAGGCGCCCAAAACAAACCCCTATTCTGGTGAAAATATTGCTACCAAAAGCCGAATGAGTGGACAGAACTCCCCCAAACAAAAATTAGGAAACTAGCATGATGTCATCACATCGCCATCTGCGCACGCGGGGTTTGGGGGAGCCCAAAACCCCCGCACCGGCAATCCAACCGGCAGTTCTCAGGCTGGATGTCAAAATTCGTGAAAAACAACGCCGACCGGAGGGATGCTGGCGAGCCTCCAGGACTCACCCAGAAAATGGCGTTTCATTACATTCAACAATGGTTTTCTGGGGGGAGCCTCGTCAGCTCCAAGGAGCTACCTCACCAAAGATAAGGAAAAGAGGGAAGGACCAGGGAGGCGGATGCCATGCACCCTAACCCAAAAAAAAAAACACAGATCAAACCAAAGGACCCCTGCAGACAACCCAGGAGACCTGAACCCCAAAAAGGAAGGAAGGAAGGAAGGAAGGAAGGAAGGAAGGAAGGAAGGAAGGAACCTGGACAAATCAAAACGTGCTCACTGCCCAGAGGCTAAGATGCGCAGAGAACAGCGAAGAGTCGCAACAGTACACAACACACGAAGCACCCCTGGCCTGACCAATCTAACAGCAACCCAAGGACCCCTCTGGAAAACAGCAGACCCAAACATCGCCCAAAAAGACGGAGACAGCAGCTCACGAACAACCTACCACTATTACCAAACGAGAAGAAATATAATAAAACACCAGCGCCAGAGGAGAGCCGGAAACTCCTCGACCCGATCCCCAGAGACCAACGCCAACACGAAAAGGAGACCCGAAAAAAAAAATATACCAGAACCAAAGGGGGACACGACAAACCGAGAAGAAAGAAGATAGACCACCTGGGCTAACGACCAGGATGGCACTGGAAACACATGAGCAGGCCAGAGGTGAAACAATGCACCAGACAGCTAGCAGAACAGAGCAGAAGGAACAGGAACACCGAACGCAAACTGGAACGGCCCCGCCAGCTCCACCTAATACGAGGCAACAGTATTCTGCACCAGATGACAGTCCTGGAACAACCCCGAAGGGAAAGACCAGACAACCCTATCAGAGACCAAAGTACACCTTCGCAGTGATAGGAAAACTGGAAGGACTGCCAGGAAACTACACACTGCCGCCGAGACAAAGCACACGGGCGGGAGACCAACAACGAAGCCACCAGTGTCCACACAAGTGATGAAAAACTCGAGACAAAAACCCCGAGAAGCGAAGACTCAAGGGGAAGAACGAACCAGCTTTGAACTCGGCTGGATTGATCTGTAAAGCAGAGCTGCAGGAAGACCCTCAGGATCAAACAACGAGCAAAGCAGCGTCCCCAACCAAGGCTGGCAAAGAGCCAGAAGGAAGGCCCGCCAGGAAACCAGGAACCCAAATGCGGTGAGCCGATAAAGAACCAACCCGGGGGAGCAGACACATCCCGTCCAGGAGGATCCCTACCCCTCGGGACCTGGACCAACAAGGCCGAAAACAGATGGCAACGAGAAGAATCCGCTTGCCGAAAGAGCCGAACTGCAGACACCGCAACAGCAAGGACCAAGGAATGGCGACAAAAACTGAAGAGCCAGGGTCCAGGCAGAGGCCAACAAGGAAAACGAGCACCACTAACCGAATTGCGAGACGCGAAGCAAAAACAGCCGCTTCGCAACCCACAGGAGCAGCGCAACCAGCTCCAGCAGGGACACATCTCCGAATTACACATGAGAACTACTCAGGATGTGTATCGCACGAAAACCAAATTTGTATGGTCTGGAAAAGAAACAAAGAAAAGCCATACCCAGGACCGTAATCCTAGCCCCTCCCATCCCAACGAAAAGGAACCGTAGGGGCAGGAGTAGTTGAATGGAAATCTACAACCACCTGCAGACATTGCAAAACAGAAACTGGCAGACACACAAGGAAAAAAGAAAGAACTCAGATCCAATACTGAACACCGGGGCAGTCCAAAATCAGGGAACTGAATATGTACTGAGGCCAACCTAGCCCCAACACCAGTACAGCCAATAAGGACCTACCAAGATACACAACAATGTGTAGTATAGAGGTAGGAAAAACGGAAAGAGGCAAGGAAAAGACCCTACGTACGGTCCATGCACCGGTAGCTAGGGACAAGAGAGTACAAAATGACGAACGAAGAAGATCGAAGTAGGAGCCAGTAGCATAATGTACACTACCAACCACATATACAGAGAGAACCAATGTATATATAAGAGTGCAGCCAGGCACTGAAAGACAGGCAAGGAAGGAGTGTCCAGAGATCATAGACCAAGGCAAGGAATGAGTGTACAGACAGCATGGACTGAGGCAACGAAGGAGTGTCGAGATATTGAGAAAAGATCCAGACGCCGAAAGACTAAACAAATGGCACTGAATTCGGGACTGCGCTCCACAGTCCCAAATTCTAAGAACAAGATACACGGACAAGGAAGGTCATGGAAAGATGCACGCAAAGTGGCCAAGCAACACACACACAACAGCACCTAACACCCCACCAAAAATCGAGAGCCAGCTCCTGGCTGACAGAGTCACCAGACTATACGATCACACTTGCAGAGCGGATACACGACCGGGTCACGAAACAGCCTAGCTGTGTAATATACCAAGAGCATCGCTAGCGGAGTATGTCAAGAGCAGCATGCCCAGGAAGAAGAAGATGAGGTGCAGTACAGAGGGAGGTGGTGCCACAGTGAGCCACCCCCCCACACCCATAAGCAAAGAAAACTAGGTGATTACCCCACATATAAAATTCAAAACACCCCCCTAATATCCAGGGGGCTATGACTGGAGAGAGAAGATAAGCGAGAATGGTGTATAATCGGCGATAAAGGTTGCAGAACACCAAGACATGTGTACACTGCCCAGAAACGATCACGCTGGCCCCTGCGCCTGAGGGCCAAACCGCACTACCCGTCTTCCGGGGAGGAAGCCAGCAAGGCGTATGTAACGAATATGAGGAAAGTCGAGACAGGAAGGAGAGACGATGTGAATACAAAATAATGTGAAACAGAATTGAAAGAAGACAAGAAGTGCAGAAGAGAAACAACGAGACTGAGAAAAGACTGGAGGGAAGCCTCACCGGAAGTCAACAGACGTTCCAATAATATTGTAAGTATCGAAGAGTTTCGCGAACCTTCGAGAATCGTGAGAAGTACAAATTCACGGAGGCACAGACGGGCCCAATGGCATCCTTGACCAAGGGTCATGCAGGGATCCCGATATTTGTCCAAGAAAAAAGGGTTAAGAAAGCGGTGAAAAGCACCTATAGGAATGACGGAACCGACGGACCAGAAGGGACACAGAACGGAACCCGGGGAGGGGGCAGACCCGAACCAACTCGGATGCAGAGGGGGAAGAAAAACCCCACTCTGAGGAACTGCAAGCCCTGCTCCGAGGGCACAAAACCCCAAGCGGGGCAAACGGGGCCAAAGCCCCCCAGGCAACCCTCCCCCAACTCCAAGAACCTCCATGGCAGGACCCGTGGCCGAGCCATCCCCCCAAAGCCCTGGCCTCACAAGAAAAAGTCGAGACAGCCGTAAAAACACTAAGGAAGGGAGCCCACTGGTCAGACCCATACGATACGGCTAGAGGAACAGGCTTGAATGCCTCCGTTGTGACCCCGGAAGAGGAAACACCCGAGACCGCCCGAGTCTCAACACCAACGAGATCCTGCCCCAACTCCGAAACCCACTGATGGTTTGGACCCAGAAGCAAGTGGGGGAGGAAAGTATGCACAAAAGAAGGGGAAGGACCAGGAGGGACAAATAGAACCAGAGCCAAAACGACTCCCACCTCCAAGTCCGGACCCTTATAACCAAAACATGGCAGTTTCGGGGCATCCAGGGCCACAACCAAACAACTGAGCATGCAACGCAGCAGCTGCCTGCACTCACATATGTTGAGTAGCATGGATGAACTGGAGCACATACAGACAACAACATCGCACGACTCTAGGTCAAAAGAACCACCAACCTAACAGGCAGCATGCCAGAGGCACAACTAGTGAATGTCGTCCCGAGACAAGTGAACTAAGCAACCTTCAAACTCGCAAGATGCGAGAGGAGACTCAAGGGGTCACATCCACCGGACCACGGAGCCTCCGTGGGGTTTCCCTTAGCTATTTTAACATGCAATAGGAAGCCCAGGCAGAGTTCTGCAAACCGTCACCCAAGTCTACTAAACGAACTTCTAAAAGCTGAACCCCTGGGGCATGTCCACTCACGGGGGCCAAGCAGGGAATACCACCAACACACAAGAAACACACACCAACCCCAACAACAGAAAGGGGGAGGGCAAGGCAGACCCCCCACCATGCAGGAACAAACAAAAACAAAAAAAAAAACCTTGCAAGAGGACAACGTACCCAGGCAGAACAGAGCTGCTATAATAAGTGATAACTAGTTGTGCTGTATGCTGCACCCCTACCAGGGACGAAAACTACCTCCTACCCAGAGTCAAACAAGGGCATCAAAACCCCAGCTGACGCCAAGGGTGGCTAAGTACCGAGCAGTAAAAGACACAGCGGAGGTAGCTCCAAAGGACACGTGGAAGGAAGCCCCAAGCCCTAAGGGCAGTACTTACAGGGAAGTACTAGGGAAGGGAACCCTAGGCTCATGCAGCCCGAGTACCATGGAATATTACTCCTTGCTCACACACCCCTGTAGAGACAGCCCACACCACAAGGCACAGAACTGAAACAGAACAGGAGCCAGAGGCACACGACTTCTCCAGCATCACATCAGCCAAGAACTGTTGGTTGGATCGGGTCGGCGTGGGGGTCTGGGCTCCCCTTCCCCCTCCGGGAAGGAGGGGGCTATGCATACGGCGGCACATGATGACGTCATGCTAGTTTGCTAATTTTGTTGGAGAGTTCTGTTCACTCGTTCGGCTTTCGGTAGCAATATTTCACCAAATTAGGGGTTTGTTTTGGGGCGCCTACCTTTCTGGGTGCCTGTCCCGGTCGATAGTAGACACAGAATGCTCCCATCACAGGGGGGTTTCTATACGCCATTGCCCCTCGTGCCTCTCTGAGGGGGCCAGGTTCTGGCTCGTGGGTCCTAGTAGGCAAGAACTCCAAGGACATTAATGCCAGAAGTTATACATATCCATTCAGCCTGGNAACGAGCAGCCAGGGACCCTGTTCGACCGCCAAAAACCCCGCGCCCGAATATCAGACCAAGACATATTCCCAAAGACGGCAGCAAGCGCCGCGAACTTCCGAACGTCATGGGCACGGGGATAGACCGCAGGCTGGCTGGACTTAATAACCCTGCGGACGACCTGAGAGACCCGCACCCGCGAACAGGGAAGAAGGGAACCGGATCAACCCAGAGCGCGTCCCCGGACACAGAAGCCGTGGCGCGCAAATAACGGCGAAGCGCCGCAACCGGACACAAAACATGATGCACCCCCGGCCTGACCAACCAAGCATCAACCACCCACGGACCCCTCCGGAACGCAGCAGTCTCATTCTTTGCCAGAAAAGAAGGAGACGGCTGCAAGCGAACAAAACTACCACCACGACCAAAAGAGCAGAAGCCCCTGCGCCGGAGGAGAGCATGAAGCTCCCCGACCCGACCCCCAGAGGCCAAAGCCAACAAGAAAAGAGCCTTGGAAAAACAATCCTGGACCGAAGGGGCCACAACAAAACGAGGAGACGAAAGGAAAGCGAGCACCCTGTCCAAAGACCAGGACGGCTCAGGCGGCGCATGAGCAGGCCGGAGGTGAAACAAAGCACGAGACAGCTTGCGAAACGGCGCAGACGTGACATCGATACCGAAAGCAAGCTGAAGCGGCTCCGCCAGCGCCGCACGATAGGAGGCGACAGTGTTAGGCATAAGATGACGGTCCTGAAACAACCACGAGAGGAAGGACAAGACCACCCGAACAGACAAGGAATGAACACGACGAAGACGCAAAAAGAAAGAGAAGGACCGCCAGGAAACTTCATACTGCCGCCGAGATGAAGCCCGCAGGTGAGACACCAACAAGGAGGCCACCTGATCACCATAGAGATGATGATAAACTCGAGTCAAAAATACCATACGCGAAGACTCGAGGAGAAGATCGAACCAGCCACGTGACGCACCGGCCCGATCTGCTGAAAGAGGCGGAGCCGCGGAAAAACCCTCGGGTTCGGACACCGAGCAACTAGCACCGGAAACCAAGGCTGGGCCGGCCACCAAGGGGCCAGAAGGACAACTCTCCCCTGGTAAGTCTCTAAGCGAGTCAGGACCTGGAGCAACAGCAGAACCGGGGGAAAGAGGTACAGGAACCTCCACCTCGACCAGTCGAGCCGCAAGGCGTCGACCCCGACGGCCTCGCGATCGGGGAAGGGCGCCGCATACACGGGAAGACGCCGCGTCCACGCCGACGCGAAGAGGTCCACCTCGGGACGCCCGAACGTCTGGCAAAGCCAGCGGAAGGACTCGTCGTCGACCGTCCACTCCGTGGAGAGGGGAACGAAGCGAGACAGGGCGTCCGCCAAGACGTTGGACACGCCCCGTACGTGAACAGCCAGGAGAGCCAAACCCCGAGAACTCAGCAGACGAGTCACCCGAAGCGACCAACCCCAAAGAGACAAGGACTGCATCGAACCCCCGGAGAGCAGTCCGAATGGAGCCGGATCGTTGATCCGCGGGCCACCCGAACCCTCCGAAGAGCAAACCACACCGCCGCGAACTCCCGCACCGTGCTGTGAGCTCGACGGAAGGACGGACCCCAACGCCCCTGGCCGGCCTGGTGAGCACTGGTCACAAAACCCCAGCCTAGAGACGACGCATCCGTGTACACATCGAGCGAGGGCTCGGGTAGGCGTCATGGCACCGAACCCCGAAAAACCCGAAGAGGAAGCCGGTGACGCAGCAACCGACGCAAGGCCCCCGGGGGTCGAACCTTGCAATCGCGAGAGAGGCGGAAGGGGTGACCCCGAAGGAACCAGAACAGCCGACGAAGCCAAACCCGACCCGGCGGGTAGACCAGCATCGCGAAGTTCAGGCTCCCGCACAGCCCCTCGAGCAACCGCCGGGTGACCCGAGGGCCCACCAGAAACAGACGAAGGCGGGACCGCAGCCGCTGGAGAGACTCCGGAGGGAGAGACAAGGAGGAGGTGCGAGAGTCCCAAACGAGGCCCAGCCAAGTCCGAACCTGAGAGGGAACCAGATGGGACTTCCTCCAGTTCACCAAGAACCCGAACCCGGCGAGCTGGGAAAGAACCAAATCCCTGGCTAGCAAGCAAGCGGACCGGCTGGGAGCCCAAACCAGCCAGTCGTCGAGGTAGGCCAACACCCGAACTCCTAGGAGACGCAACCGAGCCACGACTACCCGTGTAAGGCGCGTGAACACGCGAGGTGCCAGGTTCAACCCGAACGGGAGACAACGAAAGCGGTAACTCTGACGCCCCACCACAAAACCGAGCCAGTCCCTGAACCGCGGATGAATCGGGACATGCCAATAAGCGTCCCGGAGGTCCAGGGACACCATCCAAGCGCCCGGCTCCAAAAGGAGCCGAACCTGAGACAGCGTAGTCATCCGGAAGGAGGGGCAATGAACCCAGGGGTTCAGACGGGACAAGTCCAGAATGAACCTCAGGTCCGCGCAGTCCCGTTTCGGAACCGGAAACAGACGGGAAACCCATCTGAGGGACGACGTCGTTTCGACGACGCCCAAACGTACCCACTCCAAGACGACGCGACGGAGCGCAGGGGAAGAAACTTGCCCTGCCAGCCCCGACCCCCCCCAAGGGGGAGGGGCCACCCAACGCCACCGCAGACCGCAAGACACGACCTGAAAGGCCCACGAATCGTGGGACCAGGCGCGGGCGAACAGCGCAAGCCGCCCCCCCCCCTCGCCCCGTCAACGGGGCAAACCGCGAAAGGGCCGGCGACCCTTACGAGACCCAGAACCCCGCACAGAGCGAACACCGCGCCGACCAGACGAGGGCGGGTCCGCAGCAGGAGCCGAACCCGAACCTGACACCAGAGGCCTACCACGACGAGAGGAACCCCGAGCTCTGGCACGACCCTTCCGGGAAGACCCACCCCGGGACCCCCGGAAGACCAACAAGTCCGACATCGGACGACAAGCCGCCGACGCAGCCTGAATAAACTGCGCCACGGCCGACTCCGCAAAAAGAAGAGGACAAAAGGGGGAAGAACGCCTAAGAGCCAGAGCCCAAGCAGATTCCACGGAGGAACCCAGCACCGCCTGCCGACACGCGAGACGGGAAGCATAAAACAGGGAAACCGCATCCCGCAAAATCGGCGTGAACAGCTTCAACAAGGCAGCGAACGAGCGCGCAGCCGAGGACAAGGCGCCGACCCTGGGACGGACCCAAGCGTCCTCACATCCTCCACGAGCCAATCCGAGGACAGCTCCAGGATGGAAAAGAACCGCAAGGCCGAAGCCAAAAGGCCCCGGGCGCGCAAGTCCTCCGCAACAAGCGCCGCCGAAAGGACGGGAACCTGCACATGGAGCTGAATAACGCCCACATCGCGGGGGAGGGCAGGGGCAAACAAGCACTCATTCAGGTACTCAAGCTCGCCCCCCAGGAAAACCTGAATCACCGTGGAAGCTTCCCGCCACTCCAACGTGCGGGAACGACAGAAGGAATGCCAGGAATCCAAAACAAGCAAGGGGCAGGCTGCTAGCCAGGAAGACTCCGGAACCTCGTAACGGAGCCAGAAAGGGAACGAAGTCCCAAACCTGAACTCAGAAGGATCCAGTTCCGAGGCATAATCCGGGTCCCGCAGGAGGTAAGCTGCAAAGGCCGCTCGCACCTCACCAGGTTGGATGCGATAAGCCGAAAACCTCCGGAAAGACGGAACCGACGAACCCGGGGGAACACGGAACCGAACCCGGGGAGGGGCCGACACCAAATCCAACTCGTACGCAGAGGGGGGAAAAGAGAACCCCACTCCTTGTAACAATAAGCCCCGCTCAGAGGGAAGAAAAACCCAGGCGGGGTCCAGCGGAGCCCAAGGCCCCCAAGTCAGCCCCTCCCCAGCCTCGAGGTCCAACACCACAGGACCCGAGGCCGAGTCCTCTCCCCAAGCCCCGACCCCACAAGACAAGGACGGAGCAGCCGGAACAGCTGAAGGAAGGGGGGCCCACTGGTCAGACCCCGAAGCTTCGGCCGGGAGACAAGACTCGAATGCCTCTGCCGCTCCCCCGGAAGGGGCACCCCCCGAAGCTGCCCGAGTCTCAAGATCAAGTAACCCCTGCTCCGACCCCGAAACCCTCAGACGTTTCGGGGCTGGAAGCAAGGGGGGGGGGACCAGAACAGAATGAGCAGTAGGGGAAGGACGAGGAGGCGCGGACTGAACCAGGATCGAAGCGACCCCCCCCCCAAGTCCGGGTCACGAAAAGCAAAGCGGGGCAGCCCCGGGGCATCCGGGTGAGCAACCAACCTAGCGCGTTGCAACAGACGAAACCTAGACTGCAACGCACGCGCCGCCTGTACCCGAAGAGAATCATCAGAGGATTGGGTAAATTGAGTCACAAGCAAGCAGCAACACTCACAGGACTCAGGGTCGAAAGTATCACCGACCCAACAGGCAGCATGGCAGAGGCAAAAACAATGAGGGTCACCCTGAGACAAAGAGACCGAGCAACCCGCAAACTCGCACACAGCGAGTGGGGACTCCGGGGTCACATCCATCGGACCCACGCGCCCCCTAGGGGATTCCCAGGGTCCTGAGCGTTTACTTTAAGAGGACTCGCGCTCAGGTAGTCCCAGGCAGGGAGCTGCTAACCGGCGCCCAAAACTACCAATCGAACTTCTATAGCTGTACCCCAGGGACGTGTACACTCACGGGGACCTAGCAGGGGGCGCCATCGAGTATAACCGTGAAAGGGTTAGAACTAAGGAATGAATATGAGAGAACCCCCCACCAGGCAAAAACAAAAAGAAAAACAAAACCCCGCAAGAGGACAGCGAGCCCCAGGGAACAGAGCCGGCCGCTATGTCGGGAATACAAGCTGTGCAGCACCCTGCGCCCCACCAGTGCAAACTGCCTGTTACCTGCCAGTAACAAGGGAGAACAGAACACCCAAGAGCCCAACAGGCGGCCGAAAAACCGAAAAAAGGTAAAACGGACCAGCAGAGGCAGATCCCAAGGAGCCTGTGGAAGGTGGCCCCAAGCCCCAAGGGTAGTACTTACAGGGCACCTAGGGAAGGAAACCCTAGGCGCATGCAGCCCGAGTACTAAAAATTACTCCTGGCTCTCGCACCCAGAAAACAAACACCACACGCAAGCACAGTGTTGTAGCGAACACCGGAGCCAGAGCACACGACCTTCGCCTATAGCATCAGCCTCAAGAACTGAGGTGTGGGTAGCCGGCGCGGAGGGTCTGGGGCTCCCCCTTCCCCCTCCCGGGGAGGGGGGAGCTGCGCAGACAGCGGCGCGGCAGTGTGTGACGTCACACTAGTTTGCTCGTTTTTCTTTGGGGAGTTCTATCCACTAGTTCGGCTTTTGGTAGCAATTTTAACCAGAATAGGGGTTTGTTTTGGGACGCTTACCTTTCTGGGTGCCTGTCCCGGTCGATGGCAGACATAGAATGCTTCCAACCACACGGGGGCTTCTATAGGTCATTGCTCCCCTTGCCTCTCTGAGGGGGCCCGGTTCTGGCCGTGGTTCCCGGTAGGCCTAAGAACTCCATACACATGACTGATGCCAAAGTCTGACATTAGCATATCAGCCTGGGATAGCTCCGGGGAGCCGACGGGGCTCCCCCAGAAAACAGACTGGGTTTATTTGTGAATGAAGACAACAGGAGAGGAGGTCCCGGGACATAAGAACATCACCTCTGTGCCAAATGCTCAAGTGCCAGACAAGTGCAGCAAGGCCGAGATGCAGCCAACAAGTAGTGAGAGGCCAAGACCTCTGGAACCAGGAAGCAGAAAACAACCAATACACAAAAGAGTTTGGGTTTCCTTCAGATGCATGTTTCTGGTCCAGCAATAGGGACCAAAGAAAATCTGTGCCTAAGCCAAAGTAGGGGGAAATGATTTAGAGATGGGAATCTTCATAAAGAGGATTCTTCTGAGCAATTAATCAAAAATGGAAATGCACCTGTGAGGAAGAGTTGAAGGAATGAATCTTGTTCCAAGATAGGGGAAAAGAAAACATTGCCAAACAGTGCAACAAACCCTCCAGACCAGGTACTGACCTTCAAAGACACTCAAAGGGCAACCAAGGCTCCTCCTCCAGAAATCCAAAATCCCTGGGACTGTCCCCCTTCCCTGTAAAGAAAGATTGTGCTGGAAAGAGCCAACATTTCCCTCTGAACCCTTTGAGCATGAGAATAGAGACAGTATCAACAACAAAAGCTCCCAAACCGAGGAATGCTGAACCCCATACAAATCCCATAGAAATATTATGAATGAGGAGGAAACAGTGGGCTCTGCTGACCCCATCAAAGCCTTGGGTGGGGCTGGCACAGTTAAGTGTCTCAATTGAACAAATACCAGGCCATGACCTGAACCATCTTGCAACTGAATAAGTATGTGGACACATACACAAACAACCACTTTTGTGACCAAGTGCATCCTCAGCTACAGCACAGGGCCTACTCACACATGGCAGAGCCAGGGGTGATGACCACACAAGCGTACAGCTAATTGCTGTTACACCCCCATCAGCAGATCTTGCAGTAGGAAACAAACCAACACACAACCATAATTTGGGATAAAAATTCTTAATAATTATAATAATAATTTAATTCATTGTGTTGGGGGACAGGAAGCCAGAGTGTATTCATATTCAGACAATGAGTCACTGTGAGGGACGAGGTCTCAGATTGGCGAAGTGTCACCAGTGGAGTCCCACAGGGTTCAGTCCTTGGACCTATACTATTTCTGATATATGTACATGATCTCCCAGAGGGAATAGACTCGTTCCTCTCAATGTTTGCTGATGATGCACAAATTATGAGGAGGATTAAGTCAGAGAAAAATAGTATGAGGCTACAAGATGATCTAGGCAAACTGAATGAATGGTCCAACAAATGGCTACTACAGTTCAACCTGAGTAAATGTAAAGTAATGCAACTAGGCAGTGGAAATAGGAGGCCAGAAACAGGATACCAAATGAGAGATGAAGTACTTCATGAAACGGACAGAGAGAAAGATCTAAGAGTTGATATCACACCAAACCTGTCTCCTGAAGACCAATAAAAAGAATAACATCGGCAGCGTATGCGAGGCTGGCTAACATCAGAACTGCCATCAGGAATCTGTGTAAGGAATCATTCAGAACCTTGTATACCACATATATAAGACTAATCCTGGAGTATGCGGCCCCAGGATGGAGCCCATACCTTGTCAAGCACAGGACTATGCTGGAAAAAGTTCAGAGGTATGCCACTAGGCTAGTCCCAGAACTAAGAGGCATGAGTTACGAGGAAAGGCTGCGGGAAATGCACCTAACGTCATTGGAAGAGAGGAGAGCTCGGGGAGACATGATCACTACCTACAAAAATCTAAGAGGATTCGACAGGGTAGATAACGATAAATTGTTTAACACGGAGGGTACTCGAACAAGGGGACACAGGTGGAAACTGAGTACCCAAATGAGCCACAGTGATGTAAGAAAGAACTTTTTCAGTGTCAGAGTAGTTAACAGATGGAATGCATTAGGCAGTGTTGTGGTGGAGGCTGACTCCATACACAGTTTCAAATGTAGATATGATAGAGCCAAGTAGGCTCAGGGATCTGTACACCAGTTGATTGACAAGTGAGAGAAGGGACCAAAGAGCCAGAGCTCAACCCCCGCAAGCACAACTAGGTGAGTACAACTAGGTGAGTACACGTTTGGCTTTTTTCAAGGCACCCCCCCTTCCCCAAGGTCGAATTACTGACCCCACCCGGGATGCAACCCCACAAGCTGACTAACTCCTGAGTAACTTACTCACTGCAAGGTGAACAAAGTCATTAGGTGAAAGGAAATGTGCCCAACCATTTCTGTCCCACCCGGGATTCAAACTTGGAATTCTCAATTGTGAGTCGAGAACGATCCCGACTCTACTACTGGGAGATGACTCTAGATAAATTAAGTGTGTGTGTGTGTACTCACCTATTTGTACTCACCTATTTGTGCTTGCGGGGGTTGAGCTTTGGCTCTTTGGTCCCGCCTCTCAACTGTCAATCAACTGGTGTACAGATTCCTGAGCCTACTGTGCTCTATCATATCTACATTTAAAACTGTGTATGGAGTCAGCCTCCACCACATCACTGCCTAATGCATTCCATTCGTAAACTACTCTGACACTGAAAAAGTTCCTTCTAACGTCTCTGTGGCTCATGTGGGTACTCCTGTGTCCCCTTGTTCGCGTCCCACCAGTGTTGAATAGTTTATCCTTGTTTACCCGGTCGATTCCTCTGAGGATTTTGTAGGTTGTGATCATGTCTCCCCTTACTCTTCTGTCTTCCAGTGTCGTAAGGTGCATTTCCCGCAGCCTTTCCTCGTAACTCATGCCTCTTAGTTCTGGGACTAGTCTAGTGGCATACCTTTGGACTTTTTCCAGCTTCGTCTTGTGCTTGATAAGGTACGGGTTCCATGCTGGGGCCGCATACTCCAGGATTGGTCTTACATATGTGGTGTACAAGATTCTGAATGATTCCTTACACAGGTTCCTGAACGCTGTTCTGATGTTAGCCAGCCTCGCATATGCCGCAGACGTTATTCTTTTTATGTGGGCTTCAGGAGACAGGTTTGGTGTGATATCAACTCCTAGATCTTTCTCTCTGTTCGTTTCATTAAGTACTTCACCTCCTATTCTGTATCCTGTGTCTGGCCTCCTATTTCCACTGCCTAGTTTCATTACTTTGCATTTACTCGGGTTGAACTTCAACAGCCATTTGTTGGACCATTCACTCAGTCTGTCTAGGTCATCCTGTAGCCTCCTACTATCGTCCTCCGTTTCAATCCTCCTCATAATTTTTGCATCATCGGCAAACATTGAGAGAAACGATTCTATACCCTCTGGGAGATCATTTACATATATCAGAAACAGTATAGGTCCAAGGACTGACCCCTGCGGGACTCCACTCGTAACGTCTCGCCAATCTGAGACCTCACCCATCACACTGACTCGTTGTCTCCTGTTGCTTAGGTACTCCTGTATCCAACGGAGTACCTTCCCTTTCACTCCAGCCTGCATCTCCAGCTTTTTCACTAGCCTCTTGTGTGGCACTGTATCAAAGGCTTTCTGACAATCCAAAAATATGCAGTCTGCCCACCCTTCTCTCTCTTGCCTTATTTTTGTTGCCTGGTCGTAGAATTCAAGTAACCCTGTGAGGCAGGACCTGCCATCCCTGAATCCATGTTGATGCTGTGTTACAAAGTTCTTTCGTTCCAGGTGCTCCACTAGCTTTCTTCGCACAATCTTCTCCATCAGCTTGCATGGTATGCAGGTTAGGGACACTGGCCTGTAGTTCAGTGCCTCCTGTCTATCCCCTTTCTTGTATATCGGGACTACGTTAGCTGCTTTCCAAATTTCTGGCAGTTCCCCTGTTGCCAGTGATTTGTTATACACTATGGAGAGTGGGAGGCACAGTACTTCTGCTCCTTCCTTTAGTATCCAAGGGGAGATTCCATCTGGGCCTATAGCCTTTGTCACATCCAACTCTAGTAAACACTTCCTTACTTCCCCGCTGGTAATCTCAAACTCTTCCAGTGGTTCCTGGTTAGCTATTCCCTCTCTTATCTCTGGGATTTCTCCTTGCTCTAAGGTGAAGACCTCTTGGAATTTCTTATTCAGTTCCTCACACACTTCCTTGTCGTTTGTAGTGAATCCTTCTGCCCCTATCCTTAATTTCATAACCTGCTCCTTTACTGTTGTTTTTCTCCTGATGTTGCTATGCAGCAATTTAGGCTGAGTCTTTGCCTTGCTTGCGATGTCATTTTCGTATTGTCTTTCTGCCTCTCTTCTCATTCTGACATATTCGTTCCTGGCATTCTGGTATCTTTCTCTGCTCTCCAGTGTCCTGTTATTTCTATAGTTTCTCCATGCCCTTTTACTTTGCTGCTTAGCTAGCCTTCATCTCTGATTAAACCATTGGTTTCTCATCTTTCCCATGTGTGTGTGTGTGTGTAATTACCTAAGTGTAATTACCTAAGTGTAGTTACAGGATGAGAGCTACGCTCGTGGTGTCCCGTCTTCCCAGCACTCTTTGTCATATAACGCTTTGAAACTACTGACGGTCTTGGCCTCCACCACCTTCTCACTTAACTTGTTCCAACCGTCTACCACTCTGTTTACAAAACTGAATTTTCGTATATTTCTCCGGCAGCTTTGTTTCGTTAGTTTAAATCTATGACCTCTTGTTCTTGAAGTTCCGGGTCTCAGGAATTCTTCCCTATCAATTTTATCGATTCCTGTTACTATTTTGAATGTAGTGATCATATCACCTCTTTTTCTTCTATCTTCTAGTTTTTGCATGTTTAATGCCTTTAATCTCTCCTCATAGCTCTTGTCCTTCAGTTCTGGGAGCCACTTAGTGGCATGTCGTTGTACCTTTTCCAGTTTTTTGATGTGCTTCTTAAGATATGGGCACCATACAACCGCTGCATATTCCAGCTTTGGTCTAATAAAAGTCGTGAACAATTTCTTTAGTATTTCTCCATCCATGTATTTAAAAGCAATTCTGAAGTTAGAAAGTGTAGCATAGGCTCCTCGCACAATGTTCTTAATGTGGTCCTCAGGTGACAGTTTTCTATCTAAAACCACCCCTAGATCCTTTTCTTTATCAGAATTCTTTAAAGATTTCTCACATAATTTATAGGTTGTGTGGGGTCTATGTTCTCCAATTCCACATTCCATAACATGGCATTTATTCACATTAAATTCCATTTGCCAAGTGTTGCTCCAAATACTTATTTTGTCCAGGTCTTCTTGAAGGGCATGACAATCATCTAGGTTTCTTATCTTCCCTATTATCTTAGCATCATCAGCAAACATGTTCATGTAATTCTGTATTCCCACTGGTAGATCGTTTATGTAGACAATGAACATTACCGGTGCAAGAACTGAACCCTGAGGTACTCCACTCGTGACATTCCTCCAATCCGATACCTTGCCTCTGATTGTGGCCCTCATTTTTCTGTCAGTTAGGAAATTTTTCATCCATGTTAGTAGCTTACCTGTCACTCCTCCAATATGTTCCAGTTTCCAGAACAACCTCTTATGGGGAACTCTGTCGAAAGCCTTTTTTAGGTCCAGATAGATGCAGTCAACCCAACCATCTCTTTCTTGTAAAATCTCTGTGGCTCGATCATAAAAACTGAGCAAGTTCGTTACACAGGATCTTCCAGATCGAAAACCATACTGTCTGTCTGATATTATATCGTTTTCCTCCAGGTGTTCTACCCATTTAGTTTTAATTATTTTTTCCAATATTTTGACTATTACACTTGTCAATGATACAGGTCTATAATTAAGGGGGTCTTCCCTGTTTCCACTTTTGTAGATTGGAACTATGTTAGCCTTTTTCCACACATCAGCTACAGCTCCTGTACACAGGGATGCCTGAAAAATCAGTTGAAGTGGAATGCTGAGCTCAGGTGCACATTCTCTCAGAACCCATGGTGAAACTCCATCCGGACCAACTGCTTTGTTCTTACCTAGCTCCTTTAGCATTTTTTCCACTTCGTCTCTAGACACCTCTATGTGCTCTATGTTGTTCTCTGGAATTCTTATTGTGTCTGGTTCCCTAAAGATTTCATTTTGTACAAACACACTTTGGAACTTTTCGTTTAGTGTTTCACACATTTCCTTTTCATCTTCCGTGAATCTATTTCCCATTTTCAACCTCTGAATATTATCCTTTACCTGCAATTTGTTGTTTATGAATTTATAGAATAGACCTGGTTCTGTTTTACATTTGTCTGCAATCCCTTTTTCAAAATTTCTGCCTCTCTCCTCACTGCCGTGTAGTTGTTTCTCGCATCTTTGTATCGCTGGTATGTTTGGGGGTTCGGCCTCTTCCTGTATTGGTTCCAATTTTGTATCTTTTGGTCTCTAGCCCTCTCGCAGTTTCTATTGAACCAATCCTGTTTTCTAGTTCTGCATCTCTGTTTTGGTATAAATTTTTTTGTGCCTTTATCATATATTTCACAAAACTTGACATACATCTCATTCACTTCCTTGCCTAGCATCAAGTCTGTCCAATTATACTCACTAAAAAAATTTCTAAGGTGGCCATAATGTCCTCTCCTGAAGTCTGGTTTCTCAACTGCTTCAACCTCTTTATTTTCTTCCAGCTTATAACGCATTGCATACTTTATTCCCAAAAAGACATGGTCACTTTTACCCAAGGGAGGAAGGTACTGAATGTCAAATATCTCTTCCTCCTTCCTGGTAAATATCAAATCTAGCATAGAGGGAACGTCCCCTTCCCTCATTCTCGTAGCTTGTTTAACCCTTAAACTGCGCAACGCGCCTGCAGGCCCACGTCTGGTTTGCGCAATTCGCCTCCGGGTATTTTTATTTTTCACGTTCCATTCAAAACTCCCGCGGCAACGTGGGGTTCACATCAGCTTCTTCAGGGCTCTTGTAAACAGACGCCATCATTAAAAAAAATCGTGGTCCACATTCCCGGGTGTTGGAGCCTCAGTAGTGAGTGAGCAACCAAGGCCGGAGCACGCAGTATGAGCGCACAGCACTGCTGTTCAGGGTGTGACCACAGCATCGCCTAATAATGTCAAAATATATATATAATCTGTATTATTTAGCCATCATAGTATTATAGAAGAGCCCGAGTGTGATAATGACTGGGAATAATGTTCAAATATCAGTGATTCAATGCTGTTCACGATGTTCACAGCGCTAGTCACAGCACCACAGCATTATTTCGTCCATCTTGGAATCTTCAAATGACTTCTTAGGTTCCTTTTCAAAATAAACGTGTGGTCAATTATTCATTTACAGGAATTAGTGACCAGGATTGTGGTTATAATTAGCATTGTGCGTAGTATTGTGGAAGGAGGAATTTTGGTGAGGGAGGGAGAGAATTGAGGTAGCCTCCACTGTGTGTGGCAGCCACTCTTGTTTTGCTCACCATACTAGCTCAGTGGTTCGCTATGGGGAACACATATGTACATGGGTATATACAGTGTGTGTATATAGTATAATAACAGCAACAAGAGTGTGTTGGGAGGAGCTATTTTTGTGAGGGAGGTGACGTCGTAATCGTAGCGTCGTCTGCTGTGTGATTCCTCATGCAGTGTATGATGGCCACTGTACTGTTTGGACACAATACCGGCTTACTTACATAGTTCTGGTGAACAAAACATGTAGATAGGTATACATAACATATGTAAATAGTGTAATATAAACAGTAAGAGTATGGTGGGAGGAGGAGTGATGGCGAGTACGATGTTGAAGGAGAGAGGGAGGACTGGATGGCTGGGTGTGGCAGCTCACACTCGCGGAGTTCTGAGTGTGTTTATGGTGTGTGACAGTGTAGAGTGTGTAAATGTGTTGTAAATAATCATAAATGAACCCAAAACATTGGTGTGAATAACAGTATGGTGGGAGGGGTGACGGCGGGTACGATGTTGGAGGAGAGAGGGAGGACTGGCTGGCTGGGTGTGGCTGCTCACACTCGAGGAGTTCTGTGTGTGTGTTGATGGTGAATGTATATACTGTGTGACAGTGTATAGTGTGTAAATAGATTGTATATATACATAAATTAGCATGATACACGGAATATATGTGCAACATACGTATACACAAGTGTCTTGCACGTAACACAGTGTCTTCAGACAGTACAGATGTTTTAATGCCATAATATAGTGTACGTGTTCATTATACATAGGATTAGCATGTAAAAACAAATAAAATGTATTTGTGACTGTGCGCAAACAATGAACAAAAATATATTCGCGGCAACTCACGAGCCCCGCCCCGGGCGCCCTACTGGCCCCAGGAGCGTACATCACGGGCGAATGGGGAATGATGAAGTCACATCCCAACTTACGGACCCCATAGCAGCCAAAGTAAGTACAATTTCGTTTTTTTTTTACATACCAATTCTCAGGGAAGGGTTTTTGACACTTTAAAAAAAAAGAATTTTTTTCCAGAGAATTTATTTCCTGCGCACTGCGGGGGTGTCATATTTGGAGGCAACACGGTTAAGGGGTTAACATGTTGATACAAGAATGTTTCCAGGATGAGGTCTACAAATCTACAGATCCAAAAAACCAGCGTTGAATGTAATGAAACGCCATTTTCTGGGTGAGTCCCGGAGGCTCCCCGGAGCTATCCCAGGCTGATATGCTAATGTCAGACATTGGCATCAGTCATGTGTATGGAGTTCTTAGGCCAACCGGGGACCACGGCCAGAACCGGGCCCCCTCAGAGAGGCAAGGGGAGCAATGGCCTATAGAAGCCCCCGTATGATTGGAAGCATTCTATGTCTGCCATCGACCGGGACAGGCACCCAGAAAGGTAAGCGCCCCAAAACAAACCCCTATTCTGGTTAAAATTGCTACCAAAAGCCAAACTAGTGGATAGAACTCCCCAACAGAAAAACAAGCAAACTAGTATGACATCACACGTCACCGCGCCGCTGTCTGCGCAGCTCCCCCCTCCCCGGGAGGGGGAAGGGGGAGCCCCAGACCTCCCACGCCGGCTATCCACCCATCAGTTCTGAGGCTGGATGTCAAGACACGCGAAAAAAACGCCAACCGGAGGGAGGGAGGGTTGCCGGGGAGCCTCCGGGACTCACCCAGAAAATGGCGTTTCATTACATTCAACGCTGGTTTTCTGGGGGGAGCCCCGTCGGCTCCCCGGAGCTAACTACCCACAGAGGAAGATCAAAAGGGACGGAACCGGGAGGCGGACACCACGCACCCCTCCCCCTGGAAGCGAGACAACCGGCAGCAACGCCAACCCAAGGCGCCACAGCCCCGGAAAGTCCTGGGAACAACACAAGAACAACGAGCAGCAAGGCCCCCGAACGAACACCAAAGATTCATGCCCGAAAGACTGCTCGAACACGTCATCCAGACGGCAACGAGAGCAGCAAAGCCACGAACATCACGGGCAGGAGTGAAGAACACAGGCAGCCGAGCCGCAAGAAACGGCTGACAACCCGGGACACCATCACAGGCGAACCGGGAAGAACAGAACCGGATCAACGCAAAAACGCGCTCCGGACACAGACGCCATGGCACACAACAGAGGAGACCAGGATGGTGCAAGCGGCGCACGAACAGGCCGGAGGGGAAACGACGCACAAGACAGCGTACTAACGGTGTAGAAGCAACACCAAGACCGAAAGCAAGCCAAAGCGGCCCCGCCAGCGCCGCACAAAAGAGAGGCGACAGTATGTGGCACGACGACGGCCCCCAACCCCACCAAAAACCAAGCCGACGCTAACAAGAGGAACCACCTAAGAAGGGACAGGAGAAGGAAGGACCGCCAAAACACCCCATACTGCCGCCAAGAGAAACACGCAGGTGGGACACCGACCACCAGCTGGAGGCGAGACCACGAGGCAGACGGAAGCAGCCCCGACAAGGCCCCTCCAAGCCCAGGAAAAGGCGGAGCCGCAAGAAGATCTCGGGCGCGACCACCGAACTCAGGTGGCACAAGAAGATGGAACGTCTGCCGACCAGCATCCCAAAGTATCTCCGGGAATTCTCATCAACTGTCGATGGAGACCTGACCAAATGTAAACTGGGTCAACAAAATTATTCGCACACCCTCCGTCACTATGTGATGGAGTGCGAAAAGATACGTGAAGTTAGAGACAAGTCTATAACCAATGTTCCAGCGATGTGCAAATATTTCATTCAAAAGGATCTGCCACCAGAAATTGTAGCCAAATATCCCCAGTTTGCTAACAGTAGGTAGCAACTGAGTGATTGTAACCTATCCACCGCTGCCCACTGGATGGGGGGCGGTGTGCAGGACAAACATATAAATTATGACACTAGCACTTCACATGTCAGTTGCTTAATTTAGAACCTGTACTTGAGGTCGATCTCGAACCCATGATGTGACGACTGATATTGAATTTGTAACTAGCTCATCAAGATTGTAACTTGCTGAGCTAAATGAATTGTGGGGTTCAGTCCCTGAGCCCATTATGTGCCTCTAACCCTTTCCACTACCGCCCACAAGATGGGTATGGGGTGCATAATAAATGAACGAAACTAACTGCCGAACAGAAGAACTCCAAGCAAGCAAACCTGCCAGGAGTTCAGAAATGACGGGTCCGACGCGGGACATCGCCAGACCCCGAAAAACCCAATTGGCAGGGCAAGCAAGGAAACCAAAGAAGGCGGACGGGTTGCCGCCAGAACCGTACCCGAACCAAGAGGTACGAGCAACTGCAACAGACCGAGACAAAGAAGCACACCACAGGACCCAGGCCGAAAAAAGCCCAAGAAGCCAAGGAACACACGTAGAACACCCCTGCGGCAGAGGAGGAAAACAAGGGAACGCACAAGCAAGGAAGTGGTGGAAACCGACCACGCCCCCCAACATAGCAGCAAGTGCAGGCAAAACAGACAAAAGGAGATGCCAGGAAAAACGACAGGGGTGAGACAGTACGAAAGAGCAGAAGCATAAAAACCCCAGGAATAAGGACACGCCACCGCAAAACACGGTACTAAAGCACACGCGCAGTAGTAGCAACAGGCACCACCGCAACATGCCACAGGTAAAGAGCAACTCGCTTCTGCAAAGGCAGAGAATGGAGCAGACAGACCCCAGACAGGGCCCACGGAGACACGACAGAACCCAGCAGGCCCAGGAACCCGCATACCAGGCGACCGACGGCGGAGAAACCCTGCTCAAAATCGGCAGGATGGGGAACTGGGAGCTCACGTACACCCCAAGCCTGGCCCGAGGCCAGGCTAGACCGGCCAGAGGAAGGCCCACCAGGCAGCCACATGGAGCGGCCTGCAGGCCCACAGACTCCCCACAACCAGGATGGCCATAACTAATTCGAAAGCAAGCTAGCGTGCCCCGGAAGTCCACGGATGGACCATAAGGGGCATAACTGGCAATCCCCCACAGTGTTCAGCGTTGTTACACCTATAATAGGGTAAGTAACAATTGTAATTACGAAACCATAAGACGCTCATTTTAACATACTAAGTAGGGTAAGGAAGGTCGGTGTTTTCCATGAAGTTCCGAAAAGGAAAACGATGATGTTTAGCATGTCACCCATGCACGTAACTAATAAGGCAAGAACGACTTATTAAATTGCGAGGACGGGGTGGTTCAAGAGAGAACTGGAGAAGCACCTCCAAAGGATACCCGATCAACCAGGCTGTGACTCATACGTTAGGCAGCGAGCAGCCACGTCCAACAGCCAGGATGAGCAGTCCAGGAGGCCTGGTCGACGACCGGGCCGCAGGGACGCTAAGCCCCGGAAGCACCTCAAGGAAAACCCAAGGTAATTTTCCAGCAAGAAGGCGTATGCTCGCACGTAGGTCTTTTAACAACTGCAGACCTCTGAAGGATATACAGTGTTCCCCGATGGTGCCTATAGCACCACTGCACTCCACTGGTACTATCCCGCAGTTCTACCAGATAAGCGGGACCCAAAAACCAGAGTGCAAAACCTTGCAAGCACAGCCAGGAGCCCTACCAGGCGAGTACAGAAACCAACACCCAACCCCCACCACCTCATAACAAACAAAGGTGGAACCCCTGAATGACCCTAGCATGGGTGGACATGCACAAGAGTGGGACAGGAAGGGGTGAAAAAGGGGACAGACACTGGTGTGCGAACGGTCTCAGTCGTACAAAAAGATACCCAAATAAAGACAGGTATATAACCACCGCATCCAGCACCCTGCCAAAGACGCCAGACCGCAGAAACTCACCTGGCTAACGGTAGCACGAAGTGACACGACTCAACGAGCCAGAAGAACCTGGGAGCACTGACAGGTGAAGACGCCAGAGCCGGACCTGCAGGAGAGCAGGGGAGAGGCGAAGAAGGCGGGCCCACACCCATGACAGAGAAAAACCTCTGCGGCCTCCCCACAACTGGAACCCAGGACACCCCCGGAGCGAAGGGGCACACACCGCGCCAAGGGAGAAGAGTGAGAGGCGAAGCACTGGAGCAAGAAGGCGTCCAACACCAGCACTACACACCGCCCAAACCAAAAAAAACTCCGCGGCGCACGCGCATGAACGCTGGCCGAAAACGCGCAACAGTCCTGCGGGAGGCGGCAACCAGGACTACTGCACATAAAAAGAAGCCAAAAGAGTGAGCAGGAACAATAAAAACGGCCAAAGAAGTGAAGACAGAGCCCAAAATAAAGCACGCAGCNGGCAAGGCGTTGCTAACCGGTTAAACACCCAAAAATAACAAGGGGGGTAGAGGACAACACTGAAAACCCCTGCGACGTGTACAATCACGGGGGCCTAGCAGAGGCCACCCAACCAACACTACATGGGAAACTATAGCCACACTAGGCATACCCCACCAGGCAAATGAAAATAAAACAAAAGAAAAAAAAAAAAACGCAAAAGTACACTGTCTCAAGAGGTAACAGGAACCGGTCTCCGTTTAGGTGGCAGGTCGCGCAACACCTTGACGCCTTAACCAGCACAATACCAGTCCCTACCCAGGGCCAAACAAGGGCCCCCAGCTGGGGCCCCAAGGGCGAGGCAAATGCCGAGCAGCAAGAACCTCTACAGGAATGGTTCCCGAACGCCCCAGGGAAGATAATCCTGTCACGCAGGGGCAGTACTCACAGGGCGCTTAGGGAAGGAAGCCCCGAAGCGCATGCAGCCCCGGCACTGATGAGGTACTCCTGGCCACCGCACAACACAACACTCAGCAGTGAACGCCACACAAGGCAGACACCGCCTAGGAAACTGAGACCAGAGAAGCGTTTATCCCGGTTGACATTAGCTTACGAACTGATGCTAGGTAGCCGGCACGGTAGGTCCTGGGCTCCCCCCTCCCTCGCTTGGGGCAGGGAGGGCTGCGCGGACGATCGGCACGGCAGTAAAGTGTGATGTTTGCTTGGGATTGTAGGGAGTTTCTACCAATCTGTTCGTTTTTTGTTTTAGTTTCTTATCATGTGGGGTTTGTTTTATTATGCCTACCTTTCTGGGTGCCTAACCCCGGTCGATGGCAGATAAGGAAAACCCCGAACCACAAGGGGTTTTCCAGGGCCATTGCTCCCTGAAACCTCTCTGAAGGGGGCCAGGTTCTGGCGCTGGTCCCTGGTAGGTCTGAACTTATAGCTAATGTCCCCGTCTAATATAACATACATTAGCCCGATAAGCTCCAGGGAGCCTCCGGGGCTCACATAGAAAATGGCATTTCATGACATTCAATGTTGGTTTTTTGTTTTCATAGTAACTTTGATCATTTTTTTTGCCAAGACTATGTCTGGTAGCAGCAGCAGTCATTCTGGAGATGTTAAGAGAAAGAAGGTTACCCTAACAATAAAGATAAGTTATGTGTTATACAACTGTGAAAGTGGCTGGTTGACTTCAAGTGTTCCCAAGGACTCTAATATAGGCTCTAGTACTGTTTCTGATGTAAGGAAACAAAAAGAGCAATATCTGAAATACATTTCAACCAGTGAGAGTGAAGGTGCAAGCAGTAGCAAAGGGTGCAGTAGAAGAACTTTAACCCTTAAATTGCGCAACGCGCCTGCAGGCTCACGTCTGATTTGCGCAACGCACCTCCGGGTATTTGCATTTTTCACGTCCCATTCAAAACTCCCGCAGTTATATGGGGTTCACATCAGCTTCCTCAGGGCTCTTGTAAACAGACGCCATATTTAAAAAAATCGTGGTCCACATTCCCGGGTGTGGGAGCCTCAGTAGCGAGTGAGCAACCAAGGCTGGCGCTCGCAGCATGAGCGCACAGCACTACTGTTCAGCGTGTGACCACAGCATCGCCTAATAATGTCAAAATATATATAACTTGTATTATTTAGCTATGATAGTATTATAGAAGAGCCTGAGTGTGATAATGACTGGGTACAATGTTCAAATATCAGTGATTCAATGCTGTTCACGATGTTCACAGCACTAGCCAGAGAACCACAGCATTATTTCGTACATATAGGAATCTTCAAATGACTTCTTAGGTTCCTTTTCAAAATAAACGTGTGATCAATTATTCATTTGCAAGAATTAGTGACCAAAATTGTGATAATAGCAGGATTGTGGTTATAATTAGCATTGTGCGTAGTATTGTGGAAGGAGGAATTTTGGTGAGGGAGGGAGGGTGAGAATTGAGGTAGCCTCATTGTGTGTGTGTGGCAGCCACTCTTGTTTTGCTCACCATACTAGCTTATTGGTTCACTATGGGCAACACATATGTACATGGGTATATACAGTGTGTGTATATAGTGTAAGAACAGCAACAGAAGAATGTTGAGAGGAGCTATTTTGGTGAGGGAGGTTACGTTGTAATCGTAGTGTCGTCTGCTGTCTGCTGTGTGATTTTTCATAACAAAAACAGGAGTATGTTGATAGGATCTAAGAACATAAGAACAAAGGTAACTGCAGAAGGAATATTGGCCCATACGAGGCAGCTCCTATTTATAACCACCCAATCCCACTCATATACATGTCCAACCCATGCTTGAAACAATCAAGGGACCCCACCTCCACCACGTTACGTGGCAATTGGTTCCACAAATCAACAACCCTGTTACTAAACCAGTATTTACCCAAGTCTTTCCTAAATCTAAACTTATCCAATTTATACCCATTGTTTCGTGTTCTGTCTGGTCCATACGAGGCAGCTGCTATTGGCCCATACGAAGCAGCTTCTATTGGCCCATATAAGGCAGCTGCCATTGGCCCATACGAGGCAGCTGCTATTGGCCCATATGAGGCAGCTGCTATTGGCCCATATGAGGCAGCTGTTATTGGCCCATACGAGGCAGCTGCTATTGGCCTATACGAGGCAGCTGCTATTGGCCCATACGAAGCAGCTGCTATTGGCCCATACGAGGCAGCTGCTATTGGCCTATACGAGGCAGCAGCTGCTATTGGCCCATATGAGGCAGCTGCTATTGGCCCATATGAGGCAGCTGCTATTGGCCCATACGAAGCAGCTGCTATTGGCCCATACGAGGCAGCTGCTATTGGCCCATACGAGGCAGCTGCTATTGGCCCATACGAGGCAGCTGCTATTGGTCCATATGAGGCAGCTGCTATTGGCCCATACGAGGCAGCTGCTATTGGCCCATACGAGGCAGCTGCTATTGGCCCATACGAGCTATTTTGGTGAGGGAGGTGACGTTGTAATCGTAGTGTCGTCTGCTGTGCGATTTCTCATGCAGTGTATGGTGGCCACTGTACTGTTTGGACACAATACCGGCTTACTTGCATAGTTCTGGTAAATAAAACATGTAGATAGGTATATATAACATGTGTAAATATGTTCTATGGCGAGTAAGATGTTGGAGTGAGGGAGACTGCCATGGCTGGGTGTGGCTGCTCTCACTCGAGGTGTTCTGAATGTGTTGATGGTGAATGTATATAGTGTGTGACAGTGTATAGTGTGTAAATAGATATAGTGTATATATACATAAATTAGCATGATACATAGTAAATATGTGCAGCATATGTGTACACAAGTGTCATGCACGTAACACAATGTCTTCGGACAGTGTGGATGTTTTACAGCCATAATATAGTGTACATGTTCATTATACATAGGATTAGCACGTAAAAACAAATAAAATGTATTTGGAACTGTGCAAAAAAATGATTGAAAATATATTCGCGGCAACTCGCGCCCCCCCCCCCCCCCCCCCCGAGAGCTTACAGCACGGGCGCACGGGGAATGATGACGTCACGCCCCAACTTACAGACCCATAGCAGCCAAAGTAAGTACAATTTCGATTTTTTTCTACATACCCATACTGAGGGAAGGGTTTCTGACACTTTAAAAAGAAAAAAGAATTTTTTCCAGAGAATTTGTTTCCTGCACACTGCGAGGGTGTCATATTTGGAGGCAACGCAGTTAAGAGGTTAAAGCCTTCAAAGCATGAACAGTTGGATGAGGCTGTGTACAAGTGGTTTGCTCAGCAGTTGGAGCAAACTCAGTTGGTTTGGAGCCGGTCGGCCGAGCGGACAGCACGCTGGACTTGTGATCCTGTGGTCCTGGGTTCGATCCCAGGCGCCGGCGAGAAACAATGGGCAGAGTTTCTTTCACCCTATGCCCCTGTTACTTAGCAGAATAAATAGGTACCTGGGTGTTAGTCAGCTGTCACGGGCTGCTTCCTGGGGGTGGAGGCCTGGTCGAGGACCGGGCCGCGGGGACACTAAAAAGCCCCGAAATCATCTCAAGATAACCTCAAGAAGCACCGCACAGCTGGTGTGACAATTCACAGTCCAGAAATAAGAAATGCTGCAAGTAGGTTTGCAGCAAGTCTTGAAATTAAGGATATCAAGCAAGTGATGGGTGGGTTGCAAGGTTTAAAAGAGGCACAATATTGTGAAGAGGAAAATTGTTTGTGAAAAACTGAGTGCAGATGGAAGCAGTGTAGAACCATTTAAACATAATTAAGAACATACATTTTGTCAAATAATTTATATTCTTACCAAATTATAAATGATGATGAAACTGAGCTGTATTGGAGGAGTTTACTGGAAAAACTCTAGCTATGAGGAGTGAGGGTTGTGTGCCAGGCAGTAAGGTTAACAGTAAGGTTAACAAGGACAGGCTGTTGGCTATGGTGTATGCCTCACAGGTAAGCAAAGTGCCTTCAACCAGTGAGGCTTCAGCAGCTGGCAGTCAAAACTGACTTTGCCTCATGAACTGTACAGTAATTTTAAGTGTTAATTTTAGTGTTGTGTTAGAATAGGTTACATGAATTGTCAAGAATTCAAGATGTGTACCATCAATTAAGAAATAAACTACAAAAAGGTAAGTTGAGGTTTCTGGTTGCATATTTTATAATTATATGAGGCAATTCAAATAATGTTGTTTGTAGTATAAATTTTTTTGGAAA
Source organism: Procambarus virginalis (assembly GCA_020271785.1). Lineage (NCBI taxonomy): Eukaryota > Metazoa > Arthropoda > Malacostraca > Decapoda > Cambaridae > Procambarus > Procambarus virginalis. The sequence goes on from WNGS01008507.1 coordinate 513,955, forward strand.
TGTTCACTTTCGGACATCCGCAGTGAAAAAGTACGTTAATCCCGAAAACGTACTCATCCAGCAAGGGGTCCTTCCCATATATATAGTCCAGATTAGCGAACTTCTATAGTATTGAAAGTTTTATAAATTTGTGGTATACCAGTACCGTATATACTATATATACAATATGTCCTTGTACTGAAGGAAGGATAATGTTTTTCTAATGTTCCTAGATTCACCAGTTACTGACCACCTCCTTATTTAACATTTAAAAGCATTTTAGGCATCAGTTTGACTATAAGGAATGCTTGATTACTGTTCCTGAGACTGCAATCATATTTATTGAGAGTAATAGGCTAAGATGCTGTAATTTATTATTTTTTGTTCACCAAACTAACAGAGGCATCTTATTCTCTGTTGATATATACACTTTGAAGATATGTGTAAATTAGTAGCAATACTTCTGAAGACTTTTAAGGTATATATATATCATATTTATTACTGAGAATATGATTATGTTAAAACTAAACAGTTTTATTAGGTTTAAACACTGCAATTAAAGAAGTTAACAATTTTATAATTAAATGATACTGTAAACTGTAGTACTGCATCTTCAAAGGTATGGATACTTACTGCACTCCATTCAGATGCATACCATCGGAATTCACATGCTGCAGCATCAGTACAGTTACGGGATACTGGTGGCATACGTGAAGCTGAGCAATATTCATCTTTCACCACTTTGCCCTTTTGGCTCACACATAATGCTGTTCGGGACTCCATCTTCAAACCACAACTGCTGCCACACTGCATACAAATTACAAAGGATCAAAACCAATATTCACTAAAATTCAACTAACAAAATTTCTTAACTTTAGTAACTTACACATTTCACTAATAATGTGTTGCTCAAAGTGTTGCTTAATGAGATGCTTACCAGCTCATAGTTGCTTCAAATGCTTCAAATTTAAATAGTTGCTTCAAATTACAAGATAGTTTTCTGAATATTCAGCCCATCCTCCTGTTTGGTAGTACTTATAGTGATGATGAGAACCATAGTATATATACCGACGTTCAACACAATTAGAAAGTAGAAATCGGACATATTGAATTTGGACAGACTGGAAAAGATTTCCTATTTATGTTGCAATGACAAATTAAACTAACCTAACCTAACCTTCCTAGGTTATACATGCTATCTGAGACCTAATACAATACATATGTATTCTATACTAGGCCTAGGAAAATTTAAGTTTGTTTTTAGCTTCATTTGTTCAGACTATAGAGTAAGTAGTACAAAATTCTACTATCTAATTGCTTAGAACATCAATGATTGGACTATGGTGCACATACCTACAAAAAATACTATCTAAACAGGAGGATAGGTTGGAATATTACATACATAGTTTAAAAATATGTTGGTTGAATAAGATGAAACATTTTTCTGAGTGGTATATCTAACTTCTCTAGCCAGGGCCATGGATCTAGTTACTTCATCCCTGCTACTATACAAGTAGCAGTTCTGGTCAACTTTGAACCCCAACTAAACAAGTAACTTTTCAAATTATCTTGTCCCTTAGACCAGAGGTGGCGAGATAGTTGAGAGCATACCATCACCTGGTATTAGCACTTGTTAGTACAACAAAGTCGAGGAGGTGGCAACCCCCCATGATTAATCCATAAATATCCAACTCTGGCCCCAGACATCACTCGGTACCCCTACTCAAATCTCTGAATATGTTAGATATTAAGTCACTGCACATTCTCTCATGTGTATTATACATATATAAAACGCTGACCTGAAATGCCAATCCTGACCTCAAAAGCTTCATTGAAAGTTGTAACAAAACCCATGAGTACCACACCAGAAACAAATACAGTTTTGATATTCCAAGAGTACGACTTAATCAAACTAGAAATACTCTACAAATTAAAGGACCCAGATTGTGGAATGATCTTCCCAACCATGTTAAAGACTGTACCTCTCTCAACCAGTTCAAGATAAAAACGAAGCACTACCTAATAAATTCCCTGTGGGTGTGCCTGTGGTGTGAATTCCATTTGGGCCCCTAGCGGTTTGAGGGTTAATGTTTTTCCTGTCTGAAATGCTTTGCGTAATAGTGGCTTTAGGCATTGTATGTACTAGCTCTATCTATAAATCTTTCAATTTTTGTAAAATCTCTTATATGTATGCACCTTACCTGAATAAACATTTATTTATTTATTTATATTTATTGATATTAAGCCCAGACCACCAAAGTACATTCAGGAAAGTTGGGATCCAAAGAATCGAAACAGGAAGAAAGTGATGTATAACTCAGAATGTAGCATTTCATTCCACTGAATGCTCAATTTCTGACTCCCTTCCCCTTCCCTGATCAATTCCAGTTGTTTCCCAAGCCAACTCCCCATGGTGCAAAAACACAGCAACTCACTCAATAATAATAATTAATAATAATAATAATAATAATAATAATAAATAATAATAATAATAATAATAATAATTTGTATTTGCAAGAAGGTACAGTGGGTTGGTGAGATTACATAAGACTGGTACTTTTACATTCATGCAAAGTCACTAACTCGCATAGCGTTTTGGGCAGGTCCTTTATCTAACACATCAGTTAAGATGAAAAAGTACATTGTAGCAAGGTTTTATATCATATTTTATATCAAATTTATTATTTTTATAAACGGTTTATTTATATCCTCCGCGAGGATATTAGAAACTTTAAGGCTAACCAAGATCAACTCCAGCATGACTTGAATAATCTCCGTGAGAAAAACATTCGTCTGAAAACTGATGAAGCCATAAAAAAACAAGAGGAAGCTCTCAGCAAAATGACTGCATGTATCAGTACATTATCCGCCCAACGTTCCGTCTCCCAGGATGAACAAGATCAGCAAAAGCTGCCTGACTCTGTAGTTGTGTCGTCCCAAGATATTCCTGTGGAAAGTGAAGGTGAAAAGTGTATTGAAATAGTTCAGACTCTCTTAAAAACGAACTGCAGGTCACTCGAAACAAAACAGACATTATTGCTGCCTACAGAGTAGGCAAAAAGAATCCATCAGGACAAAACTAGCGGAAATTCGCCTGAAGCTGGCTTCCCAGTCCATGAAATTGCATCTTGTCCGGACAGCTGCATCTCAACAACAGGGAATCTACATCAACGAGTGCTTGACTAGAAAATGACAGCAACTCCTCTACCGCCTGCGTCAAATTCGTCATCAAAACCCAGATGCGATTCATCAGTGCTTCGTTAGAGATGGCTTGATTATAGTGATAAAGACTTCAGTAGGTAAAATGTTTACAATTGCTAATGAGGATAACCTCAACACTTTCCTCTCCCAGTGTGGTTTATCTCACCTTATTATCACTCTCAATGAGTCAACATAATTAACCCCCTTGTCACCTTGTGTGGGCTAGGTATCCTAAGTCTCTTTATTTCATGTTTTAATTAATTTCTAATTTACTTTTTACTAGTCATTTATTGGACTTAATTAATTGAGTGCATTAATATTTCTTTAGGTCTTATTAATTATACAATCATAACTAAACTATTTATAGTTAATAATCATTAGCTTAAATTTGCCTATGTTTATTATTCAACTTTTTTTTTATTTCATTTATAACCTAGGTTGCCTAGCCTCGCCATACTCCCTTACTCCATTGTACCTCTGGCTTTGCCTGTGTCTCAAAATGCAAATTATTATTATAAATTATACTTACAGTGTACCTGAGAGTACTTGTAAGCAATCTACCTCATTTTTCTTTTTTGTTCACTTTGTGTTTGTTTTGTATAGTCTTGTTTTATATATTTTTCCCCCTTTTATATCAAAATTCTATTTTGTAATTGCCATTCTTGCCTTGTTTTCCTACAACCAGCCTTTTTATGCAGACAAGTATAGACCCAGAACTAAACCTCTTATCCACTTCTATGACAATCATCACTTTAATGATCAAAATTGCAGATATTTTACAGCACATGATGTAACAATGTATTATTACATAATCACAATATCTCTGTAATCAACTTGAACATTAGATCCCTAGGTAAACCTCGATGATGTTAGTGCCTTGATTGAAACTATTGACAACAAATTCTCTTTTATATACTTACTGAAACGTGGTTAAAAGAGGATACTACTCAACTCTTTAACATGCCTAACTACTCAGCAATTCACAACTGTCGTCAAATTCAGAGAGGTGGTGGTACTGCTCTTTACTACCATCAAGACTAACATGCTTAAAAGTAATTAGAACTAGAGACTGCTGTGGGGAGTATATCTTCGCCAGTTTCAGAGTCAAGGGTGCCGAGTCTATCCTGTCTGTGGGTGCAGTCTATAGAATTCCTAACACTGATGTGTCCGAATTCAATTCAAACCTTAGAAATCTAATACTCGATAACAGACTGAACAAAAACCATCTAATTATCGCAGGGGACTTTAATATTGACCTCTGCGAGCCTGAACCCCTACTGCTGTTAGCTTCCTCAACTGTATGAATTCCTGCTTCCTCATACCCTTAATCACTAGACCTACTAGAATCACTGATAGTACTGCCACGACTCTAGATCACATCTGGACCAACATAACCTCTCCGCTTACTTCAGGTATAATCACCGATAGCACTACAGACCATTACCCCACATTTCTCTTAACTAACATTAACAAACCACCTCTAGAGTCAAGGGAGTTAAGCTTTAGGCTGCACAATGAAACTGCTATAGGCAATTTTATAACTGCTGCTGATAATGTCAACTGGGAGTCCGAGTTAGGTAACATAGGGGACATCAACCTAGCAGTGCAATCTTTTCTTCAAAAAACTCTCAGCCTTTATAACACCCACTGTCCTATGCTTACAAAACAAGTCACAACCAAAAGGCTAAACAATCCTTGGCTTACAAAGGGAATACTTAAATCCATTAATAAAAAACATGACCTTGAGAAGAAGTATAGGTTAGGAACCGTCTCCAAAGAATTCTCAAAGAATTACTCGTTATTGCTATCTAAAATAATTAGACGAGCCAAACTAAATACTACGAAGATAAATTTACCCAAATAAAGAGCAACATTAAAAAAACTTGGAGCACAATTTCACAATATTGGGATCAAAGAAGATTTTAAACAACAAACCAACACTCCTGTCCAATAACGATGGTCAGCTTTCAGCCTCTGATTCTGCTATTGAGTTCAATAGGTTCTTCTCTTCCATTGGGTCATTTGCAAATGATATTCCATCTTCCAGTACTGATGTTAAGGACTATCTTACAGGTAACTATCCACAGTCTCTGTACCTAAAGCCTACTAATTCCACTGATGTCAATGAGATAATCCTTTCCCTTAAAACCAAGTCTAGTGCCCTTGAGGAGATACCAACTTAATTTACAAAAAAGCCTCCAGATCTTTAGCCCCTGCTATTGCATTGCTCTTCAACAAGTCACTTGAACTCCAAACCTTTCCAGATATTCTAAAAAAAGCGAGAGTACCCCTGTCCACAAATGTGGTGATCTCACAGATGTTAACAACTACAGACCTATTCAATCCTGCCTAACTTGTCAAAATTATTTGAAAAACTAATCTACAAGCAGCTTTACTCTTATCTAGCCAAACACAATATACTTAGCTCTTGTCAATATGGCTTCAGACCCAAAAAAAAGCACTAACGATGCACTTATTAGTATGATTAACTTGATTCATGCAGCTCTTGATAAAAATGAGTTCCCTGTTGGGTTATTTGTGGACCTGCGTAAGGCTTTGACACTGTTGACACTGTCAACCACCAAAACCTTCTTCTTAAATTACATCATTATGGAGTCAGAGGACACTCCCTGCAATACCTCAAATCTTACCTTACTGACAGGCTCCAGTATTTCTGTGAATAATTCAATTTCTCCCCCCCCTACCCATCAACATTGGTGTTCCTCAGGGCAGCATACTTGGCCCTCTCCTCTTTCTCATCTACATTAATGACCTTCCAAATGCCTCCCAACACCTCAAACCAATTCTATTTGCTGACGACACAACCTTCATTTACTCCAGTCCTGACCCCCTTGCTCTAAATGCCACAGTAAATACTGAGCTAATAAAGTCCATCTTTGGCTAACTGCCAACAAACTCACCCTTAACATTGACAAAACTTTCTATATTCTGTTTGGCAATAAATCCTCTAATCAAATAAATCTCAAGATAAACAATACCCAAATTTGTAACAAATTAGATGGCAAATTCCTTGGCGTTCTCATTGACACAAGCTGAATTTCCAGGGACACATTCTAAATATATAAAAAAAGTTTCAAAAACTGTTGGCATTCTTTCTAAGATCAGATATTATGTACCCCGCCCTGCCCTGGTGACTCTCTATTACTCCCTCATCTATCCATATCTCAACTATGGTATTTGTGCTTGGGGTTCTACTACCCAAAATCATTTACGTCCTCTAATTACTCAACACAAAGCTGCTATTAGGACAATATCCAACTCTGGCCCAGACATCACTCGGTACCCCTACTCAAATCTCTAATATGTTAGATATTAAGTCACTGCACATTCTCTCATGTGTATTATACATATATAAAACGCTGAACTGTAATGCCAATCCTGACCTCAAAAGCTTCATTGAAGTTGTAACAGAACCCATGAGCACCACACCAGAAATAAATACAGTTTTGATATTCCAAGAGTACGACTTAATCAAACTAGAAATGCTCTACAAATCAAGGGACCCAGAATGTGGAATGACCTTCCCAACCATGTTAAAGACTGTACCTCTCTCAACCAGTTTAAGATAAAAACTAAACACTACCTAATAATTCCCTGTAACCTACCTTACCCCTCTATTGTCAACCCATGTCTGTTTTTTAAACAACGCTGTTTGTCAACCTAATTGTATTTGTGCTGCTTTTTTCTGCCATGTTCCCCCCTTTTTTTTTATTTTTATTTTTATTGTTCTCAACACATTTTATACTTTATCTCAATTAGTATTAAGTTTTAGTCTTAATGTTTTCCTGCCCGAAACGCTTTGCGTAATAGTGGCTTTAGGCATTGTATGTACTAGCTCTATCTATAATCTATCATTTTGTAAACCCCCTTGTATGTATGTACTTTACCTGATAAACATTTTTTTTCTGGGGGGAGCCCCATCGGCTCCCCGTAGCTATCCAGGCTGAAATGGATCTGTATAACTTCTGCATCAGTCAATGCATGAGTTCTTTGCCTACCGAACCACAGCCCGCACCTTGCCCCCTCTAGATAGGCACGAGAGCAATGGCCTAAGAGACCTCCCTTAGTATTGGGAGCATTCCTAGTCCTGCCTCGTGACCGGGAAAGGCACCCAGAAGGTAGGGCGCCCCAAAAACGAACCCCTATTCTGTACACTATTGCGACCGAATGACCGCACAGCAACAGAACTCCCCCCACGAACCATTAATCCTCATGACGTCATCATGTCGCCGCGCCTCCGTCTGCGCAACACCCCCCTGCCCGGGAGGGGGATACCTTGAGGATACCTTGAGGTGCTTCCGGGGCTTATCGTCCCCGCGGCCCGGTCATCGACCAGGCCTCCTGGTTGCTGGACTGATCAACCAGGCTGTTGGACGCGGCTGCTCGCAGCCTGACGTATGAGTCACAGCCTGGTTGATCAGGTATCCTTTGGAGGTGCTTATCCAGTTCTCTCTTGAACACTGTGAGGGGTTTGCCAGTTATGTCCCTTATGTGTAGTGGAAGCGTGTTGAACAGTCTCGGGCCTCTGATGTTGATAGAGTTCTCTCTCAGAGTACCAGTTGCACCTCTGCTTTTCAACGGGGGTATTCTGCACATCCTGCCATGTCTTCTGGTCTCATGTGATGTTATTTCTGTGTGCAGGTTTGGGACCAGCCCCTCTAATATTTTCCACGTGTAAATTATTATGTATCTCTCCCGCCTGCGCTCAAGGGAATACAGATTTAGGCTCTTTAGTCGGTCCCAATAGTTTAGATGTTTTACCGAGTGGATTCTAGCAGTAAAGGATCTCTGCACGCTCTCCAGGTCAGCAATTTCACCCAGTGAAAGGGGCTGTCATTGTGCAGCAGTACTCCACTCTAGAGAGCACAAGCGTTTTGAAAAGTGTCATCATCGGTATAGCATCTCTAGTGTGAAAAGTTCTTGTTATCCAACCTGTCATTTTTCTTGCAGTTGTGACGGCTACTTTATTGTGTTCTTTAAAGGTAAGGTCTTCCGACATGAGTACACCCAGATCCTTTACATTGCCTTTTCGTTCTATGTTATGATTTGCCTGAGTTTTGTACGTGGTTTCCGTTTTTATATTTTCATTTTTTCCATAGCGCATGAGCTGGAACTTGTCTTCGTTAAACACCATATTATTTTCTGTAGCCCATAGAAAGACCTGATCTACATCTGACTGGAGGTTCGCCGTGTCCTCTATGTTGCCTACTCTCATGAAGATCCTAGTGTCATCTGCAAAGGATGATACAGTGCTATAGGTTGTGTTCTTGTCTATGTCCGATATGAGGATGAGAAAAAGTACTGGAGCAAGCACAGTACCCTGGGGACTGAGCTCTTAACGGTTGACGGGTTGGATTTTATTTTGTTGACTATTACACATTGGGTTCTGTTGGTCAGGAAATTGTAGATCCATCTGCCTACTTTTCCGGTAATTCCTTTTGAGCGCATTTTATGGGCAATAACACCATGGTCACATTTATCAAAAGCTTTTGCGAAATCTGTGTAAATTACATCAGCGTTTTGTTTGTCTTCCATAGCATCTAATGCCATATCATAGTGGTCCAGCAACTGCGACAGGCAAGAGCGCCCTGTTCTGAAACCATGTTGTCCGGGTTATGGAGATGCTGTGATTCCATGTATTTTGTGATCTTACTTCTTAGCACTCTCTCAAAATTTTTATGATGTGCGATGTTAGTGCTATCGGTCTGTAATTTTTTGCCTCTGCCTTATTTCCTCCTTTATGAAGTGGTGCTATCTCTGCTGTTTTTAGTATATCAGGAATAACGCCAGTATCTAGGCTTTGTCTCCACAGAATGTGAAGGGCCTGCGATAGTGGTTTTTTACAGTTCTTGATGAATATGGAGTTCCAAGAATCCGGGCCTGGTGCGGAGTGCATAGGCATACTGTTTATGGCTTCTTCAAAATCCAGTGGGGATAGGGTGACGTCTGATATATGATTTGATGTTGGTATCATATCCATGAAAAATTCATTTGGGTTATCGATCTTTAGTGCGTTTAATGGCTCGCTGAAGACAGAGTCGTATTGCTTCCTCAGTAGCTCGCTCATTTCTTTGTTGTCATCGGTGAAAGTTCCATCTTCCTTTCGCAGGGGCCCGATACTAGATGTGGTTTTTGATCTTGATTTTGCATAGGAGAAAAATATTTCGGGTTTCTCTCTATTTCACTGATGGCCTTTTGCTCTCTTTCCCTCTCCTGCGTTTTGTATGATTCTTGTAGCTTGAGTTCAATTTTTCCTATTTCGCTACCTAACCTTCTTCGCCGTTCCTGAGATAGGGTGCGACTCTCAAGTTGTACCGCGATTCGTTTTCTTCGCCTATATAGGGAACGACGTTCTCGTTCCAATCTGCATCTCTTCCTCTTTTTTCTTAGGGGGATGCGGTTTGTACATATTTCTAGTGCTACTGAGCTTATTTTTTCCAGGCACTGGTTCAGGTTCGCATTTCCTAGCTGTTCTTCCCAGTTTATTTCTGTGAAGTCCTGGTTTATTTGCTCCCAGTTTATCTGTTTATTATTGAAGTTGAATTTGCTGAAATCTCCTCCACCGGGAATCTGGACTGGTTTTGAAGGTCTATTCCCCATGGTTGTCATAACTTCAATTAAGTTGTGATCTGAGTAACAGGTATTTGTAATCATTATGTTCCTGATCAATTCATCATTATTAGTGAAAATGAGGTCCAGCGTGTTCTCCTTCCTGGTTGGTTCTACTATTTGCTGGTTTAAGGCAAACCTGTCGCACATCCGTAGCAGGTCATTTGCATGTGCCTGTTCATTAAGGCTACTTCCTGGTATTCTTTCTGATATTACTGTATTAGCCAGGTGCTTCCATTTCAGGTGCCGTAGGTTGAAGTCCCCAAGCAGGATGATGTTCGGAGCTGGATTTGTGAGGTTTTCCAAGCAGTGTTCTACTTTCATTAGTTGGTCTTTAAACTGCTGAGGGTTTGCCTCCGGTGACTTATATACAAGGACAATAACTACATTTATAATCTCTATTTTGATTATCAGCACTTCCACCATATCATTTGAGGTGTTTAGCAGCTCAGTACAGATGAGTGTGTCTTTGATGTATAGGCTGACCCCACCCTGAAGCCGGTGTTTCCTATCACATCTGAAAAGATTGTACTCTGAGATCCATATTTCACCATCATGGTAGTCCTTTGTGTGGGTTTCTGTTAGGGCTGCAAACACTGCATTTGCCTCATGAAGGAGACCATCTATAAAGTGAACTTTGTTGGATTTGCGTGTTTTTATACCTTGAATGTTGGCAAATATAAATGATGTTATCGTGGTAGTGGAAGTGCTGGATGCCTTACTTGGTGTTAATATCTGAGGCTCTGGTAAGGGGCCACTGTGTTTGCGTCCAGGGTGTGTGTTTTCGAAGTGATTCGTCCAGTTTCGGTAGTGGGGCGAGTGTTGTGTGGTGTAGTACCTGTGTGTTTGTTGGTAATGTGTATTCCAGACTTGTGGGTATCTCCCTTCCCCTCTGTAATCCTGTGGTGGTTCCATCTGACTGTTCCTCTCTCTTATATTTTCTGCTCTGTTTCTGCCTTCCTCTAAAAAATTGCCAGTAGTGTCATACTGATTTTCCCGTCTATAACGTTGTGTACCTCTCACGTGGAATTCCGGACACTGAAGATTGTAGCATTTTTTGTCCCTAATTGAAAATTGACATAATTTGGGGTGGAAGTATCTACACCCTGTTCCAAAACGGCATGTACCCCTCGCCAACATGTTCCTGCATTTTCGAGGATGCAGAAAATGGCATTTTGTTCCTAATTTTCCATATTTGCATATTCCTTTAGCGTAGAATTTGCAAATGTGTTCCGGTTTTGCATTTTTCAAGGTATTTATATCTGTGTCTGTCTTGTCTACCTCTTTATTGGAGCCATCTCCGCTTTTCGTCCCAATTCCTTCATTTATGCACTCTGTCTCACTGTTGCTCACATCGTTTATATTACCTGACTCTGCAATATTGCTGCTATTATGTACTACAATACCCTCTTCCTCCACATTACTGCTGCGGTTCTCTAAACTATCTGTTCCTGGGTTTTGGTCGTTAACCAATGTTGTCTTATCCCAGTCTGCATATATCACTGGTAGCTTGTCTGTGAATGGTAATCTCTGTGACTCGGGAATGTTTTTCATCAGTTTAGTTATGTTCTCTAACATTAATCTGTCATCTTTGCAGACCCAGTAAATTCCTTGCCTTTTTGTGCATCCTGGAGATACTTCTGTACAGCCCAGGTGAAATCTCATGTTACAAATGCAACATTACGCCTACATTACGTTTTCCCAGTACTCCCGAGCACTCGCCACACCTCTCCATTTTCTGATGTATTGTTGTATTTGTGGTTTACTGTGTGGATCACTTGTTGATGTCAGTCCTTTTAACTCTTTATAAAGTTATATGTATATTTTTATATATTTAATATTTATAATACTATATGTATACCGTAGATTTGTAATATTATGTATGTTATTTTGTTCAAACTTGGGAAGGGGGCAGCCCCAGACCCCACCGCCGGCTACCTAACCTTCAGTTCTCAGGCTGATGCGATCTGGTGCGGTCGTGCCTCTGGCCCCAGTTTGCGGTTGCAGTTCTGTTCCTGGTGATGTGAGCTGTCCCTTCTGGTGGTGTGTGGGCCAGGAGTATTATTCTACGGTGCTCGGGCTGCTTGTGCCTAGGGCTATCTTCCCTAGGTGCCCTGTGAGTACTGCCCTTGGGGCTTAGGGCTCCCTTCCCTGGGTCTCCTTGGGATCTACCTCCGCTGTGCTGTGTATTGCTTGGTACTTGGACGCCCTTGGGGTCAGCTGGGGTTTTTCTTGCCCTTGTTTGTCTCTGGGTAGGAGGTAGTTTTCGACGCTAGCAGGGGCACGGGGTACTGCGCGCTAGTTTTCACCTATTACAGCGGCCGGCTCTGTTCCGCCTGGGTACGTTGTCCTCTTGCGGGGTTTTTTGTTTGTTTTTGTTTTTGCCAGGTGGGGGGATCTGCCTTTGGGTCCCCTTCGTTTTTTTTTTCGGGTAATTCTCCACTTGTCTTTTGGTGGTGCTCCCCGCTTGGCCCCCGTGAGTGTACACGTCCCGGGGGTTCAGCTTATAGCAGTTTGTTGGTAGTTTTGGGTGCCGGTTAGCAGTACCCAGCCTGGGCTTCCCTTAGCGTGATTATCAAGGCTAAGGGCCCTGGAAAACCCCACGGGGGCTACGTGGTCCGATGGATGTGATCCCTGAGTCCCCTCTCGCGTCTGCGAGTTTGTCGGTTGCTCTGTCCCTCTGTCTCCGGGGGACACTCACCGGTTTTGCCTCTGCCGTGCTGCCTGTTGGGTCGGTTATTGTTTTGACCCTGAGTCGTGCGACGTGTGTTGTCTGTACGTTCTCCAGTTCACCCAGGCTACTGCGCCTGTCATGCGGGTGACGGCAGCAGAGGCGTTGCATGCTCGCTTTAGGTTGCTGCGACGTGCTAGGTTGGTCACTGCCCCGGATGCCCCGAGACTGCCCCGTTGTGGTTATAGGGACCCGGACTTGGGGGTGGGTGTCGCTTCGACACTGGTTCCGTCCGCCCCTCCAAGTCCTTCCCCTTCTCCTGCTCACCGGCTCCTAAACGTCTGAGGGTTTCCGAGCCGGGGCTGGGTTTCGTTGGTTGTGAGACTTGGGCGATCTCGGGGGTTTCCCCTTCTGGGGTGGGGGCGGAGGCATTCGAGCCTGGTCCTGCTGCCGAAGCTTCTGGGTCTGGCCAGTGGGCCCCCTTTGTTCCTGCTTTCTCGGCTGCCTCCACCTTTTCTTTGGGGGTGGGGGCTTAGGAGGACGGCTCGGCCCCGGACCCTCCGGGTGAGGTTCCTGGGGTTGGGGAGGGGTTGGCTTGGGGGCCTTGGGGCCCGTTGGACCCCGCCTGGGTTTTTTTTTTTTCGCCCTCTGAGCGGGGCTTAGTGTTACGAGGAGAGGGGATCTCTTTCGGTCCCTCCGAGTACGAATTGGATTTAGTGTCCACCCCTCCCCGGGTTCGGTTCCGTGTTCCTTCGGGTTTGTCGGTTCCATCGTTCCTAGGGGTGTGTTTCACCCCCTTTTCCTTACCATTTTCGCTCTTGTGTCTCGATGCTGTTCACAAAAACGACATCAACAACTACGAACATAATAATAAAAACAATAAAAAGTGTTCAGGTAAGGTACATCCATACATGGCGTAAAACAAACATTGATGGATTTCTATATTGACCTCGTACGTAGTGCCTAAACCGCTTCGTATCGTTGTCCCTGCATGTTCCTTGGTCAGGGGTGCTTGTCATGGTTCTCGTTGATTCGCGAGTCTCTTCGTACCTTCCACTGTTATTGGCACGTCTGTTGATATTCGCTGTGGTTTCCATCGGGTCTTTTGTCGGCCTTGTTGGTTCCCTTCCATCATCTGTTTTCTTTCACTTCGTTTTCGCCTTGTTTTGGTTTGTACGTACGTTGTGTACGTTTTGTGTGTCCGCCTGGTGTATGAGCCCCGCCTCCCAGTGGCCGGGTGGTGCGTTTCGTACCTCGTGTGCTGGGGCTGCGGTGTGTGTTTTGTTTACGGGCGGTATGCTCGTGTGTTTGCTTCGTTCTCGTGGTTTTCTGCGAGCTTCTTGCTCATTTCTCCCTCCTGTCGTGGCCCTCGGGCTGCTGCGGGTGTTTTGGAATTATATCTGGGGGTGTCACGTCGTTCTCCCTCTGTACTGCTTCGTCTTCTGCAGGGCGCGCACCTCTGGCCGTATTCTCCTCCGGCCTCGCATTTCTTCAGGTAAGGGTACTTACTATGCCTGCTGCCTCGTGTATGCTTGGCTTTTGAGCACGCCTGTAGTGCTGCTCCTGGTATGTTACTTGGCTCGCCTGTGTTGTAGCTCGGTCGTGTCTGCTCTGCAGGTGAGGTTGTCTTGTCTGGCGCTTCTGTAGGTCTAGTGCTGGTTCTCACTTTTGGTGGGGTGCTTGCCTGATAGTGCTTCTGGGGGTTGGATCTGGCTCTTGGGCCCCGCTTCTCTTGTCAGTTGACGATTGTACAGTTTCCTGAGCCTTCTGGGCTCTTGTCTTTACGTTTGCTCCTGTGGGTGGGGTCTGCCCCCTCCACATGGCTTTTTGGTGCTTCTGCTTCCTTTCCACTGACATTACTCAAACTCAAAAATAAAAAAAAAATAAAAAAAAAAACATCCGGATGTTTATTTCGGTAAGGTACATACATACAAGTGATTGTACGGAGTGATGGAGCTATAGCTAGGGCTGGTACTTACAGTGCCTGGGGCCACTGTTACGCAAAGCGTTTCGGGAATTTTGGGTTCTTATAGTGTGTGTGGCTCCTTTGGGTGCTCACTACCTCCTGTGTCTCCTTGTGCGTTCAGACATACGGACATAAGTCCTGTCGCCCTGCGGTGGGCCTCTTGGCCTGTGCGAGGTAGCTCCTGTTTCTTACTATCTATTCCCACTCACATGCATGTCCACCCTGCCCTTGCACCAATCGTGGGGCCCCATGACCGCGTTACGTGGTTCTTGGTTCTGCGATTCACCGGCCTCTTACAGTGCAGGTCATCCCTCCAGTCTTTCCTGATTCTGCGCTTATGCCTTTTATGCCCCTGTTTCATGCCCATATTGCACCGCTAGGGTGGCTGGTGCCACTATCCCAGTTTCTATTGTTTCGTGGGGTTTGGTCCATAAACACATCCACTACGGAACTACTTATCTTTTGTTCCGTATTCTGGGGTTGCGGGTGTTATTTTGGCGGGCAATGCTGCGGGTTGGGCGCTCTGCGTGTATGTACGGTGTCTCGCTTGTCTGTTCTAGACCGCACTTGCAAGTAGTCTCGTTATTGTTCGCTACTCTGCTGGTTATGTGCTTGGGCGCCGCCTCACAGTTCTCCACAGGTTGGCGGGATTTTCCTTTGCTCGTTCGGACCAGTTTCAGTTGCATTGTTGGTGCTTTGGAGAGCTTTGCTTCTCTGGTTAGGCTCATGCGTTCGGAGCGAGTATCTTCTTGGGTTACTCTCCTCACTCCGCCACCCTTGTTCACTGTTCCATCCTTGTTTATTCTTCCCTGCTTTGCGGGATTGCGTCGATGGCTCCTGACTGGGGTGTTTGGTGTGGTGTTTGGCCACCTTGCATGTGTCTTTAGTGCCTTTTTGTCCATCTTTTGTTTTTGTTGTTCTGTGGGGTTCTGCCCCGCATTTTGTTTTTTTCGTTGTCGACCCCGGGGGTTATTTCCCTGTCTGGACACTTTCCTTGCCTATTTTCGGTGCCTGACTGCACCCTGCTGTACATAAGGTCCTCGGGTATGTACGCGCTCCTCTACCCATTTTGTGGTTGGTCGTGTGCGTTACTTCCCGGCCGCTCCTTGGGCCGTCTTCGTGGTTTCCTTACTTATGGCCTGGTTTCCTCCCCATGCTACACTTTTTGTGTCTGGGTCAGTGCTTCTTGGTTCTCCTGTTGGTGCTCCGGTGGGCCTCTGTCCATGTTCCACGTCCTGCTTTTGGACTTCTCCGGTGTTCCGTTTTGGTACCATGTTCCTGCGATTCTGTGTAGTTTTCTGCAGGCTTCGGGTTGCGCTGTCTGTGGGGGGGTGTGGACTTTTCGGTTTGCCGCTCCTGCTTTCCTGGTTCCTTTTCTTGGAACCGGGTTTGCTGGGTTCTGGTCCTGGTTGTGATTTTTCTTGTTCCTTTTCCAGACCGGGTGTGTTGGCTTCTTGCGGTTCTCGTCCTTCTATTCTTTACAGTAGTTATCCCCTTGGATGCCTCGGGGATGTGTGTCTCGTTCTTCCCTGCTGGAGCTGGTTATGTTGCTCCCTTGGGTTGCGGGGTCGCTGTTTTTAGCTTCGCGTTTTGCGATTCTGTACGCTGGTCCCCAGGTTCTTGGGACCTGGTTTTTGGTCTCCCACTTGCGTGTTTCGTCTTGGGGGCAGTGTGTGGTTTTCCTGTCATTGCGAAAGGTCCTTCGGTCTTTGATAGGGTTGGCTTGTCTTCCCTTCGCGGTTGTTCTGGGACCGTCGTTTGGGATTGTCCTGTCTCATGTTGGGTGGTGCTGGCAAGCCGCTCCTGCTTGCGTTCCGTGTTGCGGTTCCCTCTGCTCCATTCCACTTGCTGTCCTGGGCGTTGTTCCCCTCGGGCCTGCTCTGGAGTTTTGGGGCCGTCTTGGTCGTTGGCCTGGGTCAACATCTTTGTCTTCTCGTTTTGGTCTTTGTTTTGTCTCTGGTTTTGGTTGTTGCGTTAGGACGTGTGGTATCCGCCTCCCGGTTCCTTCCCTGTTTTCCTTCTCTTTGGGGAGGTAGCTCCGGGGAGCCGACGGGGCTCCTCCCAGAAAACCAGCGTTGAATGTAATGAAACGCGATTTTCTGGGTGAGTCCCGGAGGCTCCCCGGCATCCCGCCCTCCCTCCGGTCGGCGGTGTTTTTCGGGTTTTTGACATCCAGCCTAAGAACTGAAGGTTGGGTAGCCGGCGGTGGGGTCTGGGGCTCCCCCCTTCCCCCTCCCGGGGTGGGGGGGGTTGCGCAGACGGAGGCGCGGCGACATGATGACGTCATGAGGATTAATTTTCGTTTGGGGAGTTCTGTTCGCCTGTTCGGTCTTTGGTCGCAATAGTTTACCAGAATAGGGGTTTGTTTTGGGGCGCCTACCTTTCTGGGTGCCTTTCCCAGTCGATGGCAGACATAGAATGCTCCCAATACTAAGGGAGGTCTCTATAGGCCATTGCTCCTCGTGCCTCTCTAGAGGGAGCCAGGTTCTGGCTCGTGGTCCCCGGTAGGCAAGAACTCCATGCATTGACTGATGCCAGAAAGTTATACATATCCATTCAGCCTGGATAGCTCCGGGGAGCCTCCGGGACTCACCCAGAAAATGGCGTTTCATTACATTCAACGCTGGTTATTTATTTATTTATTTATTTATTTATTTATTTATTTATTTATTTATCAACAAATAACTAAAATGTAAGTTAACAAAGGTGATTACACTGTTAAGGATATGTCTTCAGTACAGTACCAATATTGGAGAAGTGGATATTACAAGATACAGTGTGAGTTTGAAGCATAAGGTCGGAAACTATGAGGATGAAATTAGGTATTTTTTGGTTTTACTTTTGAACAGGGGATGAGTTAGACATTTTTTTAATTCATCAGGGAGTGAGTTTCAAAGACTGGGCTCTTTTTATTTGCATGGAGTGTTTACACAGATTTAGTCTGACTCTGGAGAATGACTCAAATATACAAGACACACTAAAGGTAGATTCATGCAACAGATAGGACCTGAAGACTAGGCAAACTGGAGAAATCACACAGATAACAGTTATCTAAGGTAACACATCTGCAGCAAAAGCACTGCAGGTGTGAAAAATATCAGGAGACAAATGTCCTCTAAAAGTCTTGAATCCAGATTTTCGAGTAGGACATCACTGAGAATGAGGTTCTGAGGATAGCATATTTGGCATAGATCTAAAGAACATGGGTTATTATGTTGCTGGTTGAGTCTGACCACCTGTTGCAGTGTTTTGGAATTAATAAAGAGCAAAGGTGCAATAGGCACAAGAAGCCTGGAGACACCAGTACAGAGCTGCAAACAGGCACAAGTCATGATAGAGAAATGGGTTAAGAAACCAAATATAATGAAAGAGTATTATAACCAAATTCAGAGGAACTTGTTCTATGTCAGAAGGAAAGGAGAAGGTGGAAGGCACACAAATCAATATTGGAGATCAAATATTAAGGAATTTGGCTGCTGTAGGAAAGCATGTAGCTAGCTAATCTTATTACCCTTGGCAGAAGCCAACAAAAAATGAACCTTGAGAATACCACCCCTCTCACAACTGAGGAGAAGACAAAAAATCAAGGCTGACAACTAAGGATCAAGCAGACTCCAAGGGAGGTCACACAGGGAACAGAAAAAAAGAAAACCCAACTTAATTTGAGAAACAGCAGAGCAGCAAGGTCAAGCTCAAAACTTTCAAGCTCAAAGACTTAATACTGGAAATACATAACCACAGCCACATATGGATAAAGCTTGGCCTATAAACAGAAAGCACTGGAAGGAACACCAGGCAACCTTAAACTTACAGTGGGCGGATTCTGATAAATGTATCACGAGAAGGTTGAATTCACCACCAACCTCCCATAGAAGTAACTGGATCTGCTTTAACAGAGCTACTGTGATTTTTAGGTAGACCCTAGGCACACAGTGAGGGTTACCACCTCCTCTGATCCTGTTGTACTAGCTAATGATAACAGTAGATTGTGGTTATTGTAGTAAAGTGCTGGCCAGTAATGAATTTTCAAAGTAAAAACCGAGTGAAATTTGAAATCACTTGAAATGATTGTCTGAAGAGGGTACATTGTAACTATCACTTCAAACAATGTGCTCTTTAGTGACATAGCAATCAGTTTCTCTCAGTATATAGATTAAGGTACTGTATGCGCTTCACTGTCTCACTGTTCCAAGAAAATGTGACAGAGCTATCTTTGAAGTTACTTGTTCCAGTAGGGCTGAAGATAAAGCAAGAGTGCATGAGCTAGCAATGGCCTGAGTGCACCTACTGCCCTCGCCATGCTCAGATACAAACTGTAATTGTGAGAACCCTTCCTGGGTTCCATAAATAAAATTTCACCAAATTAAACAAATTTGCCTGCTAATACCAAGTAAATATCTTTATCTTGTCAAGTCTATCATGAGCATCAACTCACTCCTGAAAATAATTAAATGTTAGCAAGTTATTTCCAATCACTATTCTTTCCTGAGCCTAATAAAAAGAAACAAACTGACCATAAGTTTAATCTATAATTCAGAGCTAAAATCACAGTAATGAAGGTTGAAAATAAAATTTTAATTAAATTCAAATTTTCAAAATCAAACATCACAATTAAATCTAAGGAAACCCATCATCAGGACATCCAAATTCATAATATTATACAATACTTAAGAATGAACTACTGCAGAAGCTTACCCCTGTCCAGTCTGAGACAACCCAGTCAACACCACTGCAAGGAATTCCTTCACAGGACATTTCAGTCTGGGGCTTCTCCTCTGTACAGGCCTCATCATCTAAGACTTCAATTTCACCATTTGTTATCACATGGCACCTTACTTTACGGTACTGTTGACCAACACCGCACAGCTTGTTACACTAGAGAGGAACAAGAAGATTTTGTAAGTATTTCATAATATTTTCTGTAAAGATATAGTGCATACATGCTGTAACATACAGGGTGACAAATAGGAAGGTTTTTCATACTCGCCCAAGCTAAAACAAAAACCAGCGTTGAATGTAATGAAATGTCATTTTCTGGGTGAGTCCCGGAGGCTTCCTGGAGCTTACCAGGCTGATATGTGTGTATTAGACCATGGCATCAGTCAATTTGACTGGAGTTTTATCCCTACCAGAAACCACAAGCCAGAACCTGGCCCTCCTCAGAGAGGCACGAGGAGCAATGGTCTATAGAAACCCCCGTGTAGTTGGAAGCATTCCATGTCTGCCATTGACCAAGTTAGTCACCCAGAAAGGTAGGCATTACAAAAAACACCACCTGGTTAAAAATTGCTACCAAAAACCGAACTATCAAGAACTCCCAATCCGAAAACAAACAAGCAAACAAACATGACATCACAACTGCCACCGCACCACTGTCTGTGCAGCTTTCCCCTCCCTGAAAGGGGGGAAGGGGGGGGAAGCCCCAGACCCCCGTGCTGGCTATCCAACCCCACTTCAGAGGCTGAATATCAAAAACGCAAATACCGCAATTGGAGGGAGGGAGGGAGGGTTGCGGGGGAGCCTCTGGGAATCACCCAGAAAATGGCATTTCGTTACCTTCAAAGCTGGTTTTCTTTGGAGCCCCCCTACAACTCCGGACCTACCTAACCTCAGAAAATAAAAGAGGGACTTATACGGGAGGCGGCCACCATTATCAACTCGAAGTCGAGACAACTGGCTGCAACCGCTGACCCAAAGTGACACACGCCGGACTAGGGCCAGAAATCTTAACGAGGTATGGAGCGGCTAGGACCCTTTTTGATCTCCAAAATCCTCGCACCTGAATGTCAGCCCAAGACATTACCAAAAACGGCAACTAAAGCAGCAAATTTGCAAACATCATGGGCACGATGATAGACTGCAGGCTGGCTGGACCAAATAACCCTGCGATCAACCTGGGAGACCCGAGCCCTTGAACAGGGAAGAAAGGAAACCGAGTCAACCCAAAGCACATCCCCGGTCACAGAGGCCGTGGCGCGCAAATAATGGCGAAGAGTCGCAACCGGACACAACACATGATGCACCCTCGACTGAGCCAACCAAGCATCAGCCACCCAAGGACACTTCTGGAAAGACGCTGTCTCGTTCTTCCCCCGAAAAGAATTAGACGGTTGCAAACGAACAAACCTACAACCAGGACCGAAAGAGAAAAAACCAGCGTTGAATGTAATGAAATGCCATTTTATGGGTGAGCCCTAGAGGCTCCCTGGAGCTTATTGGGCTAATGTATGTTATATTAGACCGGGTCACTAGCCAAGGAGTTCAGACCTACCAGGGACCAGTGCCAGAACCTGGCCCTTTCAGAGAGGTTTCAGGGAGCAATGGCCCTGGAAAATCCCCTTGTGGTTGGGGTTTTGCTTATCTGCCATCGACCAGGGTTAGGCACCCAGAAAGGTAGGCATAATAAAACAAACCCCACATGGTAAAAAACTAAATCAGAAAACCGAACAA
>WNGS01008507.1:575597-602099 GCA_020271785.1 Procambarus virginalis
TTGCCTGCCCTATTTTGTAATGGGCACTTAGTATAATTTTTTTGCATCTTTACTGGATCTTAGTGCCCTGTCCGAGTCTGAGATTCGGTGTCTGGCCTACCTCGACGACTGGCTGGTGTGGGCTCCCAGTCAGTCCGCGTGTCTGCTCGCCAGGGGTGAGGTTCCTTCCAGATCGCCGGGTTTGGTGTCCTGGTGATCGGGAGGGTTTGCCATCTGTTTCCATCCCGGGTTCGGGCCTGGGCCTTGTTTAGGGCTATTGGGCCACTCATTGTCTTTCCCTCCATAAGTGTTACTGCGGCTGTGGTCCCGCCTTCGGCTGTTCATGAGGAGGTCCCGGGTTGCTCAGCGGTTGCTTGAGCGGTTGTGCAGGAGTCTGAACTTCGCCGTGCTAGTCTACCCGCCGGGTCAGGTTTGGCTTCGGCGTCTGTTTTGGTTCCTTCGGGGATGTCCTTTCCGCCTCTCTCGCGATCGTTGGGTTCGTCCTCCGGGGGTCTTATGTCGGTTGCTGTGTCACCGGCTTCCTCTTCGGGGTTTACGGGGTTCGGTGCCTTGGCGCTCGATGTGTTCACGGACGCGTCGTCTCTCAGCTGGGGCTTTGTGACCAGTGCTCACCAGGCAGGCCAGGGACGGTAGGGTCCGTCCTTCCATCGGGCTCACAGCACGGTTCGGGAGTTCGCAGCTGTCTGGTTCGCGCTTCGGAGGATTCGGGTTGCTCGGGGATCGACCATTCACCTCTATTTGGACTGTTCTCCAGTGGTTCATTGCCTGACCCGCGGGGGTTCTCTTCGGTCCTTGGATCTTGGGCTTGGTCCCTTCGAGTGGTTCGTCTGCTGGATTCTCGGGGTTTGGCTCTCCGTGCGGTTCACGTCCGGGGAGTGTCCAACGTTCTGGCGGACGGTCTGTCTCGCTTCCTTCCCCTGTCCACGGAGTGGACGGTCGACGACGACTCGTTTCGTTGGATCTGCCAGACGTACGGTCTCCCAGATGTAGACCTCTTCGCGTCAGCGTGGTCTTGGCGTCTCCCGATATGTGACGCCCTTCCCCAACTGCGCAGCATTCGCGGTGGATGCTTTTCGGCAGGACTGGTCTAGGTGGGGTTCCCTGTACCTCTTTCCTCCGGTCCAGCTGTTGCTTCGGATTCTGGTTCGTTTGGAGACATTCCCAGGGAAAGTAGTCCTTGTCGCCCCTTGGTGGCCGGCCCAGCCTTGGTTTCCGGTGCTTTTGACTCGGTGCCTGAACCCGGGACGTTTCCCGCGGCTCCGCCTCTTTCAGCAGGTCGGTCCGATCTGGTACGGGGCTGGTTCGACCTTCTCCTCTGCTCTTCGCGTCTGGTCTTTTTGACGCGGGTGTCTCACCAATTCTATGGTGATCAGGTGGCTTCGTTGATGGTGTCCCACCTGAGAGCTTCGTTTCGGCGACAGTATGGAGTTTCCTGGCATTCTTTTCCCCATTTTCTGGCTCTTCGTAGGTTGTGTTTTCTTTCGGATTGGGTTGTTTTGTCCTTTCTTTCTTGGCTTGTTCAGGACTGTCGTTTGATGCCTAATACTGTCGCCTCGTATCGTGCGGCGCTGGCGGAGCCGCTCAAGCTTGCTTTCGGGGTAGATGTTATATCCGCCCCGTTTTGTAAGCTCTCCCGTGCTATGTTTCACCTCCGGCCTGCTCATGCGCCTCCTGAGCCGTCCTGGTCATTGGACAGGGTGCTCTCCTATCTTTCCACTCCTCGGTTTGTGGTGGCCCCTTCGGTTCCTGATTGTTTTTCCAAGGCTTTGTTTTTGTTGGCATTGGCCTCTGGGAGGGCCGGGTAGGGGAGCTTCATGCTCTCCTCCGGCGCAGGAGTTTCTGCTCTTTTGGTCCTGGGGGTAGGTTTGTCCATTTGCAGCCTTCTCCATCTTTTCTGGCGAAGAACGAGACGGCTGCTTTCCGGAGGGGTCCATGGGTCACTGATGCCTGGTTGGTTCGGCCGGGGGTGCATCATGTGTTATGTCCTATTGCGGCGCTTCGCCGTTACCTGCGCGCTTCAGCCAGGGTGGCTGGAGATGCGCTTTGGGTTGATCCGGTTTCCCTCGTTCCCTGTTCCTGGGCTCGGGTCTCCCAGGTTGTCCGCAGGGTTATTGAGTCTAGCCAGCCTGCGGTCTATCCTCGCGCCCATGATGTTAGGAAGTTTGCGGCTTTGGCTGCTTTGTTGGTAATATGTCTTGGGCACATATTCGGGCGCGTGGATTTTGGAAATCGAACAGGGTCCTGGCCGCCCGTTAATTGGTGAACGTCGCAGGTTGCAGCCAGTTGTCTCGACTTCGCGTTGAGGAGTTTGTGGCCGCCGCCTCCCGGGTATGTCCCCTTTTTCCTTCTCTTTGGGTATGTAGCTCCAGGGAGCCGTAGGGGCTCCCCACAGAAAACCAGCGTTGAATGTAATGAAACGCCATTTTCTGGGTGAGCCCCGGAGGCTCCCTGGCTACCCTCCCTCCCATCCGGTCGGCGGGGTTTTTGCGTTGGTTGACGCCTAGTTTCCGAACTAAAGGCAGCCGGCGTGGTGAGGTCCGGGGCCCCCCCCTCCCCCTCCCGGGGAGGGGAGGGCTGCGCGGACGACCGGCGCGGCAGTAAAGTGATTGTTTGATTGTTTTCCTTGGGATTGTAGGGAGTTTTCTACCTCTGTTCGGTTTTTGTTGTAGTTTCTTACCATGTAGGGTTTGTTTTGTTATGCCTACCTTTCTGGGTGCCTAACCCCGGTCGATGGCAGATAAGGAAAACCCCCAACCATATGCGGTTTTCCAGGGCCATTGCTCCCTGAAACCTCTCTGAAGGGGCCAGGTTCTGGCGCTGGTCCCTGGTAGGTCTGAACTCCATAGCTAATGTCCCGGTCTAACATAACATACATTAGCCCGATAAGCTCCAGGGAGCCTCCGGGGCTCACCCAGAAAATGGCGTTTCATTACATTCATCGCTGGTTTTTTTGACATGTAATGCTTTGAAACCTTTACCTCTAATGCCTCTACCACCTTTCCATTTTAAAATTGTTTGCAATGTTACTTTTGGGTGCCTCCTTTTTTCAAGTAGTTGCTTGTTTTGTGGTGCTTATGTTTTCTTTAGGGGTTTTACTCACTTTAGGGGTAGATATTTGGTCCCCAAGGTTCAGTACCTTTTTCCCCTTAGAATGAGCCTGATTCTGGTCTTGGATTCCCATTGGCAAGGATAGGTTTGAGAGGCCTGATGCTTCTTCCCAAGACATGGCTTAACCAGAGCTTTGTATTGTATTGGTAGCTGCTGAGAACACTAGATTTTGACTGCGTGTAAGAACTAGATATACTCAAAAACATGTGAACTGAGTCTTCATGTTCATTAAGTGCTGGTGCCTGCATACACTTTGTAAGCAGGGTGGGGAAGGAAATAAGCACTTATTTTCTAAAGGACTGAGAATTATTTGAATCTACTGTGTATACTGTATATAATGACCATTACAGACAGAATCAGAAGATGGCACGGAATCACCAGGTGAAACATCAGTGGACACGCCAACTGAGAAGACAGAATCTTCAAAAGATGCAGTCAGTGAAACTGTCCCTGAGGAATTAAGCACTGAGAAGGAGATGATGTACGAAGAACGAGATGAAGGTTCATCCTCTGAAAGCTTGTCAGATGAAAGTGTTTCAACAGAAACAGCTGTAAGTTTTGCCCTTGATAAAAATTGCGTTTTGTCACTGAAATGAATGCCAAGATTAAATACGTCTAAAATTAAATTATTATTTCTAGGGGAGTCCCTTGTGGTTCCCTGATGCTATTATCAATGATGTAGGTGCCATCCACTAGGTTCCATCAGTCATAGAGTTCTCTGGCCTTCTGAGGACCCAGTGCCAGAACCTGGTTCCTTCATAGAGGCGCAGGGAGCTGTGGCTTTTATACATTAAGTTATTAATTTATACCCCCACCAAGGAACACATCCATAAAGTCAGCGAGACAAGACAAATAATAATAATAAAACAAACCACATCTGGCTTCCTTCAAGACCCGCAGAATTGAAAATGGCCATAGAACTCCCCAAACTATGTAGAAAAACTATAATTTTTTTATAAATCTAGCACCTGCTCATTCACCCAACTATCCCCCATGCTTAGGGAAAGGAAGAGGCTGGCCACAGCTCGCAGGCTGCTCCACCATTAGTTCTCCTCTGATGTTTACCAGTACTGGGTCTGCCACAGTCGCTCTGGCCCCAGTGTTTTTTCCTGGGTGTTCTTTTGCCTTGGTGGCTGTTCCTTGCATTTTTGTGTGCAAGGACCAGGAGTTTAGTGCACTTGGAGCTGCATGTGCTGAGGATTTCCTTTTCTGTGCACTCCCTAGCCCTGCCCCTGCACTGTCAGGTTTTTCTTCCCTGGTGTGTTTGGGAGATGCTCCTTTAGAAGTCTGCCTCACTTGAGGTAGCCTTTACCTTGAGACAAGTGTGGTGTCTTCCCTGGAAACACAAACCGAAACTGTCTCTATTTTCCGCTTGTTACAACTTGTAATAAAGTTGTTACATCTTGGCTTAACGTGTTTATGACGTATTGGAATGTTGTTACAACTTGCTATATTGGTTGTTATAACTGGTTAGGAGGTGTTAAAACTTGTTCAAACGTTGTACCAACGTCGTAGTTTCGGTGTGTGCTTGGCGGGTTTGTCTTCTGTATTTTCCCAGGGTTGGAGTGTCTTGGCTGCTGGGGTGCACTGGTTTTACGTGTCATCCGCTTCAGTATGCCAAAGTAGATTTTCCCAGTCATTTTAAGTAGGCTGGGTTAATTTATGTGGCTCTTTTAACAGAACTGGTAAAGTGTCCTTGTCTCTAGGTGCGCTATTTGGATTGTAACCTTCAGGCCTTGGTAATTCTCTGCAGTCTTGGTGGCTGTGAATATTTTCCTTGAGCCCGCTTTTGCTTGACACGAGTTTTGAGGGTGCATGTTGTCAATGCCATGTTCATTCGTTTTGCCGTCTCCATGTTGCCTGTCGGGTCAATGACACCTTTGACCCTAAGTCGTGCGAGGAATATACCCATTATATTCTCTCCTTATCAGCCCTCCTGATGATCCTCAGACATATCAGATAGTGACTGCTCTTTGTATGAGGACTTCTGTGTTATAGTTGTCAGTGCCCAATTGGATGTTCCAAACTTGTCTGGCTTGGTTTTATGGGCCTGTATTTGGGGTTGTTGGTTAACTCATCCTTGGCTCCATCTGCACCTTCTCTTTTTTCCGTGTCAGGTGTTGTGTGTTCTTCCTTTGGTCCTTTCTTCCCTGCTTCCAGCCCCAAAATATGTGAGGGTTTCAGGTTCAGGGCAGGGTTTGGCTTGATATGTGGCTTGGCCTTCTGCGGGGATTGCCCCCTTCTAATTTGTGCAGATAGGCACTTGAGCCTTTTGGTCCTGCCGAAGCTTCGGGACCTTCTTCCCAGCCAGCCCCTTCGATTGAATCTTCATCCCTGGGCTCCACCTGTCTTTTTGGGTAGTGGGCATGGACAATGGTTTTGACCCGGGGCCTTTGACTGTAGTTTCTGGGGCATTGTGGAAGTCTGAAGCCCATGGAAGCCCATGGGTCACCTTTAACACTTTGTGGTTCTCACTCGTTCTGCAGAAAGTGTTCATTTGCCGGGGAGGAGTTTTCATATCCCCACTCCCTGTATGTATTGAGTGCAGCTTTTCCCAAGGTTCCCAACCTGGGAATGTGGACCACAATTTTTCTAGGGGGGGAGCCCCTACGGCTCCCAGGAGCTATTCATGGCTGATATGGATATCCTAGCTATTTTGCATCAGTCGATGTGGATGGAGTTCTAGCCTACCGGGGACCACGAGCCAGACCCTGGCCCCCCTCACAGAGGCACGGGGAGCAATGGCCCATAGAAATGCACATGTGATTTGGAGCATTCTATATTTGCCATTGACCGGGACAGGCACCCAGAAAGGTAAGCGCCACAAAACAAACCCCTATTCTGGTTAACAACGAAAATTGATGAATGAGTGGACAGAACTCTCCAAAAGAAAAACGAGCAAACAAGCATGACGTGACACGAGCCGCGCCGCATGTCTGCGCAGCTCCCCCCTCCCCGGGAGGGGGAAGGGGGAGCCCCAGACCCCCGAGCTGGCGATCCACGCCCCAGTTCCTCGGCTGATGGGATAGTGCATGGTCGTGTGGCTCCAGCTCCAGTCTTGTCTCAGTGCTGTGACTAGTTTCCAATGCTGCTCTTTCGGTGGTCGTGTGAGCTGGGAGTAGTATTCTCAGGTACTCGGGCTGCATGTGCTTAGGGTCACCTTCCCTGAGTGCCATGTAAGTACTGCCCTTGGGGCTTGGGGTTGCCTTCCTCAAGTCACCTTGGGTCTGCCTCTGTTGGCTTTTCGCTGCTTGGCGTTTGGCCGCCCCGAGTGTTTGGGGGTTTTCCTCCCTGTTCATCTTGGGGTAAGTGGTAGTTATAGCACTGGTGGGGCGCAGGGTACTGTGTAGCTAGTTTTCACCCATAACAGCAGCCGGCTCTGTTCTCACTGGGTACGTTGTCCACTTGTGTGGTTTTTCTTTTGTTTTTGTTTTTGCCTGGTGGGGGGGTCTGCTTTGTGTTTTTCCCTTCCCCTTATATTAGGGTCGTTGTGTGGTGGCACCCCCAGCTTCGCCCTCGCGGGTGGACACGTGCTGTGAGTTCAGCTTTTAACAGATTGCTTGATAGTTTGGGACGCCGGTTAGCAGTGCCCTGCCTAGGATGACCCCTAGCAGACCCAATCTAGGGGCCCTGGGAAACCCCGCGGGGGCTCTTGGGTTCGATGGAGGAGACCCTTGCGTCCCCTCTCGCCGTGTGCGAGTTTGAGGGTTGCTATGTCCTCTTGTCTCAGGGTGACTCTCATTGTTTTTGCCTCCGTCATGCTGCCTGTTGGGTCGGTGACACATTTGACCCTGAGTCCTGCGAGATTGTTTTGCTTCTTCGTGACTCAATTCACACCGTCTGCTGATGGTTTACTTTGAGTGCAGGCAGCTCGTGCATTGCAAGGTAGGTTTAGCTTATTGCAATGCGCTCGGGTTGTCACTTCCTTGGATGCCCCGAGGCTGCCTCACTTTGTGTATAGGGACCCGGACTTGGGGGTGTTGGTCGCTTCAGCCTTGGTTCCGTCCGCGCCCCCTTGTTCTTCCCCTTCGGTGGTTCATTCTGACCCCCCCCAGGTTCCGGCCCCTAAGCGTCTGAGGGCTTCGGGGTGAGGTTTAGAGGTTTCTGAAACTTGGGCAGTTTTGGGGGTTGTCTCGTCCAGGGTGGCTACGGAGGCATTCGAGACTGTTCTTCCGGCTGATACTCTGGGGTCTGACCAGTGGGCCCCTTCTCTTCCAGCTCTTTCTGCTGCCTTGGCTTTTTCTTGTGAGGCTGGGGCTTTGGAGGACGGCTCGGCCCCGGGGCCTGGTGTAGAGGCTCCTGGGGTTGGGGAGGAGCTGACTTGGGGGCCTTGGGCTCCATTGGACCCCGCCTGGATTTTCCGTTCTTCTGAGTGGGTCACCACTGCTGTTCCTTATTCTCATATCAAATATAGACAAAAACACAAGTCACAGCTTCGTGTCATCCTTTGCAGATGATACAAAAATCAGCATGAAAATTACCTCTGCTGAAGACATTGATAAACTATAAACAGATATTAACAAAGTTTTCGACTGGGCAGCAGAAAATAACGTGATGTTTAACGGTGATAAATTCCAGGTACTCAGATACGGCAAAAATGAGGATCTTAAACATAATACAGGGTACAAAACACAATCGAATCTGCCCATAGTAGGAAAACAGCATGTCAAGGATTTGGGAATAATGATGTCTGACGACCTAACGTTTAGGGAGCATAACCAAGCAAGTATTGCGTCAGCCAGAAAAATGATAGGATGGATTACGAGAACCTTCAAGTCCAGAGATCCCATCACAATGGTTGTACTCTTCAAATCACTTGTGTTGTCCCATCTTGAGTACTGCTCAGTACTCACTTCCCCCTTCAGAGCAGGAGAGATTGCTGAAATAGAGGGAATACAGAGAACATATACTGCACGCATAGACAAGATAAAGCACCTAAATTATTGGGATCGTCTCAAAGCTCTCCAATGTACTCACTAGAAAGGAGACGAGAGAGATACCAAATAATATACACATGGAAAATACTGGAGGGACAGGTCCCAAACCTGCACAGTAAAATAACAGCGTACTGGAGTGAACGACATGGAAGAAAATGCAGAATAGAACCAGTGAAGAGCAGAGGTGCAATGGGCACAATCAGAGAACACTGTATGAACATCAGAGGTCCACGGTTGTTCAATGTCCTTCCAGCGAGCATCAGAAATATTGCAGGAACAACCGTGGACATCTTCAAGAGGAAACTAGATTGTTTCCTTCATGGAGTGCCGGACCAACCGGGCTGTGGTGGGTATGTGGGCCTGCGGGCTGCTCCAAGCAACAGCCTGGTGGGCCAAACTCTCACAAGTCAAGTCTGGCCTCGGGCCGGGCTTGGGGAGTAGAAGAACTCCCAGAACCCCATCAACCAGGTATCAACCAGGATACTGTTGCAAGAAGTGGGGTTTTCCTTCCTCCCTCTGCGTACGATTTGGACTAGGGTTCTGCTCCTCCCTGGGTTCGGTTCCGTGTCCCTGTGGATTCTTCGGTTCCGTCTTTCTGGAGGTTTTCGGCTACCCGCATCTCTCCACCTGAGGTGTGGTCAGCTTTTGCGGTTTACCTCCTGCATGACCCAGAGTACGCCTCCATAATGGATCCTTCTTCTTTCAGGTTTGGATCATCGTGTCCTTACTGGGTGCGTTATGAGGTTCCGGGGTCGTCCTGGCTTGCAGACTGCCCCTTGTTTTCGCTGGATGCTTGGGACTCGTTCTGTCGAACCCGCATGTTTGAGTGGCGTGAGGCGTTGACAGTGGTCCAGGTTTACCTGGGGGGCGATTTTGAGCACCTTAATGAGTGTCTTTTTGCCCCTTCCCTTCTGCAGGAAGTTGGTGTGGTGCAGCTCCATGTGCAGGTTCCTTCCCTGTCGGCTGCTCTTGTGGTGGAGGATTTGTGCACTCGTGGCTTTTTTACTTCGGTCCTGCGTTTCTTTTCCCTCCTGGAGTTGTCTTCGGATTGGCTTGCAGAGGATGTCGAGACGCTTGCGGCCGTTCCTGGGTCTGACGCCTTGGTCTCAGCTGCTTGGGCGTCGCCTGCCTTGTTGAAGTTTTTTGTGCCAATCCTGCGGGAGGCATT
Organism: Procambarus virginalis; assembly: GCA_020271785.1. Classification (NCBI taxonomy): domain Eukaryota; kingdom Metazoa; phylum Arthropoda; class Malacostraca; order Decapoda; family Cambaridae; genus Procambarus; species Procambarus virginalis. Next base: position 584,811 of record WNGS01008507.1, read on the forward strand.
GCTGCGGTTTTTCACTGCGTGGTTTGCGTGTTGTCAGGCGGTCCTTGCTTCCTCTTTGGAATCCGCTTGGGCCCCTGGTTCTTAGGTTGTCTTCTCCCTTTTGTCCTCTGCTTTTTGAGGCTTCTGTGGTTGAGGGTTATATTCAGGCGGCTTCTTCCTTTTGCCGCCCAATGTCTGAGTTGTTGGTGTTCCGGGGGAACCGGGGGGTTCCTTCCTGGCGGGGTCGTACCAGGGCTCGCGGTTCCGTTCGTCAGGGTGGGCCACAGGTGTCGGGTTCAGTGCCGGTGCCGCCTACAGTCCCACCTGTGCTTGGTCGGTGCGGTGTTCGCTCTGCGCGCAGGTCGGGTTCTAGTAAGGGGCAGCAGGCCTTTCGTGGTTCGCCACATTGACGGGTCGATGGGGGGGAGGCTGTCTCTATTCATTTACGCCTGGTCTCACGATTTGTGGGCTTTTCGGGTCATTTCTCGCAGGCTGCGGTGGCTCCTCCTCCTACGGGGGGTTCGGGGCTGACGGGGCAGGCTTCCTCTCCTGTGCTCCGTCGGGTCATCTTGGAGTGAGTACGCATGGACGTGATCGAAACGTCTCCGTCCCTCAGGTGGGTTTCCCGCCTGTTTCCAGTTCCGAAACGGGACTGTGCGGACCTGCAGTTCATTCTGGACTTATCCCGTCTGAACCCTTGGGTTTCTTGCCCCTTGTTTCAGATGACCACTCTGTCCCGGGTCCGGCTTCTGTTGGAGTCGGGTACTTGGATGGTGTCCCTGGACCTCAAGGACGCGTATTGGCACGTCCCTATTCATGTGGGGTTCCGGGACTGGCTCAGTTTTGTTGTGGGGCGTCAGTGTTACCGCTTTCGTTGTCTTCCCTTCTGGTTGTACCTGGCACCTTACGTTTTCACACGCCTTACTCGGGTCGTGGTGGCCCGTCTGTGTCTGTTAGGTGTTCAGGTGTTGGCTTACCTCGACGACTGGCTGATTTGGGCTCCCATTCGGTCAGCGTGTCTGCTCGCCAGGGATTTGGTGCTTTCCCATCTCGTTGGGTTCGGGTTCCTGGTGAACTGGCGGAAGTCCCATCTGGTGCCCTCCCAGGTTCGGTCCTGGCTGGGTCTTGTGGGGGACTCTCGGACCGCTTCCTTGTCTCTTCCTCCGGAGTCTCTCCTTTGGCTGCAGTCTCGCCTGTGTCTGTTTCTGGGGGGCTCCCGGGTCACCCGCGGTTGCTCGAGGGTTTGTGCTGGAGCCTGAATTTCGCGATGTTGGTCTACCCGCCGGGTCGGGTTTGGCTTCATCGGCTGTTCTGGTTCCTTCGGGGACGTCCCTTCTGCCTCTCTCGCGATCGCTGGGTTCGACCCCCGTGGGCTTTGTGTCGGCTGCTGAGTCGCCTGCTTCCTCTTCGGGTTTCTCGAGGTTCAGTGTCTTGGTGCCTGCCCGAGCCCTCGCTTGATGTGTTCACAGACGCGTCGTCTCTAGGCTGGGGTTTTGTGACCAGTGCTCACCAGGCTGGCCAGGGGCGGTGGGGTCCGTCCTTCCGTCGGGTCCACAGCACGGTGCGGGAGTTCGCGGCGGTGTGGTTTGCACTTTGGAGGGTTCGAGTCGCCCGTGGATCGACGATCTGGCTCCATTCAGACTACTCTTCGGTGGTTCATTGTCTGAACCAAGGGGGTTCGATGCGGTCCTTGGCTCTTAGGAGTTGGTCGCTTCGGGTGACTCGTCTGCTGAGTTCTCAGGGTTTGGCTCTCCTGGCGGTTCACGTCTGGGGGATGTCCAACGTCCTGGCGGACGGCCTGTCCAGGTTCGTTCCCCTGTCCACAAAATGGACGGTCGATGCCGACTCCTTCAGTTGGCTCTGCCAGACGTTCGGGCACCCAGAGGTGGACCTCTTTGCGTTGGCGTGGGTGAGGCATCTTCCAGTTTACGTGGCGCCCTTCCCTGACTGCGAGGCCATCGGGATCGACACTTTTTGGCAGGACTGGTTGAGGTGGGGTCCCTGTAACTTTTTCCCCCGGTTCAGCTGCTGCTCCAGGTCTTGGCTTGCTTGGAGACTTACCAGGGTCGAGTGGTCCTCTTTGCCCCGTGGTGGCCGGCCCAGCCGTGGTTTCAGGCACTGCTTGCCCGGTGTCCGAACCCGGAGGTTTTTCCGTGGCTCCGCCTCTTTCTAGAGATCGGGCCGGTCTGGTACGTGACTGGTTCGCTCTTCTCTGTGAGTCTTCGCGTTTGGTGTTTTTGACTCGTGTTTATCACCATCTTTATGGTGAGCAGGTGGCTTCCTTGTTGGTTTCTCACCTGCGAGTTTCCTCTCGGCAGCAGTATGAAGTTTCCTGGCTGTCCTTCTGGTTCTTTTTGACCCTTCGTCGTTGTTCCTCGCTTTCGGTTCGGGTGGTGGTGTCCTTTCTCTCTTGGTTGTTTCAGGTCCGTCATCTGATGACTAATACTGTTGCCTTGTATCGTGCGGCGCTGGTGGAGTCGCTGCAGCTTGCTTTCGGTATTGATGTTACTTCTGCACCGTTTCGCAAGCTGTCTCGGGCGTTGTTTCACCTCCGGCTTGCTCATGCTCCACTTGAGCCGTCCTGGTCCTTGGACAGAGTGCTCTTCTATCTTTCCTCTCCTCGGTTTGTTGTGGCCCCTTCGGTTCAAGATTGTTTTGCTAAGGCTCTTTTTCTGTTGGCATTAACCTCTGGGGTTTGCGTGGCGGAGCTTCATGCTCTTCTCCGGCGCAGAGGCTTTTGCTCCTTTGGTCGTGGTCCTCGGTTTGTTCGTTTGCAGCCATCTCCCTCTTTTCTGGCGAAGAATGAGACTGCTGCTTTCCGGAGGGGTCCTTGGGTTATGGATGCTTGGTTTGTCAGGCCAGGGGTTCATCATGTGTTGTGTCCGGTTGCGGCCATCCACCATTATCTGCGTGCCACAGCTTCTGTGTCCGGGGAAGTGCTTTGGGTTGATCTGGTTTCCCCTCTTCCCTGTTCGCGGGTTTGGGTCTCTCAGGTCGTCCGCAGGGTTAATCAATCCAGCCAGCCTGCGGTCTATCCCTGTGCCCATGACGTGCGTAAGTTTGCTGTTCTTGCTGCCGTCTCTGGAAATATGTCTTGGGCTGACATTTGGGCACGGAGATTTTGGCGGTCGAACAGGATCCTGGCTGCATGCTACCTTGTAAACATTCCTGGGCCCAGTCGGGCCTGTGTTGCTTTAGGTCGGCGGTTGCAGCCCGTTGTCTCGTCTTTGCGTTCAGGAGTGGAGCACTGACCGCCTCTCGGGTAAGTCCCCTTGGTTTTCTTGGTAGTCTTTGGTGAGATAGCTCCGGGGAGTCGTAGGGGCTCCCCCCAGAAAACCAGCGTTGAATGTAATGAAACGCCATTTTCTGGATGAGTCCCGGAGGCTACCTGGCATCCCTCCCGCCCTCTGTTCGGCATTTTTTTCGCAGTTTTTAATATCCAGCCTCTTATCTGGGGCGTGGATCGCCGGCTCAGTGGTCTGGGGCTTCCCCTTCCCCCTCCCTTGGAGGGGATGAGCTGCGCAAACTTGTGGCGCGGCTCGTGTGATGTCATGCTTGTTTGCTCGTTTTTCTTTTGGGGAGTTCTGTCCACTCGTTTGTCAATTTTCGTTGTTAACTAGAATAGGGGATTGTTTTGTGGGGCTTACCTTTCTGGGTGCCTGTCCCGGTCGATGGCAGATATAGAATGCTCCAAATCACATGTGCATTTCTATGGGCCATTGCTCCCCGTGCCTCTGTGAGGTGGCCAAGTTCTGGCTCGTGGTTCCCAGTAAGCTAGAACTCCACCCACATCGACTGATGCAAAATAGGTAAGATATCCATATCGGCCATGGATAGCTCATGGGAGCCTCCGGGACTCACCCAGAAAATGGCGTTTCATTACATTCAACGCTGGTTGTTTTAAAGATGGCGTCTGTTTACAAGAGCCCTGAGGAAGCTGATGTGAACCCCATGTAGCCGCAAGAGTTTTAAATGGAACGTGAAAAATACAAATACCCGGAGGCGCGTTGCGCAAACCAGACGAAAGCCTGCAGGTGCATTGTTCAGTTTAAGGGTTAATCTCCTTGAGCTGCATTCTGATTGGCTTATGGAGGATGTTGGGATGCTCGGGACTAGCCTTCTTGCTGGGGTTTTGGCCTTGGACGTAGCGTTGTTTGTGGCTCTCCCTAAGCTGTTTACTTCCATTCTACAGGATGCAGTGGCCACATTCTTCTCTGTGCAGTTGTCTTGTTGGCATGCTGTGCTGGTACTTTCTCTGGATTCAGCCTGAACCCCCCACCGTTATTTCTGCCTCTCCTTTTTCTCTGCTCCTTTTTTCAAAGGATGCTATGCTTCAGTTTTTGCCCTCTCCTGTGACTTCTTGTTAGCCTATTCAGGACATTCTGTTTATTTGGCGGGGGGATGGGCAGGAGCTGCACCTGGTGTTGGTTGAGATAGGGCTTTGGTGGAGCTGGTGGCCAGGTTACAAGTGCTTCCCTTGACCTCTTCTTTTGCGACTAGTTGGTGCTGTGCTTGCTCTGGTCAAAATGTGGTATCTTAGGATTCTCTCCAGCCCTTTCGCCCCATTGATAGGGTGGTGGGAGGGAAAGGGGCAATGCTGCACCAGTTTGCCAACACCTGGTTCCATTATTTTTGGGCTTTTTGAGTTGTTTCTGTTGGCCTACTGTGGAGTTGGTCAGTCCCACCTCCTGTCAGGGGCTTGTGGCTGTCTGGGCAGGCTTCCTCTTCACATCTCTGTCAGATCATCTTGGGTTTGGTGGCTTTGTATGTGGTTGAAATTCCCTTGTCTCCTTGATGGGTTTCCCGCTTTTTTTCTGATCTGAAATGGGATTCGCCAGATCTCTGGTTCATCCTCAACCTGCTGTGATTGAGGATGAACACTTGACACTTACTGGCACGTTGCTATTCATCTGAGGTACAGGGATTGGTTAGAGTTTGTTGTTAGGGCATCAAGCTTACTGCATGAGATTACTGCATCTGGGTTCTTTTGTTTGGCCAGAATATGGTGCTGTGTTTTTTCATGCACTTCACTTTAGTTGTGGTGGCCCTCTTCATTCATTAGGGTGTTCAGATTCCGGCCTACCTCGACGACTGCCTTGTGTGGGCTCCCAGCTACTCCATGTGCCTGCTAGCCAGAGATCTGGTTCATATTCAGCTTGCTGGGTTTGGGCTCCTGAAGTTTCAGTCGGTTCAGACTTGGTTGGGCCTCATTTTGGACTCTCACTATGTTACTTTCTCTGTCTCTGGCGGTCTTGACCTGGCTGCAAGGCTACCATCTCTTGGTGTGGAATTGGCCTCATGTGACATGGTGGTTGCTCGAGCAGCTGTGTGAGCAGTTTAATTTTGCAAGTTTAATTTTGCAAGAGAAATTTTGCAAGTTTCCGTCCCGGGTTCGGACCTGACTGGGCCTTGTTTAGGACTCTTGGGCCGCTCCTTGTCTTTCCCTCCGGAAGTGTTGCTGTGGCTGTGGTCCCGCCTTCGGCTGTTCATGAGGGGGTCCCTGGTTGCTCAGCGGTTGCTCGAGCAGTTGTGCGGGAGTCTGAACTTGGACGTGCTGGTCTGCCCGCGGGGTCGGGTTTGGCTTCGGCGTCTGTTTGGTTCCTTTGGAGACTCCCCTTCCGCCTCTTGCAATCTTTGGGATCGTTCCTCCGGGGATCTTGTGTTGGTGCTGTGTCACCAGCTTCCTCTTTGGGGTTTTCGGGGTTCCGTGCCTTGGCACCCCCCCGAGCTTTCGCTCTATGTGTACACGGACGGGTCATCTCTTGGCTGGGGCTTTGTGACCAGTGCTCACAAGGTTGGCCGGGGATGGTGGGGTCTGTCTGTCCGTCGGGCTCACAGCACAGTTTGGGAGTTCGTGGCTGTCTCGTTTGTGCTTCGGAGGGTTTGGGTCACTCGGTGCTCTACCATTCAGCTCCATTCGGACTGCACTCTGGTGGTTCTTTGCCGGAACCACAGGGTTTCTCTTAGGTGTTGGTTCCTTAGAATGGCTCATTTGCTGGATTCTCGAGGTTTGGCTAACCGTGAGGTTCATGTCCGGGGTGTGTCCTGCGTCCTGGCAGTCAGCTGCCTCGGTTCATTCCTCTGTTTGCAGATTGGCCAGTCGTCGCTGACTCGTTTTGTTGGCTTTGCCGGACGTATGGACTCCTGGCCATGGACGTCTTCGAATCGGCGTGGTCTAGGCATCGCCCCTTTTATGTGGTGCCCTTTCCCGCCTGTGAGGCGTTCACGTTGGATGCTTTTCGGCAGGACTGGTCGAAGTGGGGTACTTGTTCCTCTTCTCCCATTCCAGCAGTGCTTTGGGTTCTGGCTCGGTTGGAGCCTTTCCCACGACAGTAGTCCTTATGGTTCCTTGTTGGCCGGCCCAGCTTTGTTTTCAGACGCTGCTTGATAGGTGTCCGAACCCGGGACGTTTTCCCGCGGCGGCTCCTCTTTCGGCAGGTCAGACCGGTCCTGTACGTGACTGATTCGGCCTTCTCCTCGGCTCTTCGCGTCTGGTATTTTGACGCGGGTATTACCATCTCTGTGGTGATCAGGTGGCTTTGTTGACGGTGTCCCACCTGCGAGCTTTGTTTTGGCGACAGCATTACATTACTGGTGTATCTATGCACTTTATCTTGCTCTTCGTAGGTTGTCTTCTCTTTTGCATCATGTTGTCTTTTCCTTTTTGGGTTTTTCAGGACTACAGTTATTTGATGTTTTTTACTGTCACCTCATTTTGTGCGACGCTGGCGGAGCCACTCTGGCTTGAATTCAGGATGGACGTCACATCTGCCCCGTTTCGCACGCTTTCTCGTGTTTTGTTTCACATCCGGCCTGCTCATGCGTTGCCTGAGCCATCCTGGTCCTTGATCAGGGTGCCTTCTTATCTTCTCTTCAGTTTGTGGTAGCCCCTTCGGTTCAGGTTTCTGCTCTTTGGTACTTGTTGTAGGTTTGTACGTTTGTAGCCTTTCTCCGTCCTGGTGACGGTCGAGATGACTGTTTTCCGGAGGGGTTATTGGGTTGTTGATGCTTGATTGGTTTGGCCAGGGGTGTGTCCTGTGTTGTCCAGTTGCGCTTTATGCCGTTCCCTGCGTACAGTGTCTGGGGATGCGCTTTGGGTTGATCCGGTTCCCCTCGTTCCCTGTTTCAGGGCTCGGATCTCCCAGGTCGTCCGCAGAGTTTTTCAGTCTTCCAGCCTGCGGTCTGTCCTTGTGCCCTTTCTTTTCCTTCTCTTTGGGTATGAAGCTCCAGGGAGCTGTAGGGGCTCCCCACAAAAAACCAGCTTTGAATGTAATGAAACGGCAATTTCTGAGTGAGCCCTGGAGGCTCCCTGGCAACCATCCCTTCCACCGGTCTGCATTTTTTTTGCACTGGTTGAAGCTTAGCTTCCGAACTGAAGCTAGGCAGCCGGCGCGGTAGGTCCGCCCCCCCCCCCCATAGCCCTCTCGGGGCGGGGAGGGCTATGCGGACAATCGGCGCGGCAGTAAAGTGTGATGTTTGCTTGTTTGCTTGTTTCCTTGGGATTGTAGGGAGTTTCTACCTCTCTGTTCAGTATTTTGTTTTAGTTTTTTACCATGTGGGGTTTGTTTTGATATGCCTATCTTCCTGGGTGCCTAACCCCGGCTGATGGCAGATAAGGAAAACCCCAACCACAAGGGGGTTTTCCAGGGCCATTGCTCCCTGAAATCTCTCTGAAGGGGCGAGGTTCTGGCGCTGCTCCCTGGTAGGTCTGAACTCCTTAGATAATGTCCCGGTCTAATATAACATACATTAGCCCGATAAGCTCCAGGGAGCCTCTGGGGCTCACCCAGAAAATGGCGTTTCATTACATTCAACGCTGGTTTTTTGAGATGTTTGGGCATCAGGACATGGACATCTTCACAATGACATGGTCCCTGCATCTTCCCCTACATGCAATACTATTCCCTGATTGCGACACCCATGCTGTGGATGCCTTTTGGCTGAACTGGTCAAGGTAGGGGTTTCTGTACCTCTTACCCCCCCCCAGTCTGGCTGTTGCTCCTGGTCCTGAGGGTAGGCAGCTGGCTGACCCTCTGGCTACCTCCTTCCTTATCCCAAAGGAGGGGTTGGAGGAGATGAATGAGCTGGTGCTAGTTTCACAATATTTTCTGTTGTTTGTTTATGCTGTTTGGGGAATTCTATGCATGTTCTTGAAGCTGCATGTCTCGGTTGTGGCCAGCAATGGTTTGTCTTGACTCGCTGACTATTTGGGTAGTTTTCTCAGTAGTGGAATAAATGAAAAACCTAATACATAAATGCCACGACTATCTGCACCTCAGTGAGGGGGGGGGGCCTGGTTCTGTAGAACTCCATGATTGATGGAACCTAGTAAATGGCACCTGCATCAGAGGTAGTAGGTTCAGGGAGCCATTGAGTCTCACCCAGAAATTGGTGTTTCATTACATTCACAGCTGAGTTTTTACTGTTGACTGTAGCATTTATAAAATGGTTTAGGGTACATTAAAAAATTATTAATTTTAAACTTTATAGGATGTGGGTGAAGAAAATTCCTCAACTGAGGAACTGGGAAGTGGATCTTCAGAGGCTGTTTTAAGTGAAAAAACTTTTGTAGAAAATCGTAAAAAACGATCTCAATCAGAGGTAACAGCAGATATTGTGTTTTGCTGCATAGATGTTCCAATCTTGATACTTGGGTTAAGAACACTCTTAATGCTTTTCTATAGTTGTTAATAGCCTGCTGAATAAAAAAATTAAATTGGTGTTAGGTGCCTGAAATTATGAGCATGAGCTTATGGAAGTATTTCCAAATCAAATGGCATGCTGCACTGTGTTGGAAAAGATATTGAAATCGTGGTCTCAAAATTACTACTGCATTTCGTTACTTCATTCAACAGCCACAATGGCCAGAAGCTCAATAAGCTTCAATAAACAGTTTAAGCTCAATTTTTTAATAACTTTTTAATCGCTTGTGAACACTTGGCTTAGCATATCATAATTTTGGACACATATTGTGATACTGTAAGCACGATGACACTATCCTGGTAAATGTTCATACCAGGTAGTTTGTTGGCACAGAAAATGTCACTTATATTTTGTTTTGATTTGTTAGTTTGCATTTAGCACAGACCTGATTGACTGGATCATGTTCTAAATGACAGAATATTATCTATTGCATGATTGTCTTGAAACCAACCCATACATTGCTGAAGGAATGGGTAATGTTTGTTTATGAAAGCCTAGAGAATTACTAAATACTTTCAAATACTTGTTATTTAAAGGGGACTACAGATTACTAGGAAGAATATACAGTGGAACCTCAGTTGACGAATGCCCCTTTTTATAAATTGTTTGATTTACGTGTTCATTTTTCTGGGGGCAGCCCCTACAGCTCTCCGGAGCTATCCATGGCTGATATGGATACCCTAACTATTTTACATCAGTCGATGTGGGTGGAGTTCTAGGCCTACCAAGGATCACAAGCCATAACCTGGCCCCCCTCACAAAGTTATGAGGAGCAATGGCCCATAGAAATGCACATGTGATTTGGAGCGTTCTATATCTGCCATTGACCAGGACAGACACCCAGAAAGGTAAGCTCCACAAAACAAACCCCTATTCTGGTTAACAACAAAAATCTTCAAACGAGTGGACAGAACACAAAAGACTAACGAGCAAACAAGCATGACGTCACACGAGCCGCGCCACATGTCTGTGCAGCTCCCTCATCCCTGGGAGGGGGAAGGTGGGGAGCCCCAGACCCTCGCGCCGACGATCCTCACCTCAGTTTCTCGGCTGGTGGGATCGTGCATAGTCATGTGGCTCCAGCTCCAGTGTTCTCTCAGTGCTGTTAATTGTTTTCAGTGCTGCTCTTACAGTGATCGTGGGAGTTGGGGGTATTAGTCTCAGTACTCGGGCTGCATGTGCATGATTGGCCGCCCCGAGTGCTTGGGGGGTTTCCACTCTTGTTTGCCTTGGGGTAAGTGGTAGTTATTGCACTGGTGGGGCGCGGGGTACTTGGGGTGTTGGGTACTCGGGACCGTGAGGGTGCACTGGTGAGGCGCTTGGGTTGTCGCTTCCCCGGACGCCCCAAGGCTGCCCTGCTTTGCTTATCGGTACTCGGACATGGGGTGTTGGTCGCTTCGGCCTTGGTTTCGTCCGCACCCCCTCCTTCCCCTTCGGTGGTTCATTCGGTCCCCCGCCCCACCCTGCTTCTGGCCCCTAAGCGTCTGAGGGCTTCGGGGTTGGGGCATTGTTTAGATGTTTCTGAGACTCTAGCAGTTTTGGGGGTTGCCCCATCCGAGGTCACTGCAGAGGCATTCGAGTCTGTTCCTCCTGCCATTGCTCTGGGCTCTGACCAGTGGGCCCCTTCTCTTCCAGCTCTTTCGGTTGCCCCGGCTTTTTCCTTTTGAGGCCGGGGCTTTGGAGGACGCTCAGCCCCGGGCTTGGAATGGATGTTCATGGGGTTGGGGAGGAGCTGACTTGGGGGAGTTGGGCTCCGTTAGATCCCGCCTTGATTTTCCGTCCTTCTGAGCAGGGCTTACTGTTGCAAGGAGTGGGCTTTTCTTTCCCCCCCCCCCCTCTGCATATGATTTGGACTTGGGTTCTGCTCCTCCCCGGGTTCGGTTCCGTATCCCTGCGGATTCTTTGGTTCCCTCTTTCCGGAGTTTTTCAGCTTCCCGCATCTCGCCGCCTGAGGTGCGGTCGGCCATTGTGGCTTACCTCATGCATGACTCGGAGTATGCCTCCATAATGGATCCTTCTTCGTTCAGGTTTGGATCTTCTGTCCTTACTGGGTGCATTATGAGGTTCCGGGGTCGTCTTAGCTTGCAGACTGCCCCTGGTTTAATGGATGCTTGGGACTCGTTCTGTCAGACCTGCGTTTGAGTGGCGCGAGGTGTTGACAGTGGTCCAGGTTTACCTATGGGGAAGAGGGCGATTTTTGCCATCTTAATGAGTTCCTTTTCTGGGGGAGCCCCGTCGGCTCCCCGGCTATCCAGGCTGAATGGATATGTATAACTTTCTGGCATCAGTCAATGCATGGAGTTCTTGCCTACCGGGGACCACGAGCCAGAACCTGGCCCCCTCAGAGAGGCACGAGGAGCAATGGCCTATAGAGACCTCCCTTATTATTGGGAGCATTCTATGTCTGCCATCGACCGGGAAAGGCACCCAGAAAGGTAGGCGCCCCAAAACAAACCCCTATTCTGGTAAACTATTGCGACCGAAGACCGAACAGGCGAACAGAACTCCCCAAACGAAAATTAATCCTCATGACGTCATCATGTCGCCGCGCCTCCGTCTGCGCAACCCCCCCCCTCCCCGGGAGGGGGAAGGGGGGAGCCCCAGACCCCACCGCCGGCGACCCAACCTTCAGTTCTCAGGCTGATGCGATCTGGTGCGGTCGTGCCTCTGGCCCCAGTTTGCGGTTGCAGTTCTGTTCCTGGTGGTGTGAGCTGTCCCTTCTGGTGGTGTGTGGGCCAGGAGTATTATTCTACGGTGCTCGGGCTGCTTGCGCCTAGGGCTATCTTCCCTAGGTGCCCTGTGAGTACTGCCCTTGGGGCTTAGGGCTATCTTCCCTGGGTCTCCTTGGGATCTACCTCCGCTGTGCTGTGTATTGCTCGGTACTTGGCCGCCCTTGGGGTCAGCTGGGGTTTTTTCTTGCCCTTGTTTGTCTCTGGGTAGGGGTAGTTTTCGACACTGGCAGGGGCGCGGGGTACTGCGCGCTAGTTTTCACCAATTACAGCGGCCGGCTCTGTTCCGCCTGGGTACGTTGTCCTCTTGCGGGGTTTTTCTTTTGTTTTTGTTTTTGCCAGGTGGGGGGTCTGCCTGTTGGTCCCCTTAGCTGTTTTTGAGGTAATTCTCCACTTTGTCTATTGGTGGTACTCCCCGCTTGGCCCCCGTGAGTGTACACGTCCCGGGGGTTCAGCTTATAGCAGTTTGTTGGTAGTTCTGGGTGCCGGTTAGCAGTACCCTGCCTGGGCTTCCCTTAGCGTGTTATCAAGGCTAAGGGCCCTGGAAAACCCCACGGGGGCTACGTGGTCCGATGGATGTGATCCCTGAGTCCCCTCTCGCGTCCTGCGAGTTTGACGGTTGCTCTGTCCCCCTGTCTCCGGGGACACTCACCGGTTTTGCCTCCGCCATGCTGCCTGTTGGGTCGGTGATTGTTTTGACCCGAGTCGTGCGACGTGTGTTGTCTGTACGTTCTCCAGTTCACCCAGGCTACTGCGCCTGATATGCGGTGACGGCAGCAGAGGCGTTGCATGCTCGTTTTAGGTTGCTGCAACGTGCTAGGTTGGTCACTGCCCCGGATGCCCCGAGACTGCCCCGTTTTGGTTATAGGGACCCGGACTTGGGGTGGGTGTCGCTTCGACACTGGTTCCGTCCGCCCCTCCAAGTCCTTCCCCTTCTCCTGCTCGTTCGGTCCCCCCCCCCCCCTGCTGCCGGCTCCTAAACGTCTGAGGGTTTCCGAGCCGGGGCTGGGTTTAGTTGGTTGTGAGACTCGGGCGGTCTCGGGGGTCTCCCCTTCTGGGGCAGGGGCGGAGGCATTCGAGCCTGGTCCTTCTGCCGAAGCTTCTGGGTCTGGCCAGTGGACCCCCTTTGTTCCTGCTTTCTCGGCTGCCCCCGCCTTTTCTTTGGGGGTGGGGGCTCAGGAGGACGGCTCGGCCCCGGACCCTCAAGGTGAGGTTCCTGGGGTTGGGGAGGGTTGGCTTGGGGGCCTTGGGGCCCGTTGGACCCCGCCTGGGTTTTTTTGCCCTCCGAGCGGGGCTTAGTGTTACAAGGAGAGGGGTTCTCTTTCGCTCCCTCCGCGTACGAATTGGATTTAGTGTCCACCCCTCCCCGGGTTCGGTTCCGTGATCCCGAGGGTTCTTCGGTTCCATCTTTCCGGAGGTTTCCCGCTCACCGTGTTTCTGCTTCGGAGGTGCGGGAGGCCTTGGCGGCTCACCTCTTGCGTGACCCGGATTATGCCTTCCTGATGGATCCTCGTTCCTTTGTGTACGGATCCCCAGGTTCGTGCTGGTTTCGTTATGAGGTTCCGGAGTCGTCTTGGTTGGCAGACTGCCCTCTCTTTTCGTTGGAGTCTTGGCACACGTTCTGTCGGTCCCGTGCGCTTGAGTGGCGAGAGGCTTCCTTGGCGTTGCAGGTTTTCCTGGGGGGCGCTTTCGAGCCTTTGAATGCTTGTTTGTTCGCTCCTGCCCTTCCGCGGGATGTTGGTGTCATGCAGCTTCACGTGCGGGTTCCTTCCCTTTCGGCTGCCCTGATTGCGGAGGATTTGCGGACTCGTGGCCTGCTTGCTTCAGCTCTGCGTTTCTTTTCCCTCCTTGAGCTCTCCTCGGATTGGCTCGAGTTGGATGTGGGTGCGCTTGGGGCTGCTGCTGGGTCTAGTGCGCTGCCCTCGGCTGTGCGGGCGTCGTCTGCCTTGTTGAAGCTCTTCGCGCCGATCCTGCGTGATGCGGTCTCGCGGTTCTATGCTTCTCGCCTCGCGTGTCGTCAGGCGGTGCTGGCTTCCTCCTTGGATTCCGCCTGGGCCCTGGCTCTTCGTTTGTCCTCGCCCTTTTGCCCGTTGCTGTTTGCAGAGTCTGCTGTTGAGCGGTATATGCAGGCGGCCTCGGTCAGTTGTCGGCCTATGTCGGAGTTGTTGTTGCTCCGGGGGCTCGTGGGGGGCCTTCCCGGAAGGGTCGTGCCAGGGCTCAGGGGTCTTTTCGTCGGGGTAGGCCATTGGTGCCAGATTCGGGGCTGGCGGCGCCTTCGGTTCTGGCTGTTGCTGGACGGGGTGGGACCCGTTCTGTTCGTCGCCTTGGTTCTCGGAAGGCGCGTCGGCCCTTTCGCGGTTCGCCCCGTTGACGGGGCGATGGGGGGGCGGCTCGCCCGTTTGCCCGCGCCTGGTCCCACGATTCGTGGGCTTTTCGGGTCGCGCGCGCTGTGGTGGCGTTGGGTGGCTCTTCCTCCTTCGGGGGTTCGGGTCTGGCGGGGCAGGCCTCTTCTCCTGCGCTCCGTCGGGTCATCTCGGAGTGGGTTCGCTTGGGCGTCGTCGAAACGACGGCGTCCCTCAGGTGGGTTTCCCGCCTGTTTTCAGTTCCGAAACGGGACTGTGCGGACCGCCGGTTCATTCTGGACTTGTCCCGTCTGAACCCGTGGGTTTTGTGCCCCTCCTTTCGGATGACTACTCTGTCCCAGGTCCGTCTTCTCTTGGAGAGGGGCGCTTGGATGGTGTCCCTGGATCTCAAGGACGCGTATTGGCACGTCCCGGTTCATCCGGTATTCAGGGACTGGCTAGGTTTTGTGGTGGGGCGTCAGGGTTACCGCTTTCGTTGTCTTCCCTTCGGGTTGAATCTGGCACCCGCGTTTTCACACGCCTTACTCGGGTCGTGGTGGCCCGCCTGCGTCTGCTAGGTGTTCGGGTTCTGGCCTATCTCGACGACTGGCTGGTTGGGCTCCCAGCCGGTCAGAATGTCTGCTCGTCAGGGATTTGGTTCTTTCCCAGCTCGCCAGGTTCGGGTTCTTGGTGAACTGGAGGAAGTCCCATCTGGCTCCCTCTCAGGTTCGGTCTTGGCTGGGTCTGGTTTGGGACGCTCGGACTGCTTCCTTGTCTCTTCCTCCGGCGGCTCTATTGCGCCTGCGGTCCCGCCTTCGCCTGTTTCTGAGGGGTTCCCGGGTCACGAGGCGGTTGCTCGAGAGTTTGTGCGGAAGCCTGAACTTTGCCATGATGGTCTACCCGCCGGGTCGGGTGTGGCTTCGTCGGCTGTTTTGGTTCCTCGGAGCCGGCCCTTCCGCCTCTCTCGCGATCGTTGGGTTCGACCCCCGGGTGCCTTGCGTCGGTTGCTGCGTCGCCGGCTTCCTCTTCGGGTTTTTCGGGGTTCGGTGCCTTGGCGCCGTCCCGAGCCCTCGCTCGATGTGTACACGGACGCGTCGTCTCTTGGCTGGGGGGTTTTGTGACCAGTGCTCACCAGGGCGGTGGGTTCCGTCCTTCCGTTGGGCTCACAGCACGGTGCGGGAGTTCGCGGCTGTTTGGATGTCGCTCCGGAGGATTCGAGTCGCTCGCGGATCGACGATCCGGCTCCATTCGGACTGCTCCCCGGTGGTTCATTGTCTGAACCGGGGGGGTTCGATGCGGTCCTTGGCTCTTTGGGGCTGGTCGCTTCGGGTGACTCGTCTGCTGAGTTCTCGGGGTTTGGCTCTCCTGGCGGTTCATGTCCGGGGGGTGTCCAACGTCCTGGCGGACGGCCTCTCTCGGTTCCGTCCCCTGTCTTCGGAGTGGACGGTCGATGCCGACTCCTTCCTTTGGCTGTGCCAGACGTTCGGGACTCCGGACGTGGATCTCTTCGCGTCGGCGTGGTCGAGGTCTCCCGGTTTATGTGGCGCCCTTTCCCGACTGCGAAGCCGTCGGGGTCGACGCCTTCCGGCTGGACTGGGAGAGGTGGGGTTACCTGTACCTCTTTCCCCCGGTTCCGCTGTTGCTCCAGGTCCTGACTCGCTTGGAGACTTACCAGGGTCGTGTTGTCCTTCTGGCCCTTGGTGGCCGGCCCAGCCTTGGTTTCAGGCGCTGCTTGCTCGGTGTCCGTGCCCGAGGGTCTTCCCGCGGCTCCGCCTCTTTCAGCAGATCGGTCCACCCTGTACGAGGCTGGTTCCATCTTCTCCGTGAGTCTTCGCGTCTGGAGTTTTTGACTCAGGTTTATCATTCGTTGTATGGTGCGCAGGTGGCTTCGTTGTTGGTTTCCCACCTGCGTGCTTCGTCTCAGCGGCAGTATGAGGTTTCCTGGCGGTCCTTTCGGTTTTTTCCTATCACTGCGTAGGTGTTCTTCGGTCTCTGATAGGGTTGTTCTGTCCTTTCTCTCTTGGTTGTTTCAGGACCGTCGTCTTATGCCGAATACTGTTGCTTCGTATCGTGCGGCGTTGGCGGAGCCGCTTCAGCTTGCTTTCGGGGTGGATGTTACTTCCGCCCCGTTTCGCAAGTTATCTAGGGCGTTGTTTCACCTCCGGCCTGCTCACGCTCCTCCGGAGCCGTCTTGGTCTTTGGACCGCGTGCTTTCGTTTCTCTCTCTCTCCCCGGTTTGTGTGGCCCCTTCCGTTCGGGATTGTTTTTCCAAGGCTCTTTCCTGTTGGCTTTGGCCTCGGGGGTCGGGTGGGCGAGCTTCATGCTCTCCTCCGGCGCCGGGGTTTCTGCTCTTTCGGTCCTGGTGGTCGTTTTGTTCGTTTGCAGCCGTCTCCCTTTTCTGGCGAAGAATGAGACGGCTGCCTTTCGGAGGGGGCCTTGGGTTGTTGACGCTTGGTTGGTCAGGCGGGGTTGCATCATGTGTTGTGTCCGGTTGCGGCTCTTCGCCGTTATTTGCGGGCCACGGCTTCTGTGGCCGGGGATGCGCTCTGGTTGATCCGGTTTCCCTTCTTCCCTGTTCTCGGGCTCGGGTCTCTCAGGTTGTCCGCAGGTTATAAAGTGTAGCCAGCCTGCGGTTTTTCCCCGGGCCCACGACGTTCGTAAGTTTGCGGCCTTGGCGGCTGTTTTTGGCAACATGTCTTGGGTGGACATTCGGGCCCGGGTTTTTGGAGATCGAACAGGGTCCTGGCCGCTCGCTACCTGGTGAATGTCCCTGCCTAGTCGGCCTGCGTTGCATTGGGTCGGCGGTTGCAGCCAGTTGTCTCGCCTTCGCATTGAGGAGTGAGGACGGCCCGCCGCCCGGGTAAGTCCCTGTTTCCTTATCTTTGGTAGTTAGCTCCGGGGAGCCGACGGGCTCCCCCCAGAAAACCAGCGTTGAATGTAATGAAACGCCATTTTCTGGTGAGTCCCGGAGGCTCCCCGGCATCCCTCCCTCCCTACCGGTCGGCGGTGTTTTTTTTCGGGTTTTTGACATCCAGCCTAAGAACTGAAGGTTGGGTCGCCGGCGGTGGGGTCTGGGGCTCCCCCCTTCCCCCTCCCGGGGGGGGGGGGGGGTTGCGCAGACGGAGGCGCGGCGACATGATGACGTCATGAGGATTAATTTTTCGTTTGGGGAGTTCTGTTCGCCTTGTTCGGTCTTCGGTCGCAATAGTTTACCAGAATAGGGGTTTGTTTTGGGGCGCCTACCTTTCTGGGTGCCTTTCCCGGTCGATGGCAGACATAGAATGCTCCCAATAATATAGGGAGGTCTCTATAGGCCATTGCTCCTCGTGCCTCTCTGAGGGGGCCAGGTTCTGGCTCGTGGTCCCCGGTAGGCAAGAACTCCATGCATTGACTGATGCCAGAAAGTTATACATATCCATTCAGCCTGGATAGCTCCGGGGAGCCTCCGGGACTCACCCAGAAAATGGCGTTTCATTACATTCAACGCTGGTTTTTTGCCTCCATCATGATGCCTGTTGGATCGGTGACACCTTCGA
>WNGS01008507.1:602109-620454 GCA_020271785.1 Procambarus virginalis
CACCACCTTCTCACGTAACTTGGTTAGGTGAGAAGGTGGCGGAGATTCCGTGCAGCACTGATGGAGCCAATGCAGCTTGCTTTCGGTATAGATGTTACTTCTGTGCTGTTTTGCAATCTGTCTCAGGCATTGTTTCACCTCCGACCTGTTCATGTGCCGCCTGAGCCGATCTGGTCCTTGTACAGGGTGCTCTCGTATATGTCTTCTCTTCGCTTTGTTGTGGCCCCCCCTCAGTTCAGGATTGTTTTTCTAAGGCTCTTTTCTTGTTGGCAAGAATAAGTTTTCTTTTCTTCCCGGGTTCGGGTCTCTCGGGTTGTCCGCAGAGGTATTCGGTCCAGCCAGCCTGCGGTCAATCCCCATGCCCATGATGTTCGTAAGTTTGCTGCTCTTGCTACCATTTTTGGTAACATGTCTTAGGTTGACATTCAGGCATGGGGTTTTTGGTGGTCGAACAGGGTCCTGGCTGCAAGCTACCTCGTAAATGTTTCTGGGCCTAGTCGGGCCTGTGTCGCTTTAGATCATTTGGGTCTAGACAACTGGCGGTTGCAGCCAGACTTCGCGTTGAGATGCGAGCACCGACCACCTCCCGTGTAAGTCCTCCTTGTTTTTGTTTTTGGTGAGGTAGCTCCGGGAGCCCGGGAGCTATTTTACCAAAGACAAAAAAAAAAAGAAAACCAGTGTTGAATGAAATGAAACTTAATTTTCTAGGTGAGTCCCGGAGGCTCCCCATCAACCCTCCTTCCCCTGGTCACTGGGTTTTCGCGTGTTTTGACATCCTGCCTAAGAATTTGTGGTTGGACCGTCGGCGTGGTGGGTTTGGGGATCCCCCTGCCCCCCTCTCAGGGAGCGGGGGAGCTGCACAGACAAGCGGCGTGGCTCGTGTGGTTAGTTTTCATTTGGGGAGATCTATCCACTCGTTTGGCTATCTCGTTGTTTTAACCAGAATGGGGGTTGGTTTTGAGGCGCTTACCTTTCTGGGTTCTTGTCCCGGTCAATGGCAGATAAAGAATGCTCCAAATCACATGTGCATTTCTATAGGCCATTGCTCTTCGCGCCTCTCTGAGGGGGGGCCAGGTTCTGGTCGTGGTCCCCGGTGGGCCTAGAACTCCATCCACACTGACTGATGCCAACTGCCAAGGGTTAGGGATATACATATCAGACTGGATAGCTCTGGGGAGCTTCTGGGACTCGCCCTGAAAATGGCGTTTTATTACATTCAACGCTGGTTTTCTGTGGGGAGCACCTACGGCTCCCTGGAGCTTATCAGGCTAATGTATGTTATGTTAGACTGGGACATTAGCTATGGAGTTCAGACCTACCAGGGACCAGCGCTGGAACCTGGCCCCTTCAGAGAGGTTTCAGGGAGCGATGGTCCTGGAAAACCCCATTATGGATGGGGTTTTCCTTATCTGCCATCGACTGGGGTCAGGCACCCAGAAAGGTAGGCATAACAAAACAAACCCAAACATGGTAAAAAACTGCAACAAAAAACCGAACAGAGAGGTAGAAACTCCCTACAATCCCAAGGAAACAATCAAACAATCAATTTACTGCCGTGCCGGTTGTCCGCGCAGCCCTCCCCTTCCCAGGAGGGGGAGGGGGGGCCCCGGACCTCACCACGCCGGCTACCTTCAGTTCATAAGTTAGTGTCAACCGGGATAGATGCTTCTCTGGCATCAAATTCCTGGACGGTGTTTGCCTCGTGTGGCGTTCTCTGCTGTCTTTGTGTGGTGTGCGGTGGCCCGGAGTACCTCATCAGTGCTGGGGTTGCATGCGCTTAGGGGCTTCCTTCCCTAGGCGCCCTGTGAGTACTGCCCCTGCATGTCAGGGTTATTTTCCCTGGGGCATTCGGGAACCGCTCCCGTAGGGGTTCTTGCTGCTCGGCATTTGCCTCGTCCCTGGGGCCAGCTGGGGCTTGGGGCTCATGTTTGGCCTTGAGTAGGGAGTGGTGTTGTGCTGGTTAGGGCGTCAAGGTGTTGCGCGGCTTGCCACCTAAGCAGCGACCGGTTCCTGTTGCCTCTGGAGATGGTGTACTTTTGCGGGGTTTTTCTTTTGTTTTGTTTTTGTTTGCCTGGTGGAGGTTCTGCCTCGTGGGTCTATAGTTCCCCTGATATTATTTTGGTGACCCTCTGCTAGGCCCCCCATGCTTGTATACGTCCCAGGGGATTTTCAGTGTTATCATCTACCCTGGTTTGTTTGGGTTTCTTAACCGGTTAGCAACACCTTGCCGGGGCTTCCCGTAGTTGTTACCCTAAAGGCTCTGGAAACTCCTGTTGGGGCTCGGGGACCCATGGATGCGTCTCCCAAGTTCCAGCCTGCCTTGTGCGGGTTTGAAGGTTGCAGTGTGCCCTTGTCTCAGGGTGACAGTCACCTGTTTTGCCTCCGTCATGCTGCCTGTTGGGTCAACAACACCTTTGACCCGGAGTCTTGCGAGTCATGTTCTCTGCTTGTGCTCCAGTTTTACTCTGAGAATATTCCTGTTAGGGTACAGGCAGCATCAGCATTGCATGTTAGGTTTAGGTTATTGCAACGCGCTAGCTTGGTTTCCCACCCGGATGCCCTGAGGCTGCCCCGTTTTGATTTTAGGGACCCTGACCTGGGGGCGTTAGTCGCTTTGGCTTTGGCTCCTGCTGCGCCCCCTGGTCCTTCCCCTGTGGTTCTTCCTTCACCTCCCCCCCCCCCTGTGTCTGGCTCCAAAACGTTTGAGGGTTTCAGCCTCGGCACAGGGTTTAGTTGGTAATGAGACTCGGGCTGCCTCGGGGGCTGCCCCATCCGGGTCGGGGACGGAGGCATTTGAGCCAGTTCCTCCTGCCGAGGCTTCTGGGTCCCATCAGCAGACCCCCTTCTTGTCTGCCTTTCCCTTGGACTCTGCCTTTTCTTCAGAGGTAGAGGGTTTGGAGGACGGCTCTGCCCCGGGTCCCGACGTGGGGGATCCTGGGGCTGGGGAGGAGTCAACCTGGGGCCTTGGGCCCCCCCTTTGACCCCGCTTAAGTGCTTTTGCCTTCCTCGCGGGGCTTATTGTTGCAGGGGGAGGGATTTTCTTGCCCCCCTTCCCTGTATGAGTGTGATTTGGGTTCGGCTCCTCCCCGGGTTCAGTTCCAGGTGCCTTTGGGTACCTTGGGACTGTCTTTCCAAAGGTTTTCTACTTCCCGTATATCCACGAAGGTGGCTCAGGAAGCTCTTGCTGCTTACCTCTTGCGAGACCCGGGTTATGCCTCTGCAATGGAAACGTCCTCGTTTGAGTTTGGTTCTTCTTCCCATTTTTGGGTGCGTTTGGAGGTTCTGGTGTCTTCCTGGCTGACAGACTGCCCTTTCTTTTCGTTGGGGGTGTGGCATGGGTTCTGTCGGACCCGCACGCTTGATTGGCGGGAAACTTCTACTTTTATGCAGGTTTACCTGGGGGGCGAGTTTGAGCACCTTAATGCGTGCTTGTTCGCTCCCGTGCTTTCTCGGGATGTTGGCCTTTTCCAGCTTCACGTGCAGGTTCCTCAGCTTTCGGCTTCGTTGGTTGCGGAGGAGTTGCGTGCCCGTGGGCATTTGGCTTCGGTCTTGCGTTTCTTTTCCCTTCTCGAGCTGTCTTCAGCTTGGCTTGAGGAGGATGTAGGAGCGTTGAGTGAAGGGCCTTCATCTGGGGCGCTGACTTATGCAGCTAGGGCGTTGGCTGCACTGTTGAAGCTCTTTGCGCCCATCCTGAAGGAAGCAGTGTCTCTGTTTTTTGCTTCTCGCCTGGCGTGCTGTCAGGCTGTGCTCGCCCTCTCTTTGGAATCCGCTTGGGCCTGGCTCTTAGGTTTTCGCCTCCATATCGCTCCATATCGATATGAAAAGAACCATATCGCCAGGGATATGATTCTTTCCCAGCTTGCCAGGTTCGGGACCCTGGTGAACTGGAGGAAGTCCCATTTGGTTCTGTCCCAGGTTCGGACCTGGCTGGGTCTTGTTTGGGATTCTCGAACTGCATCCTTGTCTCTCCCTCCAGAGGCGTTGTTGTGGCTGTGGGACCACCGTCAGCTGTTTCTGAGGGGTGTCCCGGGTCACTTGGCAGTTGCTCGAGCGGTTGTGCAGGAGTTTGAACTTCGCCGTGCTTGTTTGGCAGGACTGGTCGAGGTGGGGTTACCTGTACCTCTTACCCCCGGTCCAACTGTTGCTTCGGGTTCTGGTTCGGTTGGAGACATTCCCAGGGAGAGTAGTCCTTGTGGCCCCTTGGTGGCCAGCCCAGCTTTGTTTTCCGGTCCTATTGGCTCAGTGCCCGAACCCGGGATGTTTCCCGTGGCTCCGCCTCTTTCAGTAGGTCGGCCCGGTCTGGTACAGGGCTCGTTCTAACTTCTCCTCTGCTCTTTGCGTCTGGTCTTTTTGACGCGGGTGTATCACCAATTCTATGGTGATCAGGTGGCTTCGTTGATGGTGTCCCACCTGAGAGCTTCGTCTTGCCGACAGTATGAAGTTTCCCGGTGTTCTTTTCGCCATTTTCTGGCTCTTCGTAGGTTGTCTTTTCTTTCGGATCGGGTTGTCTTGTCCTTTCTTTCTTGGCTTTTTCAGGACCGTCATTTGATGCCTAATACTGTCGCCTTGTAACGTGCGGCGCTGGTGGAGCCGCTCAAGCTAGCATTCAGGGTGGACGTCACATCCGCCCTGTTTCGTAAACTTTCCCATGCTATGTTTCACCTCCGGCCTGCTCATGCTCCTCCTGAGCCATCCTGATCCTTGGACAGGGTGCTCTCCTGTCTTTCCTCTCCTCGGTTTGTTGTGGCCCCTTCGGTTCTGGATTGTTTTTCCAAGGCTTTGTTTTTGTTGGCATTGGCATCTGGGGGCCGGGTCAGGGAGCTTCATGCTCTCCTCCAGCACAGGGGTTTCTGCTCTTTTGGTCCTGGGGTTTGGTTTGTCCATTTGCAGCCTTCTCCATCTTTTCTGGCAAAGAACGAGATGGCTGCTTTCCGGAGGGGTCCGTGGGTCATTGATGCTTGGTTGGTTTGGCTGGGGGTACATCATGTGTTGTGTCCGGTTGCAGCACTTTGCTGTTACCTGCGCACTTCAGCTAGGGTGGCTGGGGATACGCTTTGGGTTGATCCAGTTTCCTTCGTTCCCTGTTCCAGGGCTCGGGTCTCCCAGGTTGTCCGCAGGGTTATTAAGCCTAGCCAGCCTGCGGTCTATCCTCGTGCCCATGACGTTCGGAAGTTTGCAACTTTGGCTGCCATGTTTGGTAACATGTCTTGGGCTCATATTCGGGTGCGTGGATTTTGGAAGTCGAACAGGGTCCTGACCGCCCATTATTTGGTGAACGTCTCTGCTCCTCGGCGTTCTTGTGTTGCTTTGGGTCACAGCCAGTTGTCTCGACTTCGCGTTGAGGAGTTTGTGGCCGCCGCCTCCCGGGTAAGTCCCTAATTCCTTCTCTTTGGGTATGTAGGTCCAGGGAGCCATAGGGGCTCCCCACAGAAAACCAGCGTTGAATGTAATGAAACGCCATTTTTTGGGTGAGCCCCGGAGGTTCCCTGGCTACCCACCCTCCCTCCCATCCGGTCAGTGTTTTTTTTTCCGCGTTGGTTGAAGCCTAATTTCCGAACTGAAGGCAGCCAGCGTGGTGAGGTCCAGGGTCCCCCCCTTCCCCCTCCTGGGGAGGGGAGGGCTGTGCGGACGACCGGCACGGCAGTAAATTGATTGTTTGTCTGTTTCCTTGGGATTGTAGGGCGTTTCTACCTCTCTGTTCAGTTCTTTGTTGTAGTTTTTTACCATGTGGGGTTTGTTTTGTTATGCCTACCTTTCTGGGTGCCTAACCCCAGTCGATGGCAGATAAGGAAAACCATCAACCATAATGGGGTTTTCCAGGGCCATTGCTCCCTGAAACCTCTCTGAAGGGGCCAGGTTCTGGTAGGTCTGAACTCCATAGCTAATGTCCCAGTCTAATATAACATACATTAGCCCGATAAGCTTCAGGGAGCCTCTGGGGCTCACCCAGAAAATGGTGTTTCATTACATTCAATGCTGGTTTTTTACATGTACGTGTTCAGGGAAGGGAATTGATAATTTTACAAAGATAAAAAAATAATTGCGAACACTTGATTTTATGCGCACAGGGGTAATGTCACAGTATACTCAGTGCATCACAGTGGTTAATGAGTTCCAAGCTAGTTTGAGTGAATCACTTGTTCTGTGAGAATCTTTTGTTTGGTGGCTTTGAGGCTTCATTTTCTGTAAGCCCTAAATTTGTGTGTGAAACATTGCTGACTTTCTAGGTGCTTTCCTAGTGTGGTGGTGAATTAGCAAAACAATAATTTACTTTCCTTGTAATTCAAATTTTTGTTTGTAAGGAGTGTTTTGTGTTCTATTTTATGGTGTAATTGAAAGCAGATTTTCTTGGTGGTTGATTGAGATGTCTCGATCAATCACCCAAAAAATCCCACCAAATCTTTCCACCATGTTTTTGGGGTGGGAAGACTCCTGTCTTCCCACCATACTACATGGCAAGACCTTTTGACACATTTCTGATCACAGTATAGTTAAAAGTCATCTGGAACCTTGCATGTGATCAGTGTCTCTGGTGGACTTAGGCAGTATATGCATTTAAATATAGCTGTATATACATTTAAATATAGCTGTTTGAATTGAATATTTTTGTGAATATTTATCTAATTTTTAAATCAGAACCAATTAAGGTAAATGCTCCCAATCAATGAGTATTTTAAAATCTCGTTACATTACTCTATTGTCTACTTCTACACTTTAATTATTAACAATTCTTACTTCAGTTTTAATTGACTATTAATTGTTTTGTAGCTCCTGAAATTAGATATAAGGCAGTCATATAGATCTCATTGTTTATTACAAATATTTTTGTCATAGGTAACACTAAGTGACGAAGCTACTGAAGAAGGCTCAGGCTTTGGTGCTTCAGGATTTAGCTCCGGGTTTTCTGAGATATTTAAAACTCAGCTGGGTTCTGGCTTCTTTGGTTCTGGTGAAGATGAAACAAGTTTTGAACCAGAAGATGATCTCACCACAGTTCCCTCAGAAACAACAAAAAAAACACTACCAGGTATGGATTAACATTTTAATTTATTTATTAATTACTTACATATGTATACAGCATACAGTGGGTTGTACAAGTACAGATTTTCTTGAACAACCACCGGGTGACCTGGGAGCCTCCCAGAAACAGGCGCAAGTGGGACTGCAGACGTAGGAGAGACTCCGGAGGAAGAGACAAGGAAACGGTCTGAGAGTCCCACACAAGACCCAGTCACTGCCTAACCTTGGAGGGAACCAGATGGGACTTCCTCCAGTTCACCAAGAACCTGAACCTGGCGAGCTGGGAAAGGACCAAATCCCTGGCTAGCAGACAACAGGACCGGCTGGGAGCCCAAACCAGCCAGTCGTCGCGGTAGGGCAACACCCTGAACACCTAAGAGACACAGACGGGCCACCATGACCCACGTAAGGCATGTGAACACGCAAGGTGCCAAATTCAACCCAAACGGGAGTCAACAAAAGCCGTAACCTTGACGCCCCACAACAAAACCGAGCCAGTCCCTGAACCTTGGATGAATCAGGACATGCCAATAAGCGTCTTGGAGGTCAAGGAACACCATCCAAGAACCCGGCTCCAACAGGAGCCGAACCTGGGACACTGTAGTCATCCGAAAGGAGGAGCAATGAACCCAGGGGTTCAGATGGGACAAGTCCAGAATTAACCGCAAGTCTGCACAGTCCCGTTTCGGGACTGAGAACAGACGGGAAACCCACCTGAGGGACACTGTCGTTTTGACGACGGCCAAGCGAACGAACTCTATAACAACCCGACGGAGTGCAGAAGAGGGTTCCTCCACCAGCCCCGAAACCCCCCAAAGGGGGAGGGACCACTCAACGCCACCGCAGGCCGAAGGAAATGACCTGAAATGCCCACAAATCGTGGGACCAGGCGTGAGCGAACAGTGCAAGCCTTCCCCTGATGGGCGAACCGCGAAAGGGTTGGCGCCCCTTATAAGACCCAGAACCCCGCACAGTGAACACCGCGCCAACCAGACGAAAGCGGGTCTGAAGGCAGAGCTGAACATGAAACTGGCACCTGGAGCCTACCACGATGAGAGGAACCCAAGCCCTGGCATGTCCCCTCCACTGCCCCCTGAATGAGAAGGCAGGAGGCAAACCAGGAGTCCCCCTAATATTTGACAAACAAGGCCCACCCTAGAGAACCAACAAGTCAGACATAGGATGGCAACTGGCCAAAGCAGCCTGAATATACTGCACCATGGAGGAAGGTGCAAAAAGCAGAGGACAAAAAGGCGAGGACATCCTAAGAGTCTGGGCCCAGGCCGATTCCAAGGAAGAGGCAAGCACCACCTGCCGACATGCGAGCTGGGAAGCATAAAACTGGAAAACCGCATCCTGGAAGATTTGAGCAAACATCTTCAACAAGACACCTGACACACGAGCTGCCGAGCCCAAAGCACCAGACCCCGAAACGGCCCCGAGCACTCCCACATCCTCCCCAAGCCAGTCCAAAGACAGCTCCAAGAGGGAAAAGAAGCACAAGGCAGAAGCCAAGAGGGCCTGGGTGCGCAAGTCCTCGGCCACCAGACATGAACCTGCACATGGAGCTGCAGAATGCCAACATCCCTGGGAAGGGCAGGAGCAAACAAGCACTCATTGAGGTGCTCAAGTTCGCCCCCCAGGAAAACCTGAACCACTGTCGAAGCCTCGTGCCACTCAAGCGTGCGGGAATGCCAGAAGGAGTGCCAAGCTTCCAAAGCAAAGACAGGACAGTCCGCCAGCCAGGATGACTCTGGAACCTCGTAACGGACCCAGAAAGAGAACGAAGTCCCAAACCTGAAAGATGATGGATCCATCACTGAGGCATAATCCGGGTCACACAGGAGCTGAGCCGCCAGGGCTGCCCCTGCCCGCATTGCAGATGGTTGGATGAGGGAAACTGAAAACCTCCAGAAAGAAGGAACTGACTTACCCGAGGGAACACGGAACCGAACCCGGGAAGGAGCAAACACCAAATCCAACTCATACGCAGAGGGGGGAAAAGAGAACCCCCCCTCCGTGTAACAATAAGCCCTGCTCCAAGGGTAGAAAAACCCAGGCGGGGTCCAGCGGGGCCTTTCTCGTCCTTTCCCAAGTCAGCCCCTCCCCAGCCCAAGGATCCCCCTCCACGGGACCCAGGGTCGGGTCATCCTCCAGAGCACCGGCCCCTAAAGAAAAGGCCGGCGCAGCCGAGAAAGCTGAAGAGAAGGGGGGCCCACTGGTCAGACCCAGAGGCTTCGGCAGGGAGATCGGACTCAAATGCCTCCATCGCTACACTGGAAGGGACATCCCCCGAGACCGCCCGACTCAAGACCATCTAACCCCGGCCCCGACTCTCGAAACCCTCAGACGTTTCGGAGCAGGAAGAGGGGGGGGGTGGCAGATCAGAATGAACCACAACAGGGGAAGGACAAGGGGGCGTGGACTGAACCGTGGTCGAAGAGACCCGGTCTCTTCGACGGTCGGGAGCCGGTCGGCCGAGCGGACAGCACGCTGGGCTTGTGATCCTGTGGTCCCGGGTTCGATCCCGGGCGCCGGCGAGAAACAATGGGCAGAGTTTCTTTCACCCTATGCCCCTGTTACCCAGCAGTAAAATAGGTACCTGGGTGTTAGTCAGCTGTCACGGGCTGCTTCCTGGGGGTGGAGGCCTGGTCGAGGACCGGGCCGCGGGGACACTAAAGCCCCGAAATCATCTCAAGATAACCTCAAGATAACCCCCACCCCCAAGTCCGGGTCCCTATAGGCAAAATGAGGCAGCCTCGGGGCATCTGGGTGAGCAACCAACTTAGTGCGTTGCAACAACCTAAAGCGCACATGCAACACCTGCGCCACCTGTACCCTTAGAACATCATCGTGAGACTGGGTAAATTGAATCACCAGCAAGCAACCGAAATCGCAGGACTCTGGGTCGAAAGTGTCACTGACCCAACAGGCAGCATGACGGAGGCAAAAACCGTGAGGGGTCACCCTGAGTCAAGGAGACTGAGCAACCCTCGAACTCGCGCGAAGCGAGGGGGGGGGGGGCTCTGGGGGCTCATCCATCGGATCCATGCGCCCCAAGGGGATTCCCAGGGTCCAGAGCGCTTAACGTAACTCGCCTCCAGGTAAACCCAGGCAGGGTACTGCTAACCGGCGCCCACAATTACTGATCAACTTTTTAAAGCTGAACCCCAGGGACGTGGGGTTCGTGGGATTCACGGGGACTTAGCAGGGGGCTCCACCCAAAGAGAACTGTGAGCAGATCAGGCACAAAGAAGGGGGGAACAAGGCAGACACCCCCACAAGGACAAAAAACAAATAAAAACAAAACCCCGCAAGAGGACAACACACCCCAAGGAACAGAGCCAGCCGCTGTGAATGTTGTCAACTAACTGCGCAGTACCCTGTGCCCCGCACCAGTACAAAACTGCCTCTTACCCTAAGGTAAACAACGAAGACAAAACCCCCAAGTACCCAAAAGGCAGTTGAAAAATCGAGCAGTAAAACAGCCCAGCAGAGGCAGGTCCCGAGAAACTTGTGGAAGATAACCCCAAGCTCCAAGGGCAGTACTTACAGGGCACTTAGGGATGATAACCCTAAGCGCATGCAGCCCGAGTACTGTAGAATGACTCCTGGCTCTCGCACCCCCTGGAAAACAGCCACCACATGCAAAGCACTGTGCTGGACTCACTGGAGCCAAGCACACGACCTCCACCTCTAGCATCAGCCTTAGAACTGACCAGTGGATAGCCGGCGTGGGGTGTCTGGGGCTCCCCCTTCCCTCTCCCGGGAAGTGGGGGAGCTGCGCTGACAGCGGCGCAGCATTGTATGACGTCGTGCTCGTTTGCTTGTTTCTTTTAGGGGAATTCTATCCACTTTGCTCGGCTTTTGGTAGCAATATTTTCACCAGAATAAGGGTTTGTTTTGAGGCGCTTACCTTTCTGGGTGCCTGTCCCGGTCGATGGCAGACATAGAATGCTTCAAACCACACGGGGGCTTCTATAGGCCATTGCTCCCCTTGCCTCTCTGAGGGGGCCCGGTTCTGGCCGTGGTCCCCGGTAGGCCTAAGAACTCCATACACATGACTGATGCCAAAGTCTGACATTAGCATATCAGCCTGGGATAGCTCCGAGTAACCTCCGGGACTCACCCAGAAAATGGTGTTTCATTACATTCAACGCTGGTTTTCTGGGGGGAACCCCGTCGGCTCCCCGGAGCTATCCAGGCTGAATGGATATGTATAACTTTCTGGCATCAGTCAATGCATGGAGTTCTTGCCTACCGGGGACCACGAGCCAGAACCTGGCCCCCTCTAGAGAGGCATGAGGAGCAATGGCCTATAGAGACCTCCCTTATTATTGGGAGCATTCTATGTCTGCCATCGACCGGGAAAGGCACCCAGAAAGGTAGGCGCCCCAAAACAAACCCCTATTCTGGTAAACTATTGCGACCGAAGACCGAACAGGCGAACAGAACTCCCCAAACGAAATTTAATCCTCATGACGTCATCATGTTGCCGCGCCTCCGTCTGCGCAACCCCCCCCCTCCCCAGGAGGGGGAAGGGGGGAGCCCCAGACCCAACCGCCGGCGACCCAACCTTCAGTTCTCAGGCTGATGCGATCTGGTGCGGTCGTGCCTCTGGCCCCAGTTTGCGGTTGCAGTTCTGTCTCTGGTGGTGTGAGCTGTCCCTTCTGGTGGTGTGTGGGCCAGGAGTATTATTCTACGGTGCTCAGGCTGCATGCGCCTAGGGCTATCTTCCCTAGGTGCCCTGTGAGTACTGCCCTTGGGGCTTAGGGCTATCTTCCCTGGGTCTCCTTGGGCTCTACCTCCGCTGTGCCGTGTATTGCTCGGTACTTGGCCGCCCTTGGGGTCAGCTGGGGTTTTTCTTGCCCTTGTTTGTCTCTGGGTAGGGGGGTAGTTTTCGACGCTGGCAGGGGCGCGGGGTACTGCGAGCTAGTTTTCACCAATTACAGCGGCCGGCTCTGTTCCGCCTAGGTACGTTGTCCTCTTGCGGGGTTTTTCGTTTGTTTTTGTTTTTTGCCAGGTGGGGGGGGGGTTCTGCCTTTTGGTCCCCTTCGCTGTTTTTTTGGGGTAGTTCTCCACTTATCTTTTGGTGGTGCTCTCCGCTTGGCCCCCGTGAGTGTACACGTCCCGGGGGTTCAGCTTATAGCAGTTTGTTGGTAGTTTTGGGTGCTGGTTAGCAGTACCCTGCCTGGGCTTCCCTTAGCGTGATTATCAAGGCTAAGGGCCCTGGAAACCCCACGGGGGCTACGTGGTCCGATGGATGTGATCCCTGAGTCCCCTCTCGCGTCCTGCGAGTTTGTCGGTTGCTCTGTCCCCCTGTCTCCGGGGGACACTCACCGGTTCTGCCTCCGCCGTGCTGCCTGTTGGGTCGGTGATTGTTTTGACCCTGAGTCGTGCGACGTGTGTTGTCTGTACGTTCTCCAGTTCACCCAGGCTACTGCGCCTGATATGCGGGTGACGGCAGCAGAGGCGTTGCATGCTCGCTTTAGGTTGCTGCAACGTGCTAGGTTGGTCACTGCCCCGGATGCCCCGAGACTGCCCCGTTTTGGTTATAGGGACCCGGACTTGGGGGTGGGTGTCGCTTCGACACTGGTTCCGTCCGCCCCTCCAAGTCCTTCCCCTTCTCCTGCTCGTTCGGTCCCCCCCCCCCCCTTGCTGCCGGCTCCTAAACGTCTGAGGGTTTCCGAGCCGGGGCTGGGTTTAGTTGGTTGTGAGACTCGGGCGATCCTTCTGGGGTGGGGCGGAGGCATTCGAGCCTGGTCCTTCTGCCGAAGCTTCTGGGTCTGGCCAGTGGGCCCCCTTTGTTCCTGCTTTCTCGGCTGCCCCCACCTTTTCTTTGGGGGTGGGGGCTCAGGAGGACGGCTCGGCCCCGGACCCTCAGGGTGAGGTTCCTGGGGTTGGGGAGGGGTTGGCTTGGGGGCCTTGGGGCCCGTTGGACCCCGCCTGGGTTTTTTTCTTGCCCTCCGAGCGGGGCTTAGTGTTACAAGGAGATGGGTTCTCTTTCGCTCCCTCCGAGTACGAGTTGGATTTTGTGTCCACCCCTCCCTGGGTTCGGTTCTGGGTTCCTTCGGGTTCGTCGGTCCCGCCGTTCCTAGGGATGTGTTTCACCCCCTTTTCTTTACCATTTTCGCTTTTGTGTCGCGATGCTGTTCCCAACAACGATGACAACAACAACGAACATAATATAACATCGATAAAAAGTGTTCAGGTAAGGTACATCCATACACGGTGTGAAACAAACATTAATGGATTTCTATATTGACCTAGTACATAGTGCCTAAACCGCTTCGTATTGTTGTCCCTGCATGTTCCTTGGTCAGGGGTGCTTGTCATGGTTCTAGTTGCTTCACGAGTCTCTTCGTTCCTTCCACTGTTATTGGCACGTCTGTTGATATTCGATGTGGTTTCCATCGGGTCTTTTGTCGGCCTTGTTGGTTCCCTTCCATCCTCTGTTTTCTTTCACTTCATTTTCGCCTTGTTTTGGTTTTGCGTCGTCTCTGCTTCCTGTTTCGGCGTTCTTTGTTTTCGTTCCGCACACCTTCCTGGTGTTTGTACGATAGTTTGTACGATAGTTTGTACGTACGTGGTGTACATTTTGTGTGTCTGCCTGGTGTACGAGCCCCGCCTCCCAGTGGCCGGGTGGTGCGTTTCGTACCTCGTGTGCTGGGGCCGCGGTGTGTTTTGTTTACGGGCGGTATGCTCGTGTGTTCGCGTCGTTTCTCGTAGTTTTCTGCGAGCTTCTTGCTCGCTTCTCCCTCTGGTCATGGCCCTCTGGCTACTGAAGGTGTTTTGGATTTATATCTGGGGGTGTCACGTCGTTCTCCCTTTGTACTGCTTCGTCTTCTGCAGGGCGCGCACCTCTGGCCGTCTTCTCCTCCGACCTCGCATTTATTCAGGTATGGGTACTTCCTATGCCTGCTGCCTCGTGTATGCTTGGCTTTCGGGCACGCCTTTAGTGCTGCTCCTGGTATGTTACTTGGCTCGCCTGTGTTGTAGCTCGGTCGTGTCTGCTCTGCAGGTGAGGTGTCTTGTCTGGCGCTTCTGTCGGCCTAGTGCTGGTTCTCACTTTTGGTGGGGTGCTTGCCTAGTAGTGCTTACGGGGGTTGGATCTGGCTCTTGGGCCCCGCTTCTCTTGTCAGTTGACGATTGTACAGTTTCCTGAGCCTCCTGGGCTCTTGTCTTTACGTTTGCTCCTGTGGGTGGGGTCTGCCCCCTCCACATGGCTTTTTGGTGCTTCTGCTTCCTTTCCACTCTGACATTCTTCAAACTCAAAAAAAAAAAATGAAATAAAAATCCAAAGGTTTATTTAGGTAAGGTTCATACATACAAGTGATTGTACAGAGTGATGGAGTTATAGATAGGGCTAGTACATACAATGCCTGGGGCCTCAGTTACGCAAAGCGTTTCGGGCATTTCAGGTTATTATAGTGTCTGTGGCTCCTTTGGGGGCTCACTACCTCCTGTGTCTCCTTGTGCGTTCAGACGTACGGACATGAGTCCTGTCGACCTGCGGTGGGCCTCTTGGCCCGTGCGGGGTAGCTCCTGTTTACTATCTATTCCCATTCACATGCATGTCCAACCTGCCCTTGCACCAATCGTGGGGCTCCATGACCACGTTACGTGGTTATTGGTTCCGCGATTCACCGGGCCTCTTACAGTACAGGTCATCCCTCCGGTCTTTCCTGTTTCTGCGCTTATGCCTTTTCTGCCCGCTGTTTCGTGCCCACATTGCACCGCGAGGGTAGCTTGTGCCACTATTCCGGTTTCTATTGTTTCGTGGGGTTTGGTCAATAAACACATCCACTACGGAACTCCTTATCTTTTGTTACGTATTCTGTGGTTGTGGGTGTTATTTTGGAGGGCCATGGTGCGGGTTAGGCGCTCTGCGTGTATGTACGGTGTCTCGCTTGTCTGTTCTAGACCACACTTGCAAGTAGTCTCGTTATTGTTCGCTACTCTGCTGGTTATGTGCTTGGACGCCGCCTCACAGTTCTCCACTGGTTGGCGGGATTTTTCCTTTGGACGTTCGGGACGGTTTAAGTTCCGTTGTTGGTGCTTTGGAGAGCTTTGCTTCTCTGGTTCGGCTCATGCGTTCGGAGCGAGTCTCTTCTTGGGTTACTCTACTCGCTCCGCCACCCTTGTTCACTGTTCCATCCTTGTTTACTCTTCCCTGCTTGGCGGGCTTGCGTCGATGGCTCCTGACTGGGTGTTTTGTGTGGTGTTTGGTCACCTTGCATGTGTCTTTAGTGCCTTTTTGTCCATCTTTTGTTTTTGTTGTCCTGTGGGGCTCTGCCCCGCATTTTGGTGTTTTTGTTTTCGTTGTCGGGGGTTATTTTCCTGTCTGGACACGTTCCTTGCCTATTTTCAGTGCCTGACTGCACCCTGCTGTACGTAAGGTCCTCGGGTGTGTGCGCGCTCCTCTACCCATTTTGTGGTGGGTCGTGTGCGTTACTTCCCGGCCACTCCTTGGGCCGTCTTCGTGGTTTCCTTACTTATGGCCATTTTTCCTCCCCATGCTACACTTTTTGTGTGTCTGGGTCAGTGCTTCTTGGTTTTCCTGTTTGATGCTCCGGTGGGCCTCTGTCCATGTTCCACGTCCTGCTTTTGGACTTCTCCGGTGTTCCGTTTTGGTACCAAGTTCCTGCGATTTCTGTGTGGTTTTCTGCAGGCTTCGGGTTGCGCTGTCTGTGGGGGGGTATGGACTTTTCAGCCTGCTGCTCCTGCTTTCCTGGTTCCTTTTCCTGGAACCGGGTTTGCTGGGTTCCGGTCCTGGTTTTGGTTTTTCTTTGTTCCTTTTCCAGCCCGGGTGTGTTTGCTTCTTGCGGTTCTCGTCCTTCTATTCTTTACGGTAGTTATCCCCTTGGATGCCTCGGGGATGTGCGTCTCATTCTTCCCTGCTGGAGCTGGTTATGTTGCTCCTTGGGGTTGCGGGGTCGCTGTTTTTAGCTTCGCGTTTTGCGATGCTGGACGCAGGTCCCTGGTTCTTGGGACCAGGTTATTGGTCTCCCACTTGTGGGTTTCGTCTTGGGGGCAGTGTGTGGTTCTCCTATCATTGCGAAGGGTCCTTCGGTCTTTGATAGGGTTGGCTTGTCTTCCCTTCGCGGTTGTTCTGGGACCGTCGTCTGGGATTGTCCTGTCACCTCATGTTGGGTGGTGCTGGCGAGCCGCTCCTGCTTGCGTTAAGTGTTGCGGTTCCTTCTGCTCCATTCCACTTGCTGTCCTGGGCGTTGTTCCCCTCGGGCCTGCTCTGGAGTTTTGGGGCCGTCCTGGTCGTTCACCTGGGTGGTCTTTGTCTTCTCGTTTTGGTCTTTGTTTTGTCTCTGGTTTTGGTTGTTGAGTTAGGACGTGTGGTATCCGCCTCCCGGTTCCTTCCCTGTTTTACTTATCTTTGGGGAGGTAGCTCCGGGAGCCGACGGGGCTCCCCCCAGAAAACCAGCGTTGAATGTAATGAAACGCCATTTTCTGGGTGAGTCCCGGAGGCTCCCCGGCATCCCGCCCTCCCTCCGGTCGGCGGCGTTTTTGACATCCAGCCTAAGAACTGAAGGTTGGGTCGCCGGCGGTGGGGTCTGGGGCTCCCCCTTCCCCCTCCCGGGGAGGGGGGGGTTGCGCAGACGGAGGCGCGGCGACATGATGACGTCATGAGGATTAAATTTCGTTTGGGGAGTTCTGTTCGCCTGTTCGGTCTTCGGTCGCAATAGTTTACCAGAATAGGGGTTTGTTTTGGGGCGCCTACCTTTCTGGGTGCCTTTCCCGGTCGATGGCAGACATAGAATGCTCCCAATAATAAGGGAGGTCTCTATAGGCCATTGCTCCTCGTGCCTCTCTGAGGGGGCCAGGTTCTGGCTCGTGGTCCCCGGTAGGCAAGAACTCCATGCATTGACTGATGCCAGAAAGTTATACATATCCATTCAGCCTGGATAGCTCCGGGGAGCCTTCGGGACTCACCCAGAAAATGGCGTTTCATTACATTCAACGCTGGTTTTTTTTATTTTTGTTGTTGTTGCGTCTGTGGGTGTGAATTCCATTTGGGCCCCTAGCGGTTTGAGGGTTAAGGGACTTTGCACAGTGCAGAAGTTAAATAGTGTGAATTTTTTCATTTTCCAGATCCAAAGAAGAAAACCACAAAGAAACCTAAGAAGTGTAAGCAAAAGCCTGAACCAGAGAAGGAAGGGTGTCTGTATACAGAGTTTGGTTGCTGTCAAGATGGCATGACTTCTGCTAGTGGACCCTTCCAGAAAGGTACGTTTCGACTTAATTTTATTTCAGCATACCGAGATAAAAAAAATAAATAAATAATAAAATAAGCAAAATAGAAAACAAAATAAATTTAGTAAGGATAAAATACGTGAAGTTATTAAAAGTGCAGTTATAGTGATCAGGTTATTATAAAAAAAAATATAAATGGAAAATTGAATTATGTGAAATACAATTTCAGTACAAATAGGCATAAAATTCTAAGGATAAGTTGCATGTGTTTGTTTTACCTTTTATACTGTGTCTGTGTGATATGTGGAGAAAACTTTCATATATCTGCTTGCGACTCTAAGGACCCTAGATGGTGGTAAAAGGAGGATCCTCATTGTTATTGGGCATGTTGTGCCACTGGAGGTAAATGATAAATAATTTCCGTGTTGTGCCACTGTGGTGGTAAATGATAGAATAATTACACATTTCCAGGGAAAACTTGAGTGATATCTTGAAAATAAATAAGTGTAGCTACACCAAACTTTTCTCACACACACATACACACACACACTGTTTTTGAATGAGGTCAATGAGGTCATATCCCCAGGGGCTACTCAATTGGAGACGGGACAGAAAAATAGGAAAGGCGGTGGCGTTGCTGTGCTGGTGAAAGAACACATAAAGGTAAGGAAATAATGACTGCCAATCCACAAGAGGTTGACATAATAGCACTAGAGATCTGCCATGAAGATGATAAACTAATGGTCATAAATGCATATAGTCCACCACCAAGCAGCACATGGTCAAAGGAGGAGCTAGATAGTAAACGAGAAAGGTCTTATAACAATAATGAGAGAGATTATAGCGAGAGCGGATAACGATAGGTCCACGACTGTTAATAGTTGGTGACTTCAACTTGAAATCCATAGACTGGGAAGCATATGAGCAAAACAGAAGATTTTTGGACCTGTAAATTTGTAGACCTCATCCTGGAAACATTCTTGTATCAACATGTTAAACAAGCTACGAGGATGAGGAAGGGGACGTTCCTCCATGCTAGATTTGATATTACCAGGAAGGAGGAAGAAGTATTTGACCTTCAGTACCTTCCTCCTTGGGTAAAAGTGACCATGTCTT
>WNGS01008507.1:620479-659263 GCA_020271785.1 Procambarus virginalis
TTTTGGGAATAAAGTATGCAATGCTTATAATCCGGAAGAAAATAAGGAGGTTGAAGAAGTTGAAAACCACATTGCTTCCTAATGCCTGGGTGTTACGCTTGTGCATGTGTACGCTGGTGTGTGTGTGTGCATGTGTATACATGTCATATCTTGTTTGTGTATATGTATATGCATAATGTGTATGTGTACTTTTATTTATTTTTTTTTTCTCTGTTGGCGGGGTGCTGGGGGAGCAGCTTGCTCTATTGCCTCTCGCATGGTCCTGCTGTTGGGGGCGCTTTGCGTCGTCTTCCGGCCTCTGGTGGCATCGGTGACGGCTTCTCCCCCTTTTGGGGGGTTCAGAGCTGGCGGGGGGGCTTCTTCCCCTGCGTTTCGTCGTGTCATCTTCGTGGGTACGTTGGACGTGGTCGGTCCGTCCCTTCCTTCTGGGGTCCGGCTTCTGTTGGGGGCCGGGTGCCTGGATGGTGGCCCTGGACCTCCAGGTCACCTCTTGGCGCGTTCCTCCCAGGTTTTTCTGGGTCTGGCACGGTTGGTGGTGGGGCTTCCGGCTGGCTGCTTTTGTTGCCTGCCCTATTTTGTGCTGAGCACTTTGAAATTTTTGCATCTTTCCCGGATCTTGGTTCCCTGTCTGTGTCTGAGATTCGGTGTATGGCCTACCTCGACGTCTGGCTGGTGTGGGCTCCCAGTCAGTCCGCATGTCTGCTCGCCAGGGGTGTGGTTCCTTCCAGATCGCCGGGTTTGGTGTCCTGGTGATCGGGAGGTTTTTCCATATGTTTCCATCCCGGGTTCGGGCCTGGTCCTTGTTTAGGGCTATTGGGCCACTCATTCTTTCCCTCCAGACGTGTTCCTGCAGCTGTGGTCCCGCCTTCGGCGGTGCATGAGACGGTCTCGGGTTGCTCAGCGGTTGCTTGAGCGGTTGTGCGGGAGTCTGAACTTCGCCGTGCTAGTCTACCCGCCGGGTCGGGTTTGGCTGCGGCGTCTGTTTTGGTTCCTTCGGGGATTTCCTTTCCGCCTCTCTCGCGATCGTTGGGTTCTCCCTCCGGGGGTCTTTTGTCGGTTGCTGCGTCACCGGCTTCCTCTTCGGGGTTTTTCAGGGTTCGGTGCCTTGGCACCTTCCCGAGCCCTCGCTCGTTGTGTTCACGGACGCGTCGTCTCTTGGCTGGGGCTTTGTGACCAGTGCTCACCAGGCAGGCCAGGGACGGTGGGGTTCGTCCTTCCATCGGGCTCACAGCACGGTTCGGGAGTTCGCAGCTGTCTGGTTCGCGCTTCGGAGGATTCGGGTCGCTCGGGGATCGCCCTTTACCTCCGTTTGGACTGTACTCCAGTGGTTCCTTGCCTGAACCGCGGGGGTTCTCTTCAGTCCTTAGCTCTTGGGATTGGTCCCTGCGAGTGGTTCGTCTGCTGGATTCCCGGGGTTTGGCTCTCCGTGTGGTTCACGTCCGGGGAGTGTCCAACGTTCTGGCGGACGGTCTGTCTCGCTCCCCTCTCCACGGGGTGGACGGTCGACGACGACTCGTTCGTTGGATCTGCCAGACGTACGGTCTCCCAGATGTGGACCTCTTCGCGTCGGTGTGGTCTCGGCGTCTCCCGATGTGACGCCTTCCCCGACTGCGCAGCGTTCGCGGTGGATGCCTTTCGGCGGGACTGGTCTAAAGGGGGTTCCCTGTACCTCTTCCCTCCGGTCCAGCTGTTGCTTCGGGTTCTGGTTCGTTTGGAGACATTCCCAGGGAGAGTACTCCTTGTGGCCCATTGGTGGCCGGCCCGGCTTTGGTTTCCGGTGCTGTTGACTCGGTGCCCGAACCCGGGACGTTTACCGCGGCTCCGCCTCTTTCAGCAGGTCGGTCCGCTCTGGTACGGGGCTGGTTCGACCTTCTCCTCTGCTCTTCGCGTCTGGGTTTTTTGACGCGGGTGTATCACCAATTCTATGGTGATCAGGTGGCTTCGTTGAT
This sequence comes from Procambarus virginalis, assembly GCA_020271785.1. NCBI lineage: Eukaryota > Metazoa > Arthropoda > Malacostraca > Decapoda > Cambaridae > Procambarus > Procambarus virginalis. The sequence goes on from WNGS01008507.1 coordinate 622,429, forward strand.
GGTGTCCCACCTGAGAGCTTCGTTTCGGCGACAGTATGGATTTCCTGGCGTTCTTTTCGCCATTTTCTGGCTCTTTGTAGGTTGTCTTTCTTTCGGATCAGGTTTTGTCCTTTCTTTCTTGGCTTGTTCAGGACGGTCGATTGATGCCTGATACTGTCGCCTCGTCTCGTGCGGCGCTGGCGGAGCTGCTCGAGCTAGCTTTCGGGGTCGACGTTACATCCGCCCCGTTTAGTAAGCTTTCCTGTGCTATGTTTCACCTCCGGCCTGCTCATGCGCCTCCTGAGCCGTCCTGGTCCTTGGACCGGGTGCTCTTCTATCTTTCCTCTCCTCGGTTTGTGGTGGCCCCTTCGGTTCCTGATTATTTTTCCCAGGCTTTGTTTTTGTTGGCGTTGGCCTCTGGGGCCGGGTAGGGGAGCTTCATGCCCTCCTCCGGCGCAGGGGTTTCTGCTCTTTTGGTCCTGGGGTAGGTTTGTCCGTTTGCAGCCTTCGCCTTCTTTTCTGGCGAAGAACGAGACGGCTGCTTTCCGGAGGGGTCCGTGGGTCATTGATGCTTGGTTGGTTCGGCCGGGGGTGCATCATGTGTTGTGTCCAGTTGCGGCACTTCGCCGTTGCTTGCGCGCTTCGGCCGGTATGGCTGGGGATGCGCTTTGGGTTGATCCAGTTTCCCTCGTTCCCTGTTCCAGGGTTCGGGTCTCCCAGGTTGTCTGCAGGGTTATTAAATCTAGCCAGCCTGCGGTCTATCCTCGTGCCCATGACGTTAGGAAGTTTGCGGCTTTGGCTGCTGTGTTGGTAATATGTCTTGGGCACATATTCGGGCGCGTGGTTTTTGGAATCGAACAGGGTCCTGGCCGCCCGTTATTTGGTGAACGTCCGTGCTCCTCGGCGTTCTTGTGTTGCTTTGGGTCGCAGGTTGCAGCCAGTTGTCTCGACTTCGCGTTGAGGAGTTTGTGGCCGCCGCCTCCCGGGTACGTCCCCTTTTTTCCTTCTCTTTGGGTAATTAGCTCCAGGGAGCCGTAGGGGCTCCCCACAGAAAACCAGCGTTGAATGTAATGAAACGCCATTTTCTGGGTGAGCCCCGGAGGCTCCCTGGCTACCCTCCCTCCCGTCCGGTCGGCGGATTTTTCGCGTTGGTTGAAGCCTAGTTTCCGAACTGACGGCAGCCGGCGCGGTGAGGTCCGGGGCCCCCCCCTCCCCCTCCCGGGGAGGGGAGGGCTGCGCGGACAACCGGCGCGGCAGTAAAGTGATTGTTTGATTGTTTTCCTTGTGATTGTAGGGAGTTTTTCTACCTCTCTGTTCGGTTTGTTGTAGTTTTCTACCATGTGGGGTTTGTTTTGTTACGCCTACCTTTCTGGGTGCCTAACCCCGGTCGATGGCAGATAAGGAAAACCCCCAACCATATGGGGTTTTCCAGGGCCATTGCTCCCTGAAACCTCTCTGAAGGGGCCAGGTTCTGGCGCTGGTCTCTGGTAGGTCTGAACTCCATAGCTAGTGTCCCGGTCAAACATAACATACATTAGCCCAATAAGCTCCAGGGAGCCTCCGGGGCTCACCCAGAAAATGGCGTTTCATTACATTCAACGCTGGTTTTTTGGACTTGTAGATTTGTAGACCTCATCCTGGAAACATTCTTGTATCAACATGTTAAAGAAGCTATGTGGATGAGGGAAGGGGACGTTCCCTCCATGCTAGATTTGATATTTACTAGGAAGGAGGAAGAGATATTTGACATTCAGTACCTTCCTCCCTTGGGTAAAAGTGACCATGTCTTTTTGGGAATAAAGTATGCAATGCGTTATAATCTGGAAGAAAATAAGGAGGTTGAAGCAGTTGAAAAACCAAACTTCAGGAGAGGACATTATGGTGACCTTAGAAATTTTTTAGTGAGTATAATTGGACAGACTTGATGCTAGGCAAGGAAGTGAATGAGATGTATGTCAAGTTTTGTGAAATATATGATAAAGGCACAAAAACATTTATACCAAAACAGAGATGCAGAACTAGAAAACAGGATTGGTTCAATAGAAATTGCGAGAGGGCTAGAGACCAAAAGACACAAAAATGGAATCAATACAGGAAGAGGCCGAACCCCCAAACATACCAGCGATACAAAGATGCGCGAAACAACTACACGGCAGTGAGAAGAGAGGCAGAAAGAAATTTTGAAAAAGGAATTGCAGACAAATGTAAAACAGAACCAGGTCTATTCTATAAATTCATAAACAACAAATTGCAGGTAAAGGATAATATTCAGAGGTTGAAAATGGGAAATAGATTCACGGAAGATGAAAAGGAAATGTGTGAAACACTAAACGAAAAGTTCCAAAGTGTGTTTATACAAAATGAAATCTTTAGGGAACCAGACACAATAAGAATTCCAGAGAACAACATAGAGCACATAGAGGTGTCTAGAGACGAAGTGGAAAAAATGCTAAAGGAGCTAGGTAAGAACAAAGCAGTTGGTCCAGATGGAGTTTCACCATGGGTTCTGAGAGAATGTGCACCTGAGCTCAGTATTCCACTTCAACTGATTTTTCAGGCATCCCTGTTTACAGGAGCTGTAGCTGATGTGTGGAAAAAGGCTAACATAGTTCCAATCTACAAAAGTGGAAACAGGGAAGACCCCCTTAATTATAGACCTGTATCATTGACAAGTGTAATAGTCAAAATATTGGAAAAAATAATTAAAACTAAATGGGTAGAACACCTCGAGGAAAACGATATAATATCAGACAGACAGTATGGTTTTCGATCTGGAAGATCCTGTGTTAGGAACTTGCTCAGTTTTTATGATCGAGCCACAGAGATTTTACAAGAAAGAGATGGTTGGGTTGACTGCATCTATCTGGACCTATAAAAGGCTTTCGACAGAGTTCCCCATAAGAGGTTGTTCTGGAAACTGGAACATATTGGAGGAGTGACAGGTAAGCTACTAACATGGATGAAAAATTTCCTAACTGACAGAAAAATGAGGGCCATAATTAGAGGCAAGGTATCGGATTGGAGGAATGTCACGAGTGGAGTACCTCAGGGTTCAGTTCTTGCACCGGTAATGTTCATTGTCTACATAAATGATCTACCAGTGGGAATACAGAGTTACATGAGCATGTTTGCTGATGATGCTAAGATAATAGGGAAGATAAGAAACCTAGATGATTGTCATGCCCTTCAAGTAGACCTGGACAAAATAAGTATTTGGAGCAACACTTGGCAAATGGAATTTAATGTGAATAAATGCCATGTTATGGAATGTGGAATTGGAGAACATAGACCCCACACAACCTATAAATTATGTGAGAAATCTTTAAAGAATTCTGATAAAGAAAAGGATCTAGGGGTGGTTTTAGATAGAAAACTGTCACCTGAGGACCACATAAAGAACGATGTGCGAGGAGCCTATGCCACGCTTTCTAACTTCAGAATTGCTTTTAAATACATGGATGGCGATATATACTAAAGAAATTGTTGACAACTTTTGTTAGGCCAAAGCTGGAAAATGCAGAGGTTGTGTGGTGCCCATATCTTAACACTTTCGCCCGGCGAGGACTCAGCATTGAGTCCTCCGTAAAACAGGGGCAAGTCCGGCGAGGACTCAGCATTGAGTCCTCCGTGCGGCAACTTCAGTGACGTTTTCGGGACGCTCTTGCTGTGGTTTTGGACATTATATGCATATACTCTTGTAGGTAATTTCATTGCGAATACATTGATACCCAAATGAAAGTCCTAGGACCAGAATTGAGGTAACAAAGTTGAAAACAGAATACCCATTTTATTGCCCTTTATTAGCGCCCAAGGGGGTAACGCTCTGTCACTTTCCGTGCTTGTTGTGGATGGTATGCAGGGCTTTTGGACTTTATATTTGCATGCTCCTGTAGGGAATTCTATTGCGAACACAATGATACCAAAATGAAAGACTTAAGACGAGAATTGAGATGTCCAAAATGAAGAGTGTACACATTTTATTGCTCTGGCTCACTCCTGGGTAACACGCTCTCACTTTCTAACTTTCTCGCCGGACTTTTGGGCTTTATATGCATTTAGTGTTGTAGAGAATTCTATTGCGAACACATTGATACCAAATTGAAAAACCTAGGATGAGAATTGAGATGACAAAGTTCAAAAGAATATACACTTTTCAGAATGAGAAGCGCCTTGGGGTGGCGCAGGGCTCTCTTTCTTGTTACCGCGACCTGTTTTCATCATGTCGGCGGGTGGAGATCGCTGCGGTTTTTTATATTATATGCATATAGACCTGTTGGGAATTCTATTGCGAACATATTGATACCAAAATTAAAGACCTAGGACGAGAATTGAGTTGACAAAACTGAAAAGAGTGTAAACATTTTATCACTCTTGCGCGCTCCCGGGTAACTTTCTCTCACATTCTCTGTTAGTTGCGGATGGTAAGCCGGGCTTTTGGAGATTATATGCATTTAGTCCTGTAGAGAATTCTATTGCGAACACATTGATACCAAATTGAATACTGTATCTTAGGATGAGAATTGAGCTGACAAAGTGGAAAAGATTATACACTTTTCAGAATTTACCGCGCTCTCCCTGGCGCTCCCGCGGAACGCTCAAGCCCACCTGAGGTAGTGGGGAGGTCCCGGACCCAGTGCGTCAAAGTGTTAACACTTTAGCGCTTTCGGCGCAGCGTAAAAAACGAGAGCGAACCTGTGCTTTGGGCGTCGCGCGCTTAAGCGGTAGGAGCGAAAAGTGTATACTCTTTTTACTGTCCTGACACTAATTGTAGACCTACGTATTTAAATTTGGTATCACTGTGTTCGCAATAGAATTCTCTATAAGAACATACATATAAAATACTGCCAAACAGAAACTGTTTGAAACAGTTCAAACAGAAACAGAAGCTCTCGCCAAACTGTTTGGCGAGAGCGCCAAACAGCAACAAATGTTTCCACTCTCTTAATGATTGCGATGACCACATTTATCCTACATCATTGATTATGGTATCATTGGAACCGCAATAAAATTCTCTATACGGACATATGCATATAAATATAGAATCAATGTCGCAACCAACCCACAAGACGGTTGGAAGTGGCTGAAGTGTTACCCGCGGCGGCATATCGGCGCCATACAATTGTTATACCAAGATGAATCACTGCCATGCCGTTTTCTTTAATAAGCTCTTTGGTTATTAGAAAAAACGTAAATTTCATGGTGAACATTTTGAGACTAACTAAAAGAAAATCGCATAATACATAAAATTTATACAATTATTTAACCATTCGACGCACGCGCTAGTCCAGGGGGCAGAATCAGGAAAAAAAGATTGGACGCTAACGCTCGGCCGCTAAGCGCGAAAGTGTTAAGAAGCACATCAACAAACTGGAAAAGGTGCAAAGACATGCTACTAAGTGGCTCCCAGAACTGAAGGACAAGAGCTACGAGGAGAGGTTAGAGCCATTAAATATGCCAAAACTTGAAGACAGAAGAAAAAGAGGTGATATGATCACTACATACAAAACAGTAACAGGAATTGATAAAATCGATAGGGAAGATTTCCTGAGACCTGGAACTTCAAGAACAAGAGGTCATAGATTTAAACTAGCTAAACAAAGATGTTGAAGAAATATATGAAAGTTCACTTTCGCAAACAGAGTGGTAGACAGTTAAAATAAATAATAATAAATGTTTATTCAGGTAAGGTACATACATACAAGAGATTTTTACAAAAATTGATAGGTTTATAGAAAGAGCTAGTACTGTACATACAATGCCTAAAGCCACTATTACACAAAGCGTTTCGGGCAGGAAAAACATTAAAGACTAAAACTTAATACTAATTGAGTTTAAAGTATAAAATGTGCTGAGAACAAATAAAAATAAAAATAAGAAAGGGGGGAACATGGCTGAAAAAGCAGCACAAATATAATTAGGTCGACACACAGCGGTGTTTAAAAAAAACAGACATGGGTTGACAATACAGGGGTAAGGTAGGTTACAGGGAATTTATTAGGTAGTGCTTCGTTTTTATCTTAAATTGGTTGAGAGAGGTACAGTCTTTAACATGATTGGGAAGGTCATTCCACATTCTGGGTCCCTTGATTTGTAGAGCATTTCTAGTTTGATTAAGTTGTACTCTTGGAATATCAAAACTGTATTTGTTTCTTGTGTGGTGCTCATGGGTTCTGTTACAACCTTCAATGAAGCTTTTAAGGTCAGGATTGGCATTATAGTTCAGCATTATATATAGTGTAGTGTATGTATAATACACATGAGAGAATGTGCAGTGACTTAATGTCTAGCATATTCAGAGATTTGAGTAGGGGTACCGAGTGATGTCTGGGGCTAGAGTTGGATATTGTCCTAATAGCAGCTTTGTATTGAGTAATTAGAGGATGTAAATGATTTTGGGTAGTAGAACCCCAAGCACAAATACCATAGTTGAGATATGGATAGATGAGGGAGTATTAGAGCATCACCAGGGCAGGGCGGGGTACATAATATCTGATCTTAGAAAGAATGCCAACAGTTTTTGAAACTTTTTTTGATATATTTAGAATGTGTCCCTGGAAATTCAGCTTGTGGTCAATGAGAACGCCAAGGAATTTGCCATCTATTTTGTTACAAATTTGGGTATTGTTTATTCTGAGATTTACTTTATTAGAGGATTTATTGCCAAACAGAATATAGAAAGTTTTGTCAATGTTAAGGGTGAGTTTGTTGGCAGTTAGCCAAAGATGGACTTTATTTAGCTCAGTATTTACTGTGGCATTTAGAGCAAGGGGGTCAGGACTGGAGTAAATGAAGGTTGTGTCGTCAGCAAAAAGAATTGGTATGAGGTGTTGGGAGGCATTTGGAAGGTCATTAATGTAGATGAGAAAGAGGAGAGGGCTAAGTATGCTGCCCTGAGGAACACCGATGTTGATGGGTAGGGTGGGAGAAATTGAATTATTCACAGAAACATACTGGAGCCTTTCAGTAAGGTGACAATTGAGGTATTGTAGGGAGTGTCCTCTGACTCCATAATGATGTAATTTAAGAAGAAGGTTTTGGTGGTTGACAGTGTCAAAAGCCTTATGCAGGTCCACAAATAACCCAACAGGAAACTTATTTTTATCAAGAGCTGCATGAATCAAGTTCATCATACTAATAAGTGCATCGTTAGTGCTTTTTTGGGGTCTGAAGCCATATTGACAAGAGCTCAATATATTGTGTTTGGCTGATAAGAGTAAAGCTGCTTGTAGATTAGTTTTTCAAATATTTTTGACAAGTTAGGCAGGATTGATATAGGTCTGCAGTCGTTAACATCTGTGAGATCACCACATTTATGGACAGGGGTTACTCTTGCTTTTTTTAGAATATCTGGAAAGGTTTGGAGTTCAAGTGACTTGTTGAAGAGCAATGCAATAGTAGGGGCTAAAGATCTGGAGTTTTTTTGTAAATTAAAGTTGGTATCTCCTCAAGGGCACTAAACTTGGTTTTAAGAGAAAGGATTATCTCTTAACATCAGCGGAATTTGTAGGCTTTAGGTACAGAGATTGTGGATAGTTACCTGTAAGATAGTCCTTAACATCTGTACTGGAAGATGGAATGTCATTTGCAAGGGATGACCCAATGGAAGAGAAAAACATATTGAACTCAATAGCAGAGTCAGAGGCTGAAAGCTGACGATCATTATTGGACAGGAGTGTTGGTTTGTTATTTAAAATCTTCTTTGATCCCAATATTTGTGAAATTGTGCTCCAAGTTTTTTAATGTTGCTCTAAAGTTGGAACAAGTCAGGTGAGAAGGTGGTGGAGGCCAAGACCATCAGTAGTTTCAAAGCATTATATGACAAAGAGTGCTGGGTGGACAGGACACCACGAGCGTAGCTCTCATCCTGTAACTACACTTAGGTAATTACACTTAGGTAATTAAACAGGCCCTCATGATGAATACTCCTACAGTTTAAATTGTAAATGATAATCTAGCAAGTTTTGCACCAGAGCTTGTTATACTGTATACAGTATATTTCTAAGGAAGTTTGTCAGCTCCCTGAAGATATCTGAACTGAAATAGAGCTATATTAATTTGCGATCATCAGTCATAAGAGTCTTTCTGGGGGGAGCCCCGTCGGCTCCCCGGAGCTATCCCAGGCTGATATGCTAATGTCAGACTTTGGCATCAGTCATGTGTGTGGAGTTCTTAGGCCTACCGGGGACTACGGCCAGAACCGGGCACCCTCAGAGAGGCAAGGGGAGCAATGGCCTATAGAAGCCCCTGTGTGATTGGAAGCATTCTATGTCTGCCATTGACCGGGACAGGCACCCAGAAAGGTAAGCGCCCCAAAACAAACCTCTATTCTGGTTAAAATTGCTACCAAAAGTCGAACTAGTGGATAGAACTCCCCAACAGAAAACAAGCAAACTAGTATGACGTCACACGTCACCGCGCCGCTGTCTGCGCAGCTCCCCCCTCCCCGGGAGGGGGAAGGGGGAGCCCCAGACCTCCCACGCCGGCTATCCACCCATCAGTTCTTCGGCTGATGCTATAGGCACCGGTTATGTGCTCCGGCTCCAGTGGTTGTTTCAGCACTGTACCTAGAGTGTGGTGTCTGTTTTTCTAGGTGGTGCGTGAGCCGGGAGTGATTCTCCAGTACTCGGGCTGCATGCGCCTAGGGTTCCCTTCCCTAGGTGCCCTGTAAGTACTGCCCTTGGGACTTGGGGCCACCTTCCACAAGTTCCTTGGGGTCTGCCCCTGCTAGGCCGTTTACTGCTTGGTTTTCGGCCGCTCTTTGTGTGCTCGGGTGTTCTGTCTCCCTTGGTCGCCTTAGGGTAAGGGGCAGTTTTGCACTGGTGGGGCGCAGGGTACTGTGCAGCTTGTCTTTTCCCAATCATAGCGGCCGGCTCTGTTCCGCTTGGGTATGCTGTCCTCTTGCGGGGTTTTCTTTTTCTTTTTGTTTATCTACCTGGTGGGGGGGTCTGCCTTCGTTCTTGCCCCTTGGGTCCCTTGTGTTCTGAGTATTCTGGTGGCACCCCCTGCTAGGTCCCCGTGAGTGTACACATCCCGGGGTTCAGCTCTTAGAAAGTTGTTTGGTAGTTTTGGGTGCCGGTTAGCAGTACCCTGCCTGGGATTACCTGAGCGCGAGTCCTCTTATAGTAAACGCTCGGGACCCTGGGAAACCCCTGGGGGCGCGTGGGTCCGATGGATGTGACCCCAGAGCCCCCCCCTCGCTTCCAGCGAGTTTGAGGGTTGCTCACCCCTTGTCTCTGGGTGACTCTCTGTTTTGCCTCCGTCTGCTGCCTGTGGGGTCGGTGACACCTTCGACCCGGAGTCCTGCGAGTTTGTTGCTCGTTGTGGCTCGGTTACCCAGTTGTGCTAAGCTGGTGCGGGCAGCAGAGGCGTTGCACTTGAGCCTTGGTGGTGGCAACGCTCTCGTGGTAACTCCCCGGGAGCCCCGGGCTGCCCCGTTTTGGTTCTTGTTTTTCCCCTGGATTCCCCTTCCTGCCTGCATCCGGTTCCTTACCGTCTGTAGGTTCAGGGCGGGGTTTGTTGGTGTTGAGACTCGGGCAGTCTCGGGGAAATCCCCTTCCGGGGTAGTGACGGGGGCATTTGAGCCTGTTCCTCCAGCCGTGTTGTAAGAGTCTGCCAGTGGGCTCCCTTCCTTCGTGTTTTCACGGCTGCCCCGGTTTTCTGGTACGGCCGGGGCTTTGGGGGGACGGCTCGGCCCCGGGGCCTGTCGTGTGGGTTCCCGGGGCTGGGGAGGGGCTGACTTGGGGGGCCTTGGCCCCGTTGGACCCCGTGGGGGTTTTTATCCCCCTCTAGGCGGGGCTTGTGGTTACGCGGAGTAGGGTTTTCCTCCCCACTCGCCGTACGTGCTGTTGGGCGTCAGCCCCTCCCCGGGCTCGGTTCCTTGGCCTTTGAGTCGGTTGGTTCCGTCCTGTGGGTGGATGTTTCCCCCCACCCCTTGTTGGGACGGTGTTTTCGTCATGTTTCCCCGTTTTGGGGGTTCTACGTGACTACTGGTCTCGGGTGCGCCTGCGCCTTTGTGTGCCTTCGGGACTGGGTTTGGCTTCCGTGTTCTCGAGGGTTCGGGAAGGTTTTTCGCTACTTCCCGCGTTATTGGAACGTCTGTCGGCTCCTCGTTCTTGTCGCCGTTTTGGGCTCTTTGTAGTCCTGTTGGGCTCCTTGTAGTCCGGTTGGGCTCCTTGTAGCCCTGTTGGGCTAATTTTGGGCCGGTTTGGGCTCCTTATGGGCCGGTTGGGCTACTTGTAGCCCTGTTGGGCTACTTGTTGCCTTGTTGGGCTACTTGTTGCCTTGTTGGCCTGCTTGTGGCCCGGCTGTGTGCCTTTTTTGGGCTCTGTCTTCGCTTCTTTGGCCGGTTTTATTGTTCCTGCTCACTCTTTTGGCTCCTTTTCTAGTGCAGTAGTCCTGGTTGCCGCCTTCCCGCAGGGCCGGTTGCGCGTTTTCGGCCAGCGTGTCGTGCGCGTGCGCCGCGGAGTTTGTTTTGGTCTGGGCGGTGTGTAGTGCTGGTGTTAGACGCCTTTTTGCTGCCAGTGCTTCGCCTCTCGCTCTTCTCCCTTGCCGCGGTATGTGCCCCTTCGCTCCGGGGGTGTCCTGGGTTCCAGTTGTGGGGAGGCCGCCGAGGTTTTCCCTGTGTCATGGGTGTGGGCCGCCTTCTTCGCCTCTCACCTGCTCTCCTGCAGGTCCGGCTCTGGCGTCTTCACCTGGCGGTGCTCCCAGGTTCTTCTGGGCTCGGTTGAGTCGTGTCACTTCGTGCCACCGTTCGCCAGGTGAGTTTTCTGCGGTCTGGCGTCTTTTGGCAGGGCGCTGGATGCGGTGTTATATACCTGTCTTTATTTGGGTATCTTTTGTACGACTGAGACCGTTCGCACACCAGTGTCTGTCCCCCTTTTCACCCCTTCCTGTCCCACTCTTGTGCATGTCCAACCCATGCTAGGGTCATTAAGGGGTTCCACCTTTGTTAGTGTTATGAGGTGGGGGTTGTGGTGTTGGTTCTGTACTCGCCTGGTAGGGCTCCTGGCTGTGCTTGCAAGGTTTTTGCGCTCTGGTGTTTGGGTCCCGCCTATGTAGTAGAACTTGCGGGATAGTACCAGTGGAGTGCAGTGGTGCTATAGGCACCATCGGGGAACACTGTATATCCATCAGAGGTCTGCAGTTGTTACACGACCTACTTGCGAGCATACGCCTTCTTGCTGGTACGTTACCTTGGGGTTTTCCTTGAGGTGCTTCCGGGGCTTAGCGTCCCCGCGGCCCGGTCGTTGACCAGGCCTCCTGGACTGATCATCCTGGCTGTTGGACGTGGCTGCTCGCTGCCTGACGTATGAGTCACAGCCTGGTTGATCGGGTATCCTTTGGAGGTGCTTCTCCGTTCTCTCTTGTACCACCCCGTCCTCGCAAATTTAATAAGTCATTATTGACTTATTAGTTACGTGCATGGGTGACATGCATCATCGTTTCCCTTTCAAAACTTCATGGAAAACACCGACCTTACTTAACCTACTTAGCATGTTAAAATAAGCATCTTATGGTTTCGTAATTACAATTGTTACTTAACCTATTATAGGTATAACAACGCTGAACACTGTGGGGGATTGCCAGTTATGCCCCTTATGGTCCGTCCGTGGACTTCCGGGGCACGCTAGCTTGCTTTCGAATTAGTTATGGCCATCCTGGTTGTGAGGAGTCTGTGGGCCTGCAGGCCGCTCCATGCGGCTGCCTGGTGGGCCTCCTCCTGGCCGGTCTAGCCTGGCCTCGGGCCAGGCTTGGGGTGTGCATGAGCTCCTAGTTCCCCATCCAGCCGATTTTGAGCGGGGTTTCTCCGCCGTCGGTCGCCTGGTATGCGGGTTCCTGGGCCTGCTGGGTTCTGTCGTGTCTCCGTGGGCCCTGTCTGGGGTCTGTCTGCTCCGTTCTCTGCCTTGCAGGTGCGCGTTGCTCTTTACCTGTGGCGTGTTGCGGTGGTGCCTGTTGCTACTACTGCGCGTGTGCTTTAGTACCGTGTTTCGCGGTGGCGTGTCCTTATTCCTGGGGTTTATGTTTCTGCTCTTTCGTCCTGCCTCACCCCAGTTGTTTTTCCTGGCATCTCTTTTTGTCTGTTTTGCCTGCACTTGCTGCTATGTTGGGGGGGGGGGCGTGGTCGGTTTCCACCACTTCATTGCTTGTGCGTTCCCTTGTTTTCCTCCTCTGCCACAGGGGTGTTCTGCGTGTGTTCCTTGGCTTCTAGGGCTTTTTTCGGCCTGTGTCCTGTGGTGTGCTTCTTTGTATCGGTCTGTTGCAGTTGCTCGTACCTCTTGGTTCGGGTACAGTTCTGGCGGCAACCCGTCCGCCTTCTTGGGTTTCCTTGCTTGCCCTGCCAATTGGTTTTTTCGGGGTCTGGCGATGTCCCGCGTCGGACCCGTCATTTCTGAACTCCTGGCGGGTTTGCTTGCTTGGAGTTTTTCTGTTCGGCAGACGTTCCATCTCCTTGTGCCACCTGAGTTCGGTGGTCGCGCCCGAGATCTTCTTGCGGCTCCGCCTTTTCCTGGGCTCGGAGGGGCCTTGTCGGGGCTGCTTCCGTCTGCCTCATGGTCTCGCCTCCAGCTGGTGGTCGGTGTCCCACCTGCGTGTTTCTCTTGGCGGCAGTATGGGGTGTTTTGGCGGTCCTTCCTTTTCCTGTCCCTTCTTAGGTGGTTACTCTTGTTAGCGTCGGCTTGGTTTTTGGTGGGGGTTGGGGGCCGTCGTCGTGCCACATACTGTCGCCTCTCTCTTTTTGTGCGGCGCTGGTGGGCCGCTTTGGCTTGCTTTCGGTCTTGGTGTTGCTTCTACACCGTTAGTAAGCTGTCTTGTGCGTCGTTTCACCTCCGGCCTGTTCGTGCGCCGCTTGCACCATCCTGGTCTCCGCGGTTGTGTGCCACGGCGTCTGTGTCCGGAGCGCATTTTGCGTTGATCCGGTTCTGTTCTTCCCGGTTCGCCTGTGCTGGTGTCCCGGGTTGTCAGCCGTGTTCTTGCGGCTCGGCTGCCTGTGTTCTTCCCTCCTGCCCGTGGCGTTCGTGGCCTTGCTGCTCTCGCTGCCGTCTGGATGACGTGTTCTCGCAGTCTTTCGGGCATGGATCTTTGGTGTTCGTTCGGGGGCCTTGCTGCTCGTTGTGTTGTTCCCGGGACTGTCCGGGGCTGTGGCGCCTTGGGTTGGCGTTGCTGCCGGTTGTCTCGCTTCCAGGGGAGGGGTGCGTGGTGTCCGCCTCCCGGTTCCGTCCCTTTTGATCTTCCTCTGTGGGTAGTTAGCTCCGGGGAGCCGACGGGGTTCCCCCCAGAAAACCAGCGTTGAATGTAATGAAACGCCATTTTCTGGGTGAGTCCCGGAGGCTCCCCGGCAACCCTCCCTCCCTCCGGTCGGCGGTTTTTCGCGTGTCTTGACATCCAGCCTCAGAACTGATGGGTGGATAGCCAGCGTGGGAGGTCTGAGGCTCCCCCTTCCCCCTCCCGGGGAGGGGGGGAGCTGCGCAGACAGCGGCGCGGTGACGTGTGACGTCATACTAGTTTGCTTGTTTTCTGTTGGGGAGTTCTATCCACTAGTTCGACTTTTGGTAGCAATTTTAACCAGAATAGGGGTTTGTTTTGGGGCGCTTACCTTTCTGGGTGCCTGTCCCGGTCGATGGCAGACATAGAATGCTTCCAATCACACGGGGGCTTCTATAGGCCATTGCTCTCCTTGCCTCTCTGAGGGTGCCCGGTTCTGGCCGTGGTCCCCGGTAGGCCTAAGAACTCCATACACATGACTGATGCCAAAGTCTGACATTAGCATATCAGCCTGGGATAGCTCCGGGGAGCCTCCGGGACTCGCCCAGAAAATGGCGTTTCATTACATTCAACGCTGGTTTTTTGCCTACCGGTGACCACGAGCCAGAACCTGGCCCTCTTAGAGAGGCACAGGGAGCAATGGCCTATGAGTACTTTACATTTAAAGTATATCATAATTGCCATTGACCTGGGAAAGCACCCAGAAAGATAGGCAAAACGAAACAGAACACAATCTGGTGAAAGTGCGACTGAAAAGAGCATAAGAACTCCCCCCAGGAAGAAAACAAACAAGCAACACTTCATCTAACTTGCCCTGCCACTCGTTAGCACTACCCCCCCCCAAGGGGGAAGAGGGATCCAGCCCACGACCTCTGTTCTTGAACTGTGCTTGTGGTAGAGGTCTTCTCTGGACTCAAATACCTGCTCTGGATTTTTGCTCTATGTGGCTGTTCCAGCTGTGTGTGTGTGTGTAATTACCTAAGTAATTACCCAAGTGTAGTTACAGGACACCATGAGCTACGCTCGTGGTGTCCTGTCTTCCCAGCACTCTTTGTCATATAACGCTTTGAAGCTACTGACGGTTTTGGCCTCCACCACCTTCTCACCTAACTTGTTCCAACCGTCTATCACTCTGTTTGCGAAAGTGAATTTTCTTGTATTTCTTCAGCATCTGTGTTTAGCTAGTTTAAATCTATGACCTCTTGTTCTTGAAGTTCCAGGTCTCAGGAAATCTTCCCTATCGATTTTATCAATTCCTGTTACTTTTTTGTACATAGTGATCATATCACCTGTTTTTCTTCTGTCTTCTAGTTTTGGCATATTTAATGCCTCTAACTTCTCCTTGTAGCTCTTGCCCTTCAGTTCTGGGAGCCATTTAGTAGCATGTCTTTGCACCTTTTCCAGTTTGTTGATGTGCTTCTTAAGATATGGGCACCACAGAACCGCTACATATTCTAGCTTTGGCTTAACAAAAGTCGTGAACAATTTCTTTAGTATATCACCATTCATGCATTTAAAAGCAATTCTGAAGTTAGAAAGCATGGCATAGGCTCCTTGCACAACGTTCTTTATGTGGTCCTCAGGTGAAAGTTTTCTATCTAGAATCACCCCCCTAGATCTCTTTCTCTATCAGAATTCTTTAAAGATTGACAGTTTTTCAACATTTAACACTGTTATATGTATTTTCAATTATAATCTAAATTCAAGAGTTAAGCATAATGTGTTTAAAAACACTTCACAAGGGTCTCCTTACAAATGTGATTTGTAGCCATTACCATATTTGCAGACATCATTGTAGCAGGTACAATTGCTGCAGACATCACTGTAGCGGGTACAATTGCTGCAGACATCACTGTAGCGGGTACAATTGCTGCAGACATCACTGTAGCGGGTACAATTGCTGCAGACATCACTGTAGCGGGTACAATTGCTGCAGTAATTCTTAATCAAAATGTTCAAATGGTTTTTATGAGTTTTTATGATAAATTGTTTAATTACATCAATCATATCAAAGGCTTGATGCATTACATTTTTTGAACAATAGGCTGCCCACGCATTGAGACTTGCAAAGATACGGTGCACGGCTGCTGTCCTGATGATATAACACCTGCTTATGGGCCTGACAACAGGGGATGCCCAGTTATTTCTCTTTGTGAGAACTCTCTGTTTGGCTGTTGTGAAGATGGGTTCACTGAGGCCACTGGTTCAAATGGAGAGGGTTGTGAGGACCTCATGCCTTTCAGCTGTGAGAAGACTGAGTAAGTACATAAGACATTGTAATATGTGTACTTAGAAGAACATGATATTTAATACTTTAATTAAATACTCTACCATTACATTCATGGATAATGTTTTTTCAAACGTTAGGGATAAGGGTCATATGGGTATTTAGGGAATACTGATGACTTTGGATGTGGCCTAATGGCAGCCGGGTGAGTTGGGGCAAGGATTGTTTTCCTTCTGCCAAATATTATTTGCTTTGTAATTAATTTAAAATCTTTCTTGAGAGGAGTGATTTGTTTTGTTTTGCCTATGCCGTTCTGTGTGGTTTTCTTTGGTTCTGGATTAATCTTTGATTCCCTTGTTCACCACAACTCCTTGAAAGAACAAGATCACATTAAAAACCTGAGAGAAATAGACAAAGTGGACAAAAAAAAAAAAGCGATGATTGTAGTGAAACGCAGTTTTCTGGGTGAGAAATAGAGGCTCTCCCCGGAGCTGTACCGGGCTGATGTGCATATATTAAACCATGGCAATGGTCAATCGATGGAGTTCTAGGCCTACCGGGGACCAGAGCCAGAACCTGGCCCCCTCAAGAAGAGGCACGAGAAGCAATGGTCTAATGACACCCCTATGTAATTTGAAGCAGTCTTTGTCTGCCATCTACCAAGGCAGGCACCCAGAAAGGTAGGAATTCCAAAACAAACTACTGCTGGTCAAAAATTACAAACCGAAAACCTGACAAGCAAGCAGAACTCCTCAATCAAAAACAAGAAAACAAGCATGACATCACCACAGCCGCCATACATCCATCTGCGCAACCCCTCCCCCTCCCCTGGAGGGGGCCGGAGGGGGGGTCCCCAAACCTCCACGCCGAGGGAGGGATGCCGGGGAACCTCCGGCTCTCACCCAGAAAATGGCGTTTCATTACATTCAATACTGGTTTTCTGCAGAGAGCCTCTTTGGCTCCCCGGAGCTACCTAACCAAAGATAAAGAAGAAATGGGACTTACCCGAGAGGTGGCTGTCACTTGCTCCTCAAGTGTCGAAGTCGAGACAACTGGCTGCAACTTGTAACCCAAGGCTACACAAGCCTGAGAAGGGCGAGGAACATTAACGAGGTACCGTGTGACCAGGACCTTGTTCGACCTCCAAAAGCCCAGTGCCCGAATGTCAGCCTAGGACATATTACCAAAAACAGCAGCCAAAGCCGCAAACATATGAACATTGTGGGCACGAGGATAGACCGCAGGCGGGCCTGACCAAATAATCCTGCGGACAACCTAGGAGACCCGTGCCTTGGAACAGGGAAGAAGGGAAACTGGGTCCACCCAAAGTGCGTCCCCTGCTACAGAGACCATTGCGCTCAAATAACGGCGAAGAGCCACAGCCAGACACAAAGCATGATGCACCCCTGGCCAAACAGACCAAGCATCAACAACCCAAGGACCCCTGTGGTAAGCAGCAGACTCATTTTCTGTGGGGAGCCGCTATGGCTCCCTGGAGCTTATCGGGCTAATGTATGTTATATTAGACCGGGACATTAGCTAAGGAGTTCAGACCTACCAGGGACCAGCGCCAGAACTTGGCCCCTTCAGAGAGGTTTCAGGGAGCAATGGCACTGGAAAACCCTCTTGCGTTGGGGTTTTCCTTATCTGCCATCGACCGGGGTCAGGCACCCAGAAAGGTAGGCATGACAAAACAAACCCCACATGGTAAAAAACTAAAACAAAAAACCGAACAGAGAAGTAGAAACTCCCTACAATCCCAAGGAAACAAGCAAACTAGCAAACATCACACTTTACTGCCACGCCGATCATCCGCGCAGCCCTCCCCGCCCCGAGAGGGAGAGGTGGGAGCCCCGGACCTATCGCGCCGGCTGCCAAGCTTCAGTTTGTAAGTTAATGTCAACCGAATAGACGCTTCTCTGGCCTCAGTTTCTTAGGCGGTGTTTGCCTTGTGTGGCGTTCACTGCCGTGTGTTGTGTTGTGCAGTGGCCAGGAGTACCTCATCAGTGTCAGGGCTGCATGCGCTTAGTGGCTGACTTCCCTAAGCACCCTGTGAGTACTGCCCTTGCGTAACAGGGTTATCTTCCCTAGGGCGTTTGGGAACCATTCCCGTAGAGGTTCTTGCTACTCGGCATTTGCCTCGCCCTTGGGGCCAGCTGGGGCTGGGGGCCCTTGTTTGGCCCTGGGTAGGGATTGGTATTGTGCTGGTTAGGGCGTCAAGGTGTTGTGTGGCCTGCCACAACAGGACCCAGCGACCGGTTCCTGTCGCCTCTGGGGATGGTGTACTTTTGCGGGTTTTCTTTTGTTTTTCTTTTCAATTGCCTGGTGGGGGTCTACCCAGTGTGGCTATAGTTCCACTGGTAGTGTTTGGCAGCCCTCTGCTAGGCTCCCGTGATTGTACACGTCGCAGGGGTTTTCAGTGCTATCCTCTACCCTCTTGTTATTTTTGGGTTTCTTAACCGGTTTAGCAACACCTTGACCGGGCTTCCCGTAGCAGTCAGCCTATGAGCCCTGGAAACCCCTGTCTGGGCTCGGTGGACCATTGAATGTGTCTTCTGGGTTCCAACCCGTCTTGTACGGGATCGTTGGTTGCTGTGCCCTTGTCTCCGGGTGACAGTCGCCACTTTTACCTCCGTCATGCTGCCTGTTGGGTCACTGACACCTTGACCTGGAGTCTTGCGAGAGATTTTCTCTGCTTGTTCTCCAGTACTCTTCTGATGTTATTACTGTTCAGAGTACAGGCAACATCTGTGTTGCAAGCTAGGTTAGGTTGCTGCAACATGCTAGGTTGGTTTCCCACTCGGATGCCCCGAGGCCGCCCCGTTTTGGTTAGGTTCTGTTCGCCCCTTTCCCTCTCTGTTCCAGGCTCCGGACCGTCTGCGGGTTTCGGGGTCGGGGTGGGGTTTCGTTGGGGCTAAGGCCAGTTTTCGGGGGCTGCCCTGTTCGGGATGGTGGACGGAGGTTTTCGAGCCTGTTCCTCCTGCCAAGGCTTCTGGGTCTTACCAGCGGCCCTTTCTTGCTGCCTTTCCCATGGACTCTTGCTTTTCTTTAAGGGAGGAGGGCTTGGAGGACGGCTCTGCCCGGGGCCTATGTTGCTGGTTCTCGGGGCTGTGGGGGATGGCTGCTAGCAGTTCTGGGGCGGTTTGCCCCTGCCTGGATTTTCTGCTTTTGGGTGGTGTTTTTCGCCTATCCAGTCTGCTTGCTTCCCACTTTTGCTGGTGTGTTTTTGTATCTTTAGCGTCGGTCACAACCCTCTTCTGGCGGCCATTTTCATCTGCTGGTTTCCCGGCGTGGCCACAAGGGCAGCGTTGCGGTTTGTTTACATGCGCCTGGGTGTGCAAGCGAGCTTCTTGGGTGAGTTTTCACCTATTTTTCAGGGGTTTTATTCTCCTGTTGTCGTTTCTTTGTTTTTCTGGTATTTTCTGCCCGTTTCCTGTTCCTCTGGGAACGTTTGAGTGTTGATTTTACACCGGGTTTCCTATTTTGTCTGTTTTGGGTCTGGGCCTTTGGGTTTGGGCTCAGTGTCCCTGGCTGTTATGCTTGCTCCCACACCTTGTCCCTTGGTTTTCGGTCTGTTATGACCGTTTCCCAGGGGGTTTTGTCTGGGGGCTGTGCTTTGCCTTTCTGTGGTGTTTCTCCGCTGGCAAAATGTGGTGGTTTGGGCTCCCCCTGGTTCGATTCTGGGTTCCTTTGGGTTCTTTGGTTTCGTTCCGGAGGTTTCTTCCTCTTGCGCCCCCTTTTTGGGTTCAGGGGGCTTTGTTTCCTCGTGGGTGACCTGGTATCTGCCTTCTGGAGTTCCGGGGTCTTCCTGGCTTGCAAACTGATCTTTTGGGTCTTGGCACGTGTTGTGGTCGTCCTGGGACTTTGAGGTTTTGTTGTCGAGGTGGGCCTTTTGATGCAGTTTTGTGCCTTCTTTGCCTGGCCGGCGTGTGCTCTGCTCACTGGTCGGTGGCTTGTAATTTTCTTTTCAAGTGTATGTGTGTGTGTACGCATGTACATGTGTACAATGTGTAATTACCTAAGTGTAATTACCTAAGTGTAGTTACAGGATGAGAGCTACGCTCGTGGTGTCCCGTCTCCCCAGCACTCTTTGTCATATAACGCTTTGAAACTACTGACGGTCTTGGCCTCCACCACCTTCTCACTTAACTTGTTCCAACCGTCTACCACTCTGTTTACAAAAGTGAATTTGCGTATATTTCTCCGGCATCTTTGTTTCGTTAGTTTAAATCTATGACCTCTTGTTCTTGAAGTTCCGGGTCTCAGGAATTCTTCCCTATCAATTTTATCGATTCCTGTTACTATTTTGAATGTAGTGATCATATCACCTCTTTTTCTTCTATCTTCTAGTTTTTGCATGTTTAATGCCTTTAATCTCTCCTCGTAGCTCTTGTCCTTCATTTCTGGGAGCCACTTAGTGGCATGTCATTGCACCTTTTCCAGTTTGTTGATGTGCTTCTTAAGATATGGGCACCATACAACCGCTGCATATTCCAGCTTTGGTCTAATAAAAGTCGTGAACAATTTCTTTAGTATTTCTCCATCCATGTATTTAAAAGCAATTCTGAGGTTAGAAAGTGTAGCATAGGCTCCTCGCACAATGTTCTTGATGTGGTCCTCAGGTGACAGTTTTCTATCTAAAACCACCCCTAGATCCTTTTCTTTATCAGAATTCTTTAAAGATTTCTCACATAATTTATAGGTTGTGTGGGGTCTATGTTCTCCAATTCCACATTCCATAACATGGCATTTATTCACATTAAATTCCATTTGCCAAGTGTTGCTCCAAATACTTATTTTGTCCAGGTCTTCTTGAAGGGCATGACAATCATCTAGGTTTCTTATCTTCCCTATTATCTTAGCATCATCAGCAAACATGTTCATGTAATTCTGTATTCCCACTGGTAGATCGTTTATGTAGACAATGAACATTACCGGTGCAAGAACTGAACCCTGTGGTACTCCACTCGTGACATTCCTCCAATCCGATACCTTGCCTCTGATTATGGCCCTCATTTTTCTGTCAGTTAGGAAATTTTTCATCCATGTTAGTAGCTTACCTGTCACTCCTCCAATATGTTCCAGTTTCCAGAACAACCTCTTATGGGGAACTCTGTCGAAAGCTTTTCTGGGGGGAGCCCCGTCGGCTCCCCGGAGCTATCCCAGGCTGATATGCTAATGTCAGACTTTGGCATCAGTCATGTGTATGGAGTTCTTAGGCCTACCGGGAACCACGGCCAGAACCGGGCCCCCTCAGAGAGGCAAGGGGAGCAATGGCCTATAGAAGCCCCCGTGTGGTTGGAAGCATTCTATGTCTGCCATCGACCGGGACAGGCACCCAGAAAGGTAAGCGCCCCAAAACAAACCCCTATTCTGGTTAAAATTGCTACCAAAAGCCGAACTAGTGGATAGAACTCCCAAAAGAAAAACGAGCAAACTAGTGTGACGTCACACGCTGCCGCGCCGCTGTCTGCGCAGCTCCCCCCTCCCCGGGAGGGGGAAGGGGGAGCCCCAGACCCTCCGCGCCGGCTACCCACCCTCAGTTCTTGAGGCTGATGCTATAGGCGAAGGTCGTGTGCTCTGGCTCCGGTGTTCGCTACAACACTGTGCTTGCGTGTGGTGTTTGTTTTCTGGGTGCGAGAGCCAGGAGTAATTTTGGTACTCGGGCTGCATGCGCCTAGGGTTTCCTTCCCTAGGTGCCCTGTAAGTACTACCCTTGGGGCTTGGGGCCACCTTCCACAGGCTCCTTGGGATCTGCCTCTGCTGGTCCGTTTTACCTTTTTCGGTTTTTCGGCCGCCTGTTGGGCTCTTGGGTGTTTTGTTCTCCCTTGTTACTGGCAGGTAAGAGGCAGTTTGCACTGGTAGGGGCGCAGGGTGCTGCACAGCTTATTCCCGACATAGCGGCCGGCTCTGTTCCCTGGGGTTCGCTGTCCTCTTGCGGGGTTTTGTTTTTCTTTTGTTTTTGCCTGGTGGGGGGTTCTGTCATATTCGTTCCTTTGTTCTAACCCTGTCACGGTTATTCTCGATGGCGCCCCCTGCTAGGTCCCCGTGAGTGTACACGTCCCTGGGGTACAGCTTTAGAAGTTCGATTGGTAGTTTTGGGCGCCGGTTAGCAGCTCCCTGCCTGGGACTACCTGAGCGCGAGTCCTCTTAAAGTAAACGCTCAGGACCCTGGGAATCCCCTAGGGGGCGCGTGGGTCCGATGGATGTGACCCCGGAGTCCCCACTCGCTGTGTGCGAGTTTGAGGGTTGCTCGGTCCCTTTGTCTCAGGGTGACCCTCATTGTTTTTGCCTCTGCCATGCTGCCTGTTGGGTCGGTGATACTTTCGACCCTGAGTCCTGTGAGTGTTGCTGCTTGCTTGTGACTCAATTTACCCAATCCTCTGATGATTCTCTTCGGGTACAGGCGGCGCGTGCGTTGCAGGCTAGGTTTCGTCTGTTGCAACGCGCTAGGTTGGTTGCTCACCCGGATGCCCCGGGGCTGCCCCGCTTTGCTTTTCGTGACCCGGACTTGGGGGTGGGGGTCGCTTCGATCCTGGTTCAGTCCGCGCCTCCTCGTCCTTCCCCTACTGCTCGTTCTGGTCCCCCTCCCCCTTGCTTCCAGCCCCGAAACGTCTGAGGGTTTCGGGGTCGGAGCAGGGGTTCCTTGATCTTGAGACTCGGGCAGCTTCGGGGGGTGCCCCTTCCGGGGGAGCGGCAGAGGCATTCGAGTCTTGTCTCCCGGCCGAAGCTTCGGGGTCTGACCAGTGGGCCCCCCTTCCTTCCGCTGTTCCGGCTGCTCCGTCCTTGTCTTGTGGGGTCGGGGCTTGGGGAGAGGACTCGGCCTCGGGTCCTGTGGTGTTGGACCTCGAGGCTGGGGAGGGGCTGACTTGGGGGCCTTGGGCTCCGCTGGACCCCGCCTGGGTTTTTCTTCCCTCTGAGCGGGGCTTATTGTTACAAGGAGTGGGGTTCTCTTTTCCCCCCTCTGCGTACGAGTTGGATTTGGTGTCGGCCCCTCCCCGGGTTCGGTTCCGTGTTCCCCCGGGTTCGTCGGTTCCGTCTTTCCGGAGGTTTTCGGCTTATCGCATCCAACCTGGTGAGGTGCGAGCGGCCTTTGCAGCTTACCTCCTGCGGGACCCGGATTATGCCTCTGAACTGGATCCATCTGAGTTCAGGTTTGGGACTTCGTTCCCTTTCTGGCTCCGTTACGAGGTTCCGGAGTCTTCCTGGCTAGCAGCCTGCCCTTTGCTTGTTTTGGATTCCTGGCATTCCTTCTGTCGTTCCCGCACGTTGGAGTGGCGGGAAGCTTCCACGGTGATTCAGGTTTTCCTGGGGGGCGAGCTTGAGTACCTGAATGAGTGCTTGTTTGCCCCTGCCCTCCCCCGCGATGTGGGCGTTATTCAGCTTCATGTGCAGGTTCCCGTCCTTTCGGCGGCGCTGGTTGCGGAGGATTTGCGCGCCCGGGGCCTTTTGGCTTCGGCCTTGCGGTTCTTTTCCATCCTGGAGCTGTCCTCGGATTGGCTCGTGGAGGATGTGAGGACGCTTGGGTCCGTCCCGGGTCTGGCCNGATCGACTGGAGAAAATGTCACAAGCGGAGTACCACAGGGTTCATTTCTTGCACCAGTGATGTTTATTGTCTACATAATGATCTACCAGTTGGTATACAGAATTATATGAACATGTTTGCTGATGATGCTAAGAAATAGGAAGGATAAGAAACTTAGATGATTGTCATGCCCTTCAAGATGACCTGGACAAAATAAGTACAGGAGCGCCACTTGGCAAATGGAATTTAATGTTAATAAATGCCATGTTATGGAATGTGGAATAGGAGAACATAGACCCCACACAACCTATATATTATGTGAGAAATCTTTAAAGAATTCTGATAAAGAAAGAGATCTAGGGGTGGTTCTAGATAGAAAATTATCACCTGAGGACCACATAAAGAATATTGTGCGAGGAGCCTATGCCACGCTTTCCAACTTCAGAATTGCGTTTATACATGGATGGCGATATACTAAAGAAATTGTTCATGACTTTTGTTAGGCCAAAGCTAGAATATGCAGTGGTTGTGTGGTGCCCATATCTTAAGAAGCACATCAACAAACTGGAAAAGGTGCAAAGACATGCTACTAAGTGGCTCCCAGAACTGAAGGGCAAGAGCTACGAGGAGAGGTTAGAGGCATTAAATATGCCAAAACTAGAAGACAGAAGAAAAAGAGGTGATATGATCACTACATACAAAATAGTAACAGGAATTGATAAAATCGATAGGGAAGATTTCCTGAGACCTGGAACTTTAAGAACAAGAGGTCATAGATATAAACTAGCTAAACACAGATGCCGAAGAAATATAAGAAAATTCACTTTCGCAAACAGAGTGGTAGACGGTTGGAACAAGTTAGGGGAGAAGGTGGTGGAGGCCAAGACCGTCAGTAGTTTCAAAGCGTTATATGACAAAGAGTGCTGGGAAGACGGGACACCACGAGCGTAGCTCTCATCCTGTAACTACACTTAGGTAATTACACTTAGGTAATTACAGTCGAGCCAAGTAACATACCAGGAGCATCACTAGTGGTGCGCTCTAATGCCATTCATATTAGAGGCAGTAGGCATTGTATGTACTGTTACCTGAATAAAAGTTGGAAGTCTATGGAGAAATACGTCCAGAGGCAAGCGCCCACAGAAGACGAGGAGTAGGACAGAGTGGGAGGAGGAGGAGGAGGCGGCGCCACTCCGAGCCATCCCAACCCAGAAGCAGAGGAAAACGAAGTGACGCCCCAAATAAAAATCCAAAACATCCAGAGGGCTACGACTGGAGGGAGAAATGAGCAAGAAGCCATAGAAAACCACGAAAAACGACGCGAAACACACGAGCACACAGTCCATAAACAAAATGCACACCCCAGCCCCAGCATGCGAGGTACCAAACGCACCAACCGTCCACCTGGTGGCGTGGCTCATACACCAGGCGAACACACATATCGTACATACACATAAAGTACAGACACATCGTATGCACACATCGAACAAACACCAGGAAGGCGTATGTAACGAAGAGGAGTAACGTTGAAACTGGAATTAGAGATGACGTGAAACCGAAGCGAAAGAAGACAGAGGACGGAAGGTAACCAACGAGGCCAACAAAAGACCAGAGGGAAACCACATCGGAAGTCAACAGACGTTCCAATAATATTGGAAGGTACGAAGAGACACGCGAACCAACGAGAACCACAACAACCAAGCACAAACACACGGAGGCACATATGGACAAAAATATACCCTGATCAAGGAACTCGCAGGGACCCGATACGAAGGGAATAGTATCGCGATATAAGCGTGAAAAGGGTAAGGAAAAGGGGGCAAAACACACCACCAGGAACGATGGAACCGACAAACCCAAAGGGACATGGAACCGAACCCAGGGAGGAGTATACCCGAAACCAACAGGAACACAGAGGGGGAAGGAACAACCCCACTCTGAAGAACTGCCAGCCCCTCACCAAGGGTACAAAGACCCAAGAGGTGCAAATGGGCCGAGGCCCCCCCAGGCAACCCCTCCCCAACCCCAAGAACCTCTACGGTAAGACCCGGGCCAAGCTGCACCCCCAAAGCCCCAGTTTGAAAAGGAAAAGCTGGGACAGCCGTACAAACACTAAGGAGGGGAGCCAACTGGTCAGACTCATACGGCACGGCTGGAGGAACCAACTCGAATGCCTCTGCCGCCACCCTGAAAGAGGGAAAATCCCCCGAGACCGCCCGAGTCTCAACCCAATCAATCCCACTCCAACCTCGAAACCCGCCTACGGTTGGAAGCCGGAAGCAAGGGAGGAAGTGTGCAGAACAGAAGGGGAAGGACAAGGAGCGGAAGGAGCCAGAGCCGAAGCGACCCCCACCCCTGAGTCCAGACCCAACAACCAAAACGGGGCAGCCTCGGGGCATCCAGGGCCGCAAACAACCAAGAGGACCATACCCATACCGGGGGACCACGAGCCAAAACCTGGCTTCCTCTAGAAATGCACGAGGAGCAGTGGCCTATAGTGATCCCCCTGTGGTTGTGAGCATTCTATGTCTGCCATCGACCGGGACATGCACCCAGAAAGGTAGGCGCCATAAAACAAACCCCTATTCTGGTAAAATTATTGCGACTGAAAGCCCAACAGGTGGACAGAACTCCCCAAACGAAAATTAGCAAACTAGCATGATGTCATCATGTCGCCACGCCGCTGTCTTCGGAACCAAAAACCCAGAACCAAAAAGCCAGAAGAAAAGCTATGACCAGTATACAATGGCTTTGCTTAATAATTATAACTTATGCATGCCCAGCGGGCCACTTGCATCGCACTGGAAGGTAGGCCAAGCATTGCCGGTGAGCAAACAACCCAATATTATACTCTTTCACTCACAATGTTTATACTTAACACAATATTTATACTTAATAATAAGAATAAGCAAAAATTAATTCATGATGCCTTGAGCATCATTCTCCACTCTGAGTGTATTGTTTTTATGACGCCAAAAGCGTTATCAGGACATCAAAAGTGTTAAACCTCAAGAGAAAGAGATGCAGTCACATACAATCAAAATTGATGTAACTGACAGTTTATGTACATACATATGCAAGCATTACCTGAAAACATAGGTACAGTATATTGCATACAAAACTACTCATTAAAAGTTATACAACAGGTGGGTGTAGAAGTCAGAAAAGCTAACCAAACTCTTGGGATAATAAAGTGTACCTTTGACTACAAGGAAAAGAAGGAAATGGTTCAACTGTATAAATCTCTGGTGCACTTAGATTACTGTATCTTAGATTACTGTACACTTAGATTACTGTATCTTAGATTATTGTACACTTAGATTACTGTATCCATGCATGGAGACCTTATTTTCAGAAGGACATAGCTTCTCTGCAGAAGATGCAACACTGGGCAACAAAAGTCATTCTAGAGCTAAGTCATCTCTTGTATCAGGAATGCTTGAAAACCACAGGGCTAACAACACTGCAAACCAGGCAAGACATTGAAACATCTCATCTGTCTCAGCAAGACATCTCATTAAAACTTTTTAAATACTGAACAAGTTAGAGGATGTTGATCCAGATATTTTCTTCAGAAGGTCAGATGTAACACAAACAAGGAGCAATGGTTTCAAGCTCAACAAGCCACAATGTAGGACTGAGAACAGGAGATACTTTTTCACCTACAGGGTTATTAACCCCTGGAACTGCCTACCCTGCCAAAGCCATGACTGCCAAAACTGTGCGGAGTTTCAAAATATACCTAGAAAAGATCATCAAGGCAAATGAGAGAACCTTAGACAATCCGCCGGGTTCCTGTCCTTGTCGAGGGCACTAGAGTTAGTGGCCCTCAGGTAAATCATATAAATCAGGAAACCAAAACTTCAGAATGAACAGCTGTCACTTAACTTAGGATGAGGCTATTACTAATTAGGACCTTAATTAGGAAGGGCTTGTGAAGAAATTTAGAACAGATCTCTAGGCACCTCTGTTTACAATGATTTTAGTGACATCTGGTAGCAAATTACAGTGCAGCCAGACACCAAACTAACATTTGCCAGATCAGTACTTGGCAGTCTCTTTGAAGCCCTCTATTGCTTAGAGGAGGTAGTGACTAGATGAATAAAGCTCAAGTGGGTCATTCTGAGATGGATTCCAAATCCTGTCTATATTCTCCCATTAATAGCATGAAAGAGTAGTTTGAGACAATCCCCACTGCATTGGTGTCGAGATCACACTGATCAGGCTTGTAATTACCTAAGTGTAATTACATAAGTGCAGTTACAGGATGAGAGCTATGGCCATGGTGTCCTGTCTTCCCAGCACTCTTTGTTATATAACGCTTTGAAACTACTTGACGGTCTAGTATGTTTGTCGAAAAGCGAGGCGGTGCTTATAGGAGAGCCTAAGGGATTTTAGTTTGGAAAGATGACTACTGTATTACAGAAAGTACAGTATTTTAATCATTTATAAGGTTATTAAGGTATATTATTTAAACAATTTAATATAAAAAGTATAAACTTCTTTTCTACTAATAGGCTTTGTCCTTATCAGATAAATAAAACACTAGAGAAGAAGATTTCTAAATGTTGCCATTTCAGTTATATGTGTAAGTTACCCTTAATAACAGTTTGTACTGTTGCATTCATAAGAGTGCCATTTCAGTTATATGTGTAAGTTACCCTTAATAACAGTTTGTACGGTTGTATTCATAAGAGTGATTATAAACATTTATATACTCCACTGGCTTTTGTGTAAAGGGTCTATAAACCTACAGTTGAGCTGTGCTTTTCAAAGGACTTCCTTAAAGTACTGTTGTGTCTGTGCAAAGGAAGTTTGTATTTAATTAGAAATTAATACACAATAATTTCTCATTTTATCTTTCACATTTAGCTGAACTGTTATGGAAATTAAAAATATGTAAGTAGAATATGAACTTTTCTGAGTTGTCTATTGATATTAGTAAAACTAGTACAGTAATATAAATGATGAATTCTTTACACTGTGTAGCGTGTTTTCACACTATGCATGCAGACAACCTATTTTCACACTGTGTGCATACATATTATGTACATGTATGTAAAAATGGGTGTAGATTCACGTACATATTTCCTCGGGGTCTGCCTCTGTGTGTCCGTTTTACTGCTAGGTTTCTCACCCACCCTTTGGGTACTTGGATGTTTTGTCTCTCTAGTTTACCTTAGGGTACGAGGCAGTTTTCACACTGGTAAGGGGCGCAGGGTGCTGCGCAGCTAGTGGTCACCTATTACAGCAGCCGGCTCTGTTCCTTGGGGTATGTTGTCCTCTTGTGGGGTTTTGTTTTTCTTTTTGTTTTTGCTTTGGTGGGGGGTTGTGCCCTATTTGACACTGGTGTTTGGCCTCACCCTGATACTTGGTGGTGCCCCCCTGCTTGGTCCCCATGAGTGTACACGTCCCTGGGGTTCAGCTTTAGGCATTTTGTTTGGAAGTTTTGGGTGCCGGTTAGCAGTACCCTGCCTGGGTTTACCCGAGCGCGAGTCCTTTTCAAGTAAACGCTCAGGACCCTGGGAATCCCCTAGGGGACACGTGGGTCCGATGGATGTGACCCTGGGGTCCCCCCCTCGCTTCTTGAGAGTTTGAGGGTTGTTCGGTCCCCTTGTCTCGGGGCGACTCTCACTGTTTTTGCCTCTGTCACGCAGCATGTTGGGTCGGTGACACTTTTGACCCTGAGTCCTGTGAATATTGTTGCTTGCTGGTGACTCAATTTACCCAATCTGTGGATGATCATCTTCGGGTACAGGCTGCGCAGGCGTTGCATTCTAGGTTTCGGTTGTTACAACGCGCTCGGTTGGTTGCTCACCCGGATGCTCCGCGGCTGCCCCATTTTGCTTATAGGGACCCGGGACTTGGGGGTGGGGGTCGCTTCAACCCTGGTTCAGTCCGCACCACCTGGTCCTTCCCCTCCTGTTGTTCGTTCTGGTCCCCCTCCCCTGCTTCCAGCCCCGAAACGTCTGAGGGTTTCGGAGTCGGGGCAGGGGTTAGTTGGTCTTGAGACTCAGGCAGCCTCGGGGGATGCCCCTTCCGGTGTGGCGACGCAGGCATTCGAGTCTCCTCCCCCAGCTGAAGCCTCTGGGTCTGACCAGTGGGCCTCATTCTATCCGGCTTCTACGGCTGAGCCGGCCGTGTTTAGTGGGGATCGGTGCTTGGGGGAAGGACTCGGCCCCGGGTCCTGTGGAGGAGGACCCTGGGGCTGGGGAAGGGCTGCCTTGGAGCCTTGGGCCCCACCGGACCCGCCTGAGTTTTTCTACCCTCTAAGCAGGGCTTACTGTTACAAGGAGTGCGGTTTTCTTTTCCCCCCTTTGCATACGAGTTGGACTTGGTGTCTGCCCCTCCCCTGGTTCCATTCCATGTTCCCCCTGGGGTGCTTCAGTTCCGTCTTTCCAGAGGATTTCGACTTATCGCATCCAACCGGCTGCGGTGTGGGTGGCCCTCGCGGCAAACCTCCTGCGTGACCCGGATTATGTCTTGGCAATGGATCCCTCGGCTTTCAGGTTTGGGACTTCGTTCCCTTTCTGGCTCCGTTATGAGGTTCCGAAGTCGTCCTGGTTTGCGGACTGTCCTGTCTTTACCTTGGAGGCTTGGCACTCCTTCTGCCATTACCGCACGCTTGAGTGGCGGGAGGCTTCGACGGTGCTTCAGATTTTCCTGGGGGGCGACCTTTGAGCACCTCAATGAGTGCTTGTTTGCTCCTGCCCTTCCCCGGGATATTGGTGTCATTTAGCTCCATGTGCCGGTTCCCTCCTTTTCGGCGGCGCAGGTGGCGGAGGACTTGCGCGCTCGGGGCCTTTTGGTTGTGGCCTTGTGCTTCTTTTTCCTCTTGGAGCTGTCTTCCAACTGGCTCACAAAGGATGTGGGGGCGCTTGGGACTGTTCCTGGGTCTGGCGCCTTGGCCTCGGCAGCTCGCTTGTCGGCTGCCTTGCTGAGCCTTTTCATGCTGATCTTTTGGGATGCAGTGGCTCTGTTTTATGCCTCCTGGCTCGCTTGTCGGCAGATGGTGCTTGCCTCCTCTGTGGAATCTGCTTAGGCCTTGGCTCTTAGAATGTCTTCCCCTTTTTGCCCTCTCTTGTTTGAGGCTTCCACCATTGTGCAGTATATTCAGGCTGCTTCAGCTTCTTCCCGTCCTATGTTGAACTTGCTGGTACTCCATGGGTTCCATGGTGGACCTTCTCGGAAGGGTCGTGACAGGGCTCGGGGTTCCTCTCGTTTGGTAGGCTACTGGTGTCAGGTTCAGATTCGGTTACTCCTTCAGAGCCGCCTTCGTCTGGTCGGCACAGTGTTCGCTCTCTCCTTCACCAACATCTCATTCGCCAACATTCCTCCGCCCACCATACTATTTTTGCTGTTACTACACTACACACGTTATATATAAGTATCTACATGTTTTGTTCACCATAACTGTACAACTAAGCTGGTATGGTATCCAAACAACATAGTGGCCACAAAAAACTGTATGACAAGTGACACAGCAGCTAGCAGATGACAGCGCATCATTCCCTCACCAACACCTCCCTCACCAAAATGGCTCCACCCCAGCATACTGTTTGTGCTGTTATTACACTATATACACACATTATATATATAAGTATCTGCATGTTTTGTTCACCATAGCGAACCACAAGGTTGGTATGGTGAGTCCAGACAATAACAGAGCTCCCCACACACAGTGTGGCATAGGGCGCTGGTAAGTGAGTGGACATTGCGCGGGACTCGTAATCCTGTGGCCTGGGTTCGATTCCCGGTGCCGGCGAGGAACAATGGGCAGAGTTTCTTTCACCCTGATGCCCCTGTTACCTAGCTAATAGGTAACTTGGAGTTAAACAGTTGTTACGGGCTGCTTCCTCGGGGTGTGTGTGTATGAAAACAAAATAGTGGTTAGTAACAGTTGATTGGTTTACAGTTGAGAGGCGAGCCAAAAGAGCAGATCTCAACCCCTGCAAGCACAACTAGGTGAATACATCTAGGTGATACAGTCAGCTGACGCTCCCTCCCTCTCTCATTCACCAACATTCCTCCTCCCACCATACTGTTTGTGCTGTTATTACACTATATACACACATTATATATATATGAATCTATATGCTTTGTTCACCATAACTGTACAACTAAGCTGGTATGGTGTCCAGACAGCATAGTGGCCACCCTACACAGCATGACAAGTAACACACCAGCCAGCAGACAACGATACCTCCCTCACCAAAATGACTTTTCCCAACATACTCCTTTTGCTGTTATTACACTATATACACACACACACACACGTTAAATATAGGTATCTACATTTGTGTTCTCCATAGCAAACTGTTAAGCTTGTATGGTGAGTCCAGACAATAACAGGTTGCCACACAGAGTCAGCAGATGACGCTACCTCCTCCCTCACCACAATCCTGCAATTATCAGAATTCTGGTAATTATTATTACGGTCAGGGGTCTTCTGAAATAATATTATCGCTAAATAATAGCAGTTACACATATATTTTGACATTTTTAGGCGCTGCTCTGGTCACAACCTGAACAACAGTGCTGTTAGCTCATGCTGCGTGCACCAGCTGATGTAAACTATATACGTGGTGCGCCTTGCCGCAATAGTTACTCGATCCAGCTATATATGTATTGTCCCCTTAAGGGTTAAATTAACCTCTCTTCACACTTACTAGACCACAATTTTGATGCTATTGACCACAATATAAAAATTCCAGCACTATAGTGAAATTTAAAAACCAGCATTGAATATAATGGTATGCCTCTTTCTAGTGAAAACCTGACAGCATCGTGAAGATATCTTGCTGAGATTATGAGATTGCTCCATACTAAAAGGCCACATCAATTGCAAAAGTTTTTTAAGCTTACCAGGTACCAGAGCCAGAACCTGCCCCCTTCACAGAGGTGCTGGGAGTAGGGTGACAATCTCGCACCTCACTGCAAAAAGCCTCCAGAAAGTCAGTTCAGTTTTACAGACAACAAGAGTTCACAGAAAACGAGGTCTCAAAACTGCTAAACAGCTCCACAAACTTTTCACAAAGAACAAGGAATTCATGCAAACTAGCTCTAAATTCATTAGTAACTAAGCTTGAGCCCTCAGTCAACTCCCCATCTCAGTTCTGGAGCTGATGAACAACCCATGACATACCGACAAACCTAAAGGGAGGGAGGGAAGGAAATTAAGGAGCCACTGGGACTCATCCAGAAAGAGACATTGTATTACAATCAATGCTTGGTTTCTGGAGGGAGTCCCATGCTGGTTTCCTGAAGCTAACTAACTGCAGAGAAAAAACTAGTGTTGAATGTAATGGAACTCCAATTTCTGGGTGATTTCCAGTGTCTCCTTGAAGATACTATTGCTGATAGTGCACCATCAACTCGATTGCATCTGTGGCGGAGTTCTATAGGCCTACCAGGGATCTCTACAGGGAGCAGTGACATAAACATATTTGAACAGTCTCCGTGGTGTAGTGGTAAGACACTCGCCTGGCGTTCCGCGAGCTCTTTGTCATGGGTTCGTATCCTGGCTGGGGAGGATATACTGGGCGCAAATCCTTAACTGTAGCCTCTGTTTAACTCAACAGTAAAATGGGTACTTGGTTGTAACAACGATTCTTCGCGGCGGGGATCGTATTCCAGGGATCTGCCCGAAACGCTATGCGTACTAGTGGCTGTATAAGAATGTAACAACTCTTGTATATATCTCAAAAAAAAAATTATGTATTTATGCCACCACCGATAAAGGGGACCAGAAAGTCAGCAAGATTAAACAATCCACTGCTGGCTTCAAGTGACATTACAGTCCTGAGAACTAGTAAAATAACTCCCCCAGCAATGTAAACAAATGATTGGGATCTCTTGAAACTTGTGCAAACTGGTTCACCCAACAATCCCCACTTGTGGGGAAAAAGGGAAAGGGCAGCCATAGTCAGCCAAAGTCTCCTCCCTCAATTCTATGGTAGATGCAACCAATCTCCCAGACGACGCTATAAATGCAGGAAAAGAATAATGGAACTGCTTATGCAGACACGAATTTCCCGTCGAATATTATTAAAGAAGGAATAATTTAAATAGGGAGATTGAAGAAATTGAGTGGAAATTGAAACACTCATATGAAACTGAAGAAAGGCAGTTAGAACAGAAAGCAATTCAGGAAATAAAGAAAAATCCGAAATACTTCTTCACATATGCGAAATCAAAAGCAAAAACTACTGCCAGTATTGGACCTATTCGTACAAGTGAAGGTTCATACACGGAGGATGACAAAGAAATTAGTGAAATCCTAAAAAAGCAGTATGAGGACATGTTTAGCACTCCAATAAACAACATGAAAGTAGAAGATCCAGACAATTTCTTTATGCGGGATATCCAAACCCCTGTAAATATAACTGATATCAACATGAGCACACTAAATTTTGAAAGAGAAATTGAAAACATGCCCATGCACTCGGCCCCAGGTCCAGACTCATGGAATTCAATATTTATAAAGAAATGCAAAGTGCTGGTAGCACAGGCACTCAGTATAGTGTGGAGGAAGAGCTTGGACACGGGGGAGATACCAGATGCACTTAAAGTAGCAGACATAGCCCCTCTACACAAGGGAGGGAGCAAAGCATTGGCAAAGAATTATAGACCAGTTGTACCAACATCGCACATAATAAAAGTATTTGAGAGAGTGATTAGGAGTCAGGTCACCAATTTCATGGAGACCAATGACCTTCACAACCCAGGCCAACATGGATTTCGAGCGGGAAGATCGTGCCTCTCACAGCTACTTGAGCACTACGATAAAGTCACTGAGGCATTAGAAGAAAAACAGAATGCTGATGTGATATACACGGACTTCGCAAAGGCTTTCGATAAATGTGACCATGGCGTGATAGCACACAAAATGAAGTCAATGGGAATAACCGGTAAAGTAGGACGCTGGATACTCAGTTTTCTGTCAAACAGGACTCAGCGAGTAACGGTCAACCATATAAAATCTAGTCCAAGTGCAGTTAAAAGCTCTGTACCTCAGGGTACAGTCCTTGCGCCGCTGCTTTTCCTTATTCTCATATCAGATATAGACAAAAATACAAGTCACAGCTTCGTATCATCCTTTGCAGACGACACAAAAATCAGTATGAAAATTACCTCGGCTGAAGACATTGAAAAACTTCAAGCTGATATTAATAAAGTTTTCGACTGGGCATCAGAAAATAATATGATGTTTAACAGTGATAAATTCCAGGTACTCAGGTACGGTAAAAATGAGGACCTTAAACATAATACAGGGTACAAAACACAATCAAATGTGCCCATAGTAGGAAAACAGCATGTAAAGGATTTGGGAATAATGATGTCTGACGACCTAACGTTTAGGGAGCATAACCAAGCAAATATTGCGACAGCCAGAAAAATGATAGGATGGATTACGAGAACTTTCAAATCCAGGGATCCCATCACAATGGTTGTACTCTTCAAGTCACTTGTGCTGTCCCGTCTTGAGTACTGTTCAGTACTCACTTCCCCCTTCAGAGCAGGAGAGATTGCTGAAATAGAGGGAATACAGAGAACATATACAGCACGTATAGACGCGATAAAGCACCTAAATTATTGGGATCGTCTCAAAGCTCTCCAAATGTACTCACTAGAAAGAAGACAAGAGAGATATCAAATAATATACACCTGGAAGATACTGGAGGGCCAGGTCCCAAATCTACACAGTAAAATAGCAACGTACTGGAGTGAACGATATGGAAGAAAATGCAGAATAGAACCAGTGAAGAGCAGGGGTGCCATAGGCACAATCAGAGAACACTGTATGAACATCAGAGGTCCGCGGTTGTTCAACGTCCTCCCAGCAAGCATAAGAAATATTGCCGGAACAACCGTGGACATCTTCAAGAGGAAACTAGATTTATTCCTCCAAGGAGTTCCGGACCAGCCGGGCTGTGGTGGGTATGTGGGCCTGCGGGCCGCTCCAAGCAACAGCTTAGTGGACCAAACTCTCACAAGTCAAGCCTGGCCTCGGGCCGGGCTTGGGGAGTAGAAGAACTCCCAGAACCCCATCAACCAGGTATCAACCAG
Organism: Procambarus virginalis; assembly: GCA_020271785.1. Taxonomy (NCBI): domain Eukaryota; kingdom Metazoa; phylum Arthropoda; class Malacostraca; order Decapoda; family Cambaridae; genus Procambarus; species Procambarus virginalis. Next base: position 657,489 of record WNGS01008507.1, read on the forward strand.
GTAATCTCCCGACGATCTAGAGGGAGGGAAGGTGTCAGAGAGTCAGTGGGGTTCACACAGAAATTTGTCTTTCATTACAGTCAGTGCTGGTTTTTCTGGGGAAGCCCATGTTTCTCAAGCTAATTACCCACAGAGAAGGAAAATAATCGGGCACTAACAGGGAGGAGGGAGCATTGCAGGAATTAAGATGAAGATAAGGCTCCCCAGCCAAGAGACATAACCCAAAGCCGCAGAAGGCTGCCAGGCCCTAGTCACATTGACAAGATACCAGGCTACCAGAACCCTGTTCAACCAAAACCCCTGTGCCTCAATATCGGCCCAGGACATATTCGCGAACTCAGCCAAGAGAACAGCATATTTCCTGACATCATATTGCTAGGGTAGACTGAAGGCTGGGAACACTTAATAACACTGCAGATGACCTGAGAAAGACAAACCTTGAAATGGGGCCAAGATGAGAGGATCAACCCATAAAACACCCACCAAGGCAAAATTGATGACAAGAAGATAGTAATGGAGAATCACCACTGGACTCAACACATGACAATCACCCGACCAAACCAACCAATAATCAATGACCAATGAACCCCTCCAGAAGTCAAACATCTCATTCTTCACCAGAAAAGAAGTAGCCAGCAGCAGATTAATAAACCTTCCACCATGGCCAAAAGAACAAAATCTCTCCCACCTGAAGAGAGCAGGACACTCACATAACCAGAAACAAGAGAAACCAAAATTAAAGACAAAGACAAAGAAACAATCACAGACCAAAGGGAAGCCCGTAAACCAAGGAGAAGAACGAAACAAATGAACACAGTTCAGAAACAATGCAAGCTCATAAACAGTATATATTAGAACATGGCAATGATGGAGTTCTAGGCCTACTGGGGACCATGCCCCAGAACCTGGCCACCTCAGAGAGGAACAAGGAGCAATGGCCTATAGACACCCCTATGTAATTGGAAGCGATCTATATCTGCCATAGAGGGCATGGAGGATGGCTCTTCCCCGAGGCCTCTGTTGCGGGTTCCCGGGGCTGTGGGGGATGCCTGCTTGCAGTTTTGGGGCTGTTTGCCCCTTGCTGAGGTTATCTTGAGATGATTTCGGGGCTTTTAGTGTCCCCGCGGCCCAGTCCTCGACCAGGCCTACACCCCCAGGAAGCAGCCCGTGACAGCTGACTAACACCCAGGTACCTATTTTACTGCTAGGTAACAGGGGCATAGGGTGAAAGAAACTTTGCCCATTGTTTCTTGCCGGTGCCCGGGATCAAACCCGGGACCACAGGATCACAAGTCCACCGTGCTGTCCACTCGGCCAACCGGCTCCCAGCGCTCGGCCGACCGGCTCCCAGAAGACCCTGCCTGGGTCTTCTGCTTCTGGGCGGGGTTTTTCATCTCTCTAGTCTGCTTGCTTCCTACATTTGCTGGCGTGTTTTCGGCCCTATTTGTGTCGGTCATGGCTCCTTGGTGTGGTGGCCACTTTCTTTTCTGCGGATAACTCCCTGCTTGGCCACTAGGATGGCACTGCGGTTTGTTTACCTCGGTCAGGGTGTGGGAGCTCACATTTTGGATGAGTTTTTTCACTTCTTTCAGGGGTTTTATCCTCCTATTGCCCTTTGAGGTGGCCCACCTCTTCGAGCCTTTTGTGCTGTTTTTGTGCTCTTGGTGCCTTCTTCGTCTGGCTGGCGTGTGCTCTCTGCCCACCGTCGGCGGCTTGTCTTTTCTTTCTTTATTTTAATTTTCAATTTATTTACATGTATGTACAGTACAACCTCG
>WNGS01008507.1:669664-691679 GCA_020271785.1 Procambarus virginalis
AACGCACCCAAAAACGGGAAAAGAACCGAACTCAAACGGGACGGATCCATTGGGGAGGCATAATCCGGGTCTCGGCGAGGTATGCACAAGAGCTTCCGCAGCCTTCCCGAGCCACCTTCGCGGAGAGCCGTGAAGTAGCAAACCCCTGAAAAGACGGATCCGAAGTACCCAAAGGCACCCGGAACCGAACCCGGGGAGGAGCCGAACCCAAATCATACTCATACAGGGAAGGGGGGTAGAAACCCCTCCCCCTGCAACAGTAAGCCCCGCGGGAAGGCAAAAGCACCCAAGCAGGGTCCCAAGGAGCCCAAGGCCCCCAGGTCGACTCCTCCCCAGCCCCAGGATCCCCCACATCGGACCCGGGCGGAGCCGTCCTCCAACCCTCCACCCCTGAAGAAAAGGCAGAGTCCAAGGGAAAGGCTGACAAGAAGGGGTCTGCTGGTGGGACCCAGAAGCCTCGGTAGAGGTATCGGCTCAAATGCCTCCGTCCCCCACCCGGATGGGGCAGCCCCCGAAGCAGCCCGAGTCTCACCACCAATGAAACCCTGCGCCGATGCCGAAACCTTCCGACGCTTAGGAGCCGACACAGGGGGGGAGGCTCAGGAAGAACCACAGGGGAAGGACCAGAGGGCGCGGCTGGAGTCAGAGCCATAGCGACCAACGCCCCCAGGTCAGGTCCCGAAAACCAAAACGGGGCAGCCTCGGGGCATCCAGGTGGGAAACTAACCTAGCGCGTTGCAATAACCTAAACCTAACATGCAACGCTGATGCTGCCTGTACCCTGACGGGGATCCTCAGAGTAAACTGGAGCACAAGCAGAGAACACGACTCGCAAGACTCAGGGTCAAAGGTGTCATTGACCCAACAGGCAGCATGACGGAGGCAAAACAGGTGACTGTCACCCTGAGACAAGGGCACATCGCAACCTTCAAACCCGCACAAGGCAGGCTGGAACTCGGGAGACGCATCCATGGGTCCCCGAGCCCCGACAGGGGTTTCCAGGGCCCGTAGGTTAGCAACTACGGGAAGCCCGGGCAAGGTGTTGCTAACCGGTGAAGAAACCCAAAAACAAGGGTAAAGATTAATACTGAAAACCCCTGGGACGTGTACAAGCACGGGGGCCTAGCAGAGGGCCACCAAACAATACCAGGGGAACTATGGGCCCACAAGGCAGAGCCTCCACCAGGCAAAGTAAAACAAAACAAAGAAAAACCCCGCAAAAGTACACCGTCCCCAGAGGCAACAGGCACCGTCGCCGCGTAGGTGGCAGGCAGCGCAACACCTTGGCGCCCTAACCAGCACAACACCACTCCCTACCCAAGGCCAAACAAGAGCCCCAAGCCCCAGCTGGCCCCAAGGGCGAGGCAAATGCCGAGCAGCAAGAACCTCTACGGGAGCGGTTCCCGAACGCCCCAGAGAAGATAACCCTGACACGCAAGGGCAGTACTCACAGGGCGCCTAGGGAAGGAAACCCCTAGACGCATGCAGCCCCGGCACTGATGAAGTACTCCTGGCCACCGCAAACCACAAAAACAGCAGAGACGCCACACGAGGCAAAACCGCTAAGGAAATTGAGGCCAGAGAAGCGTGTATCCCGGTTGACACTAGCTTGCGAACTGAAGGCAGCCGGCGCGGTGAGGTCCGGGGCCCCCCCCTCCCCTCCCGGGGAGGGGAGGGCTGCGCGGACAACCGGCGCGGCAGTAAAGTGATTGTTTGATTGTTTCCTTGTGATTGTAGGGAGTTTTTCTACCTTTCTGTTCGGTTTGTTGTAGTTTTCTACCATGTGGGGTTTGTTTTGTTACGCCTACCTTTCTGGGTGCCTAACCCCGGTCGATGGCAGATAAGGAAAACCCCCAACTATATGGGGTTTCCAGGGCCATTGCTCCCTGAAACCTCTCTGAAGGGGCCAGGTTCTGGCGCTGGTCCCTGGTAGGTCTGAACTCCATAGCTAGTGTCCCGGTCTAACATAACATACATTAGCCCGATAAGCTCCAGGGAGCCGTAGGGGCTCCCCACAGAAATAGTATATTTTTATAATATTATAATGTTTGAGCAGTGTGTAAGGAAGCCCATGAAAGTTGTTGGTTACATTCTCCTTTCAGTAAATGATACTTGTTATGAGAAGGTGTTGGCCAAAAAAGTGGCATTCCATATTGTGACAATGTAATACACATTTAATCAACAATTATATTATGATGGAAAACATCTAAAAGTTAAAGCTTAACTATCATTTCATTTACTGAAAAAGACTATTCTCTACAAAGTTTAGATTGTATTAAAACATGTAAATTAACATTTTGTTTACTGATTTGTAGAAAAAAAGGAATAATATATATTATTAGAGATTAATTCCAAAGAAATTAGGAAGAGAAAGAAAAACCCAAATATCATTAAGAGCAACAATCACCTTAGAATTTAAGCTCATTAATGGCTCTCTGATTTTCACATCATAAAGCAAAGCATCATGCTGAAGCTCTGTGCATTACTACTGGAGTGTTTTAGATCTTTTGATATTTATAATATTTAGACACAAGGCAAGCGTCAAAAGGACACTGATGACTTAGTGTATCAATGCTTGTAGGAATGAATCTGCACTAAGTGAAAACAGAGGTATAAAAAGTTCCACTCGTTACTTGTCGGGTAATAGTATTATATTACAATTACCAAATAAATAAGTAAAACAAAGAAAATCTGTGTACCTGTTTTTTCCGGAATGATACACTTCTCCTCACACTCTTGTTGAGAATTATAGCGATTATTGTTACCCAAGCAGCCTCCATACATGAAAGATTTACAGCTGCTAGTTGCAGAGTCGTGGTACCAAGCTGGGACAGATCCAGTACAAGGACCTTCTACGCGAGGAAGATGACATGATTCTGTTGACAATATTGAGATTAATTATTTATACCAAATATTCAAACTGAAAGTAGAGTATTCCTATAATTCATACATTTGTTAGGGAGCCAAAATGTATTGAGATATATTAGGACTAAGACATTCTTCATAAGAATGTTGAATCCTGTATTAACATTCATACACTCTAGATTCATGAATGACATTTAGTTAATTTCTATGGGAGCCCTGTCGGCTCCCTGAATCTATTCAAACTGATATAGTGCTATACTAGTTTGTGGTTATCAGTCACAGAAGTCCTTTTGCCTAACGGGGACCACAAGCCAGAACCTGGCCCCCCTCAGAGGGGCACAGAGAGCAATGGCCTATAAGCACTTTACATTTAAAGTATGTCATAATTGCCATCGACCAGGAAAGGCACCCAGAAAAATAGGTGAAACAAAACACCACAATCTGGTGAAATTGCAATCTATGTCCAAAAAGGAGCAAAGGAACTTCCCCAGGAAGAAAATAAACAAGCAACACTTCATCCAACATCCAACAAGCAACACACACAAGGGGGAGGGGGAGCTGGCTCAGGTGAGCTGGCTGCCCACCACGCCAGTTCTTGAACTATGTGTTGGCAGTTAGATCAGTCACCTCTGGCCTCAATTTCCTGTTCTGGATTTTCCCCTGTGTGGCTATACCAGCAGTGTGTGTGTGTGTGTGGTGTAGTGGCCAGGTGTCTTAGTGAATAGGAGCAGCATGCACCAAGGGTTATCTTCCCTAGGTGCTCCATAAGTACTATCCTTACATTTCAGGGCTATCTTTTCCCTGGGACATTCGGGAATCACTCCCGTTTGAGGGCTTTATCACTTGGCATTGTATTCACCCTTGGGCTACATCGGGTGTCTTGGGCTTTCCATCTTGCCCTAGGTGGGGAGTGTTATTGGTTGGGTGGGGCAGCTTGTACATGCAGCAGCCAATGATTCTTGCTGGCTGCCAGTTTGTTTGTTATGTGTTGTCGGGGGTTTTGTTTTTAGTTTCTAGCATTTTCTCTTTTTGTTAACATAGGAGGTCTGCCTAGCTTCTTATTCGGCAAGCCTAGGTTGTGTTGGTGGTCCTCCTCTGTTGCCCCTGAGGTTTCATGGCTGCTACTGATGGTCAGTTTGCCTGCTGACTGATAGGGTTCTACCATCTTAGCTGGCCCCAATGCCTGGGCTTCCCATAGGGCTTACTATCCATGCTGGCCCTGGAAAATCGCAGTGGGCTCAGAAGTATCATGGATGCATCTTCCGAGTCCTCTCTCGCCTCGTGCGAAATTGAAGATTGTTTGTCACCCCTGCCTCAAGGAGACGATCATCCGTACTTCCTCCATCATGCTGCCTGTTGGGTTGGTGACACCTACGACCCGGAGTCTGTGGGACTTGTTTCCCACTTGTGCTTCAATCTACCCATTCCTTGTCTGATGATCTCAGGATGAGGTGGCAACTGCGTTGCATGCTCAATTCTCCTCACTGCAATGGGCCAGGTTGGTAGTTCGGCTGGAAACCCCAGAGCTACCCCCACTTGGGTTTTAGCGACTCGGATTAGGGGGTGTTGGTCGCTTTGACCTTGGTTCCATCAGTGCCCCCGCTTCCTTCCCAGGTCGGGATGGTTCACCCTACTCCTCTCTCCTTGCTCCCAAACGTCTGAGGGTTTCAGAGTTTGAGCGGGGTTTAGCTCGGGATGAGACTCGGGTGGCTTCGGAGGCTGCCCCTTCCGATTCGGGTGCGGAGGTGGTTGAGCCCATATTTCCCACCGAGGCTGACCACCGAGGTCAACTCAGCAGATTCTCTTCTTCGAAGCTTTTCCCCTGGACTTCACCTTTTCTTCAGGGGTGGTGGGTGTGGATGAAGGCTTTGCCCCAGGGCCTGTGTTGGAGGTTCCCAGTTCTCGGGGGGGGGGGGGGGGAGTCTACTTGGAGTGCTTGGGCTCCTTTTGACTCTGCTTGGGCCCTTGTGCTGTCTGTGCAGTGGTTATTGCTGCAGGGGAGGGGGTTTTCATACCCTCCTTCCCTTTATGAATTTGAGTTAGGTACAGCTCCACCTGGGTTCTTTTCTAGGTGCGCTTGTGTTCCTCGGATTCATCAATCTAAAGGTTTCCTTCCTCTCGGATTTTCCCTAGGAAGGATCAGGAGGTATTGGTATTGGTATTAATACCAATACCCTGAGGACAGTGTTGCCAAGTTTTTCTTGGCGGCTTCAGCCAGTTGTCGTCAAATATCTGACATGATGGTGCTCCAGGGATTCGTTCCAAGACCTCTTCATCGAGTTTCAGGGCTCGTGTCTTATTTAGTCGGGGTAGCCCTTTGGTGCCAGTTTCTGCATCGGTGTGTTAACCGAGGCGTTCTTCATCTGGTCAGCGCAATGTTTGCTCTGTTTGGAAATCGGCTTCTCGGGATTCGCGTTGGTCCTTTCATGGGTCGCCCTGTTGAATGGGCCAATTGGGGTGGCTTTTTTTGCCCACACTTGGCCCCACGATTCATGGGCTTTTCCTGTCATTTCTTCCTGCCTTTGGTGGCATTATTGGGAGGTCGGGTTTCAGATTCCCTGTTCCTCTTTCGGGTCATCTCGAGTGGCTTCGCTTGGGCGTGGTTGAAATGACATTGTTTCTCAAGTGGGTTTCCCGGTTACTCAATGGTTTGGGTTCCTGGTAAATTAGTGAAAGTCCTGGTTGATACCTGGTTGATGGGGTTCTGGGAGTTCTTCTACTCTCCAAGCCCGGCCCGAGGCCAGGCTTGACTTGTGAGAGTTTGGTCCACTAGCCTGTTGCTTGGAGCAGCCCGCAGGCCCACATACCCACCACAGCCCAGTTGGTCCGGCACTCCTTGGAGGAATAAATCTAGTTTTCTCTGGTTCTGTTCCAGGTTCGGACTTGGCTGGGACTTATGTAGGATTCTCAGACTGCGTCCGTTTCTCTCCCTCCTGCGGCTTTGCTTCAGTTGAAGTCCCACCTTCAGCTGTTTTTGAGGGGTTTCACTCCCCGGATGCACGAGCTGCTGTGCGGGAGACTGAACTTTGCTCTGCTGGTTTATCTGCCGGGCAAGGTTTGGCTTTGGAAGCTGTTCTGGTATCTTCGAAGTGACCTCTTTCACTGTTCTCGCGGTAGCTGGGTTCATTCCCCGGTGTCCTTGCATTAGTTGCTGCGTCTCCAGCTTCCTCTTCAGTTGTTTTGAGGTTCGGTGCTGTGGCACCTTCCTCTTCCCCCTTGCTCGATGTGTTCACAGATTCCTCATCCTTTGGGAGTTTGCTGCGGCAGAATTGGCTTCCTCAGGACTCTGTGATCCGGCTCCATTCGGACTGCTTCCCTGTGGTTCATTGTCTCCACCGGGGGAGGGGGGGGTCTCTGCAGTCCATGGCTCTTTGGAGCTGGTTGCTTCAAGTAGCTCTTCTGCTGAATTCTCGGGGCTTAGCAGACACTGCTTGCTCAGTGTTTGAACCCGGGGGTATTTCTGCGGCTCCACCTTTTTCAGCAGGTTGGGTCAGTGAGGGAGTGAGGGATGTTGCTGGTTCACATTTCTTTAATGGCGACCCACTTGTGGTCTTCGTCTCAGCGACAGTATGAAGTTTCTTGGCTGTCTTTCCATCATTTCCTTTCCTTTCGGAGGGTTTTGTCAGTGTCGGTTACGGTTACCGCTGTCTTGTCCTTTCTCTCTCTGCTTTTTCTGAACTGGCAACTTATGCCGAATACTTTCGTTTCTTATTGTGCAGCGTTGGTGGAGCCACTGCAGCTTAAGTTTGGGGTGGATGTCACTTCTGCTCCGTTCCACAAGCTCTCTGATGCATTTTTTCATCTCTGGCCTGCTCATGCACCGCCTGAGCTTTCTTGGTCTTTGGACCAGATTCTTTCACATCTTTCTTCTCGATTTGTTGTAGCCCGTTCGGTTTGTGACTGCTTTGGAACAAGGAAAGAAGGAAAGAAAAATAAGGAAAGCCTTGTTTTTGTTGGCTTTGGCCTCAAGGGAATTGGCATGGAAAGCTTCATGCTCTTCTCTGGCGACTGGGAGTTCTGTTTGTTTAGTCCTGATGGTTGTTTTGTTTGTTTGCAGTCTTCTCCTCCTCTTGTGGCAAAGAATGAGATGGAGGGCTTCCAGAGGGGGTTCGTTGGTTGTGAAGATTTGGATGGTTAGGACGGGGGTGCATCACGTGCTGTACCCGGTGGCGGCTTTACGTTGCTACCTGCGGGCCACTGGTTTGGTGACAGTGGATGCGCTCTAGTTGGATCTGGTTTCCCTGGTTCCCTGTTCCAGGGCTCGCGTGTCTCAGGTTGTCCATGATGAAATTAAGTCTAGCCAGCCTGCAGTTTACCCTCATGCCCATGATGTTAGCAGCAAGTATGCAGCTCTTGTGGCTGTTTTTGGTAATAAGTCTTCATTCAACATTCTGGCACGGGGGTTTTGGAGGTTGAATAGGAGGTCGAATTTGGAGGTCGAACTCCATCAACCAGGAATAGGGTTCTGGCCGCCAGGTATCTTGTAAATGTCCTGGGCCCTCTATGGCCTTGTGTTGCATTGGGAAGGCTGTCGCAGCCGTCAGTCTCTACTGCACTTCAGGGAGCCGATGGGGCTCCCACGGAAAACCAGCATTGAATGTAATGAAAGGCCATTTTCTGGGTGAGCACCAAAGGCTTCCTGATACCCTCCCTCCCTCCCTCTGGTCGGTGGTCTTCATCGTTCAAGAACTGGGGTGGTGGGCTTCCCCATCCCCCTTCGGGGGTGAGAGTTTTCTTCCTGGGAGAGTTCCTTTGCTCTTTTCATATGTAGGTCACAATTTTTACCAGATTGTGGTCTGTTTTGTTTCACCTATCTTTCTCGGTGCCTTTCCCAGTTGATGGGAATTATGACATACTTTAAATGAAAAGTGCTTATAAGTCATTACTCCCTGTGCCTCTCTGAGAAGGCCAGGTTCTGGCTCATGGTCCCCAGTAAGCAAAAGGACTCCTGTGACTTATAACCCCCAAACTAATATAGCACTATATCAGTTTGGATAACTTCAGAAAGTCTCCAGGGCCCTGCCCAGAAAATGGCGTTGTATTACTGCACATTCAACGTAGGTTTTTCTGTGGGGAGCCCCTATGGCTCCCTGGAGTTTGTCTGGCTAATGTATGTTACATTAGACCAGGACATTAGCTAAGGAGTTCAGACCCACCAGGGACCTGCGCCAGAACCTGTCCCCTTCAGAGAGGCTTCAGGGAGCAATGGCCCTGGAAAACCCCCTTGTGGTTCAGGTTCTCCTTATCTGCCATCGACCAGGGTAAGCACCCAGAAAGGTAGGCATAACAAAACAAACCCTACATTGTAAAAAACTAAAACAAAAAAATGAACAGAGAGGTAGAAACTCCCTACAATCGCAAGGAAACAAGTAAACATCACACTTTACTGCTGCGCCGATCGTCCGCACACCCCCCGCCCCGAGAGGAGGAGAGGGGAGCCCTGGAACTCACCGCGCCGGCTGCCTAGCATCAGTTCGTAAGCTAACGTCAACCTGGATAGACGCTTCTCTGGCCTCAGTTTCCTAGGCGATGTTTGCCTTGTGTGGCGTTCACTGCCATGTGTTGTGTTGTGCGGTGGCCAGATGTTCCTCATCAGTACCAGGGCTGCATGCGCTTAGGGGCTTCTTTCCCTAAGCGCCCTGTGAGTACTGCCCATTCATGACAGGGTTATCTTCCCTGAGGCATTCGGGAACCATTTCCGTAGAGGTTCTTGCTGCTTAGCATTTGCCTCGCCCTTGGGGCCAGCTGAGGCTTGGGGCCCTTGTTTGGCCCTGGGAAGGGACTGGTATTGTGCTGGTTAGGGCATCAAGGTGTTACGCGACCTGCCACCTAAGCGGCAACCGGTTCCTGTTGCCTCTGGAGACGGTGTACTTTTGCGGGTTTTTCATTTGTTTTTATTTTCATTTGCCTGGTTGGGGTCTGCCTAGTATGGCTATAGTTCCACTGGTAGTGTTTGGTGGCCATCTGCTAGGCCCCCTCGTGATTGTACACGTCGCAGGGGTTTTCAGTGTTGTCCTTTGCCCCCTTGTTATTTTTGGGTTTCTTAACCGGTTAGCAACACCTTGCCCGGGTTTCAAGTAGCTGTTACCCTACGGGCCCTGGAAACCCCTGTCGGGGCTCGGCTGACCATTGAATATGTCTTCCGGGTTCCAACCCGTCTTGTACGGGATCGTTGGTTGCTGTGCTCTTGTCTCCGGATGGCAGTCGCCACTTTTACCCCCGTCATGTTGCCTGTTGGGTCACCGACACCTTGACCCAGAGTCTTGCAAGAGATATTCTCTGCTTGTTCTCCAGTACTCTCCTGATGTTATTACTGCTCAGAGTACAGGCGGCATCCATGTTGCAAGCTAGGTTAGGTTGCTGCAACACTCAAGGTTGGTTTCCCACTCGGATGCCCTAAGGCTGCCCCGTTTTGGTTAGGTGCTGCTCCCCCCCTTTCCCTCCATGTTCCCGGCTCCAGACCGTTTGCGGGTTTTGGGGTCGGGGGGGGGGGGGGGGTTAGTTGGGGCCGAGACTCGGGCGGTTTCTGGGGCTGCCCCATTCCGATTGGGGACGGAGATTTTTGAGCCTCCTGCCAGGGCTTCTGGGGCTTACCAGTGGCCCTTTCTTGCTGCCTTTCCCATGGACTCCTTTTTCCTTTTCTTTAAGGGCAGGGGGCTTGGAGGGCGGCTCTGCCCCGGGGCCTCTGTTGCGGGTTCCCGGGGCCGTGGGGGATGCCTGCTAGCAGTTCTGGGGCTGTTTACCCCTGCCTGGGTTTTCTGCTTCTGGGTGGAGTTTTTCGCCCATCCAGTCTGCTTGCTTCCCACTTTTGCTGGCATGTTTTCGTATCTTTTGCGTCGGTCACAGCCCACTGTTCTAATGGCCATTTTCTTCTGCTGGTTTCCCGGTGTGGCCACCAGGGTGGCGTTGCGGTTTGTTTACATGCACCTGGATGTGCGAGCGAGCGTCTTTGGTGAATTTTTTCACCTTTTTCAGGGGTTTTATTCACCTTATTCAGGGGTTTTCAGGGGTTATCCAAGACTGGCACAGTTGGTGGTGGGGCTTCAGACTTGCCACTTTTGTTGCCTTCCCTAGTTTGTAATTGGCACTTGGTGTATTTAGGCATCTTTACCGGATCTTGGTGCCCTGTCTGAGTCTGCTTGGGATTCATTGTCTGGCCTACCTCGATGACTGGCTGATGTGGGCTCCCAGTCGGTCTGCTTGTCTGCTCACCAGGTGTGTGGTTCTTTCCAGTTTGCCGGGTTTGGTTTCCTGGCGATCTAGAGGCCGTTCCATCTGTTTCCGTCCCGGGTTTGGACCTGGTTGGATCTTGTTTAGGGCTCTTGGGCCGTTCCTTGTCTTTCCCTCCAGAAGTGTTGATGTGGCTGTGGTCCCGCCTTCGGTTGTTCATGAGGGGGTCCCAGGTTGCTCGGCAGTTGCTCGAGCAGTTGTGCGGGAGTCTGAACTTCGACGTGCTGGTCTGCCCACAGGGTCGGGTTTGGTTCCTTCAGAGACTCCCCTTCCGCCTCTCTTGCAATCGTTGGGTTCGTTCCTTCGGGGATCTTGTGTTGGTGCTGTGTCACCAGCTTCCTCTTTGGGGTTCTCGGAGTTCCATGTCTTGGCACCTCCCAGAGCCTTCGCTCGATGTGTTCACAGATGTGTAATATCTCAGCTGGGGCTCTGTGACCATTGCTCACCGGGGATGGTGGGGGTCTGTCCATCCGTCGGGTTCACAGCACGGTTCGGGAGTTCGTGGCTGTCTGGTCTGCACTTCGGAGGGTTCGGCTCACTCGGTGTCTACCATTCAGCTCCATTCGGACTGTTCTCTGGCAGTTCTTTGCCAGAACCACAGGGTTTCTCTTAGGTGTTTGCCTTTGGGGTTGATCACTTAGTGTAGCTCATTTGCTGGATTCTCGAGGTTTGGCTAACCGTGAGGTTCATGTCCGGGGTGTGTCCTACATCCTGGAGGATGGCCTGTCTCACTTCATTCCTCTGTTCGCGGATTGGCCAGTCGTCACCGACTCGTTTCGTTGGCTCTGCCGGAAGTATGGACTCCTGGCCATGGACGTCTTCGAGTCGGCGTGGTCTAGGCATTGCCCATTCTATGTCGCGCCCTTACCTGCCTGCGAGGCATTCACGGTGGATGTCTTTTGGCAGGACTGGTCGAGGTGGGGGTACCTGTTCCTTTTCTCCCAGTCCAGCTGTTGCTTCGGGTTCTGGCTCGGTTGGAGCCCATTCCCAAGAGAGTAGTCGTCATGGTACGTTGGTGGCCGGCCCAGTTTTATTTTCAGACGATGCTTGATAGGTGTCCGAATCCGGGGTGTTTTCCCGCGGCTCCGCCTCTTTCGGCAGGTCGGAATGGTCCTGTATGTGACTGGTTCGGCCTTCTCCTCTGCTCTTCGCATCTGGTATTTTGACGCGGGAAAAGAAAAAGTTCATGGTAAAGGCAGCAAGAAAGGTCCGCTGGTAAGACCCAGAAGACTTGGCAGGAGGAACAGGCTCGAAAACCTCCATCCCCAACCTGAACGGGGCAGTCCCTGAAAACCGCCCGAGTCTCGGTCCCAACTAAACCCTGCCCCGACCCTGAAACCCGCGACGGTCTGGAGCCGGGAACAGGGAGGGAAAGGGGCGAACAGCACCTAACCAAAACGGGGCGGCCCCCGGGGCATCCGAGTGGAAAACCAACCTAGCGTGTTGCAGCAACCTAACCTAGCTTTCAACCCGGATGCCACCTGTACTCTGAACAGTAAAAACATCAGGAGAGTGCTGGAGAACAAGCAGAGAATATCTCGCGCGAGACCTCGGGTCAAGGTGTCAGTGACCCAACAGGCAACATGACGGAGGTAAAAGTGGCGACTGTCACCCGGAGACAAGGGCACAGCAACAAACGATCCCATACAAGATGGGTTGGAACCCAGAAGACACATTCAATGGTCCACCGAGCCCCGACAGGGTTTTCCAGGGCCTGTAGGCTGACTGCTACGGGAAGCCCGGGCAAGGTGTTGCTAACTGGTTAACACCCAAAACTAACAAGGGTTGATGCCAACACTGAAAACCCCTGTGACATTTACAATCACGGGGGCCTAGTAGAGGGGCCACCAACCACTACCAGTGAAACTATAGCCACACTAGGCAGACCCCCACCAGGCAATGAAAATAAAAAGAAAATAAAAACCCCGCAAACGTACACCGTCCCCAGAGGCAACAGAAACTGGTCGCCGTGTATGTAGCAGGACGCAGAACACCTTGACGTCCTAACCAGCACAATATCAGTCCCTACCCAAGGCCAAACAAGGGCTCCCAAGGGCAAGGCAAATGATGAGCAGCAAGAACCTGTATGAGAATGGTTCCTGAATGCCACAGTGAAGATAACCCGGGCACGCAAGGGCAGTACTCACAGGGTACTTAGGAAAGGAAGCCCCTAAGCGCATGCAGTCCCGGTACTGATGAGGAACACCTGGGCACCGCACATCATAAAACACGGCAGTGAGCGCCACGAAAGTAAACACCACCTAGGAAACTGAGGCCAGAGAAGCGTCTGTCCCAGATAACATTAGCTTACGAACTGGAGTGCTATGCAGCCAGCGCAGTGAGGTCCAGGCCCGCCCCCCCCTCTCGGGGAGAGGAGGGCTGCGCGGACGAGCAGCTCGGCAGTAGTGTGTTACGTTTGCTTGTTTGCTTGTTTCCTTGGGATTGTAGGGAGTTCTACCTCTCTGTTCGTTTTTTTTTTGTTAGTTTCTTACCATGTGGGGTTTGTTTTGTTATTCCTACCTTTCTGCTTGCCTAACCTTGGTCGATGGCAGATAAAGAAACCCCAACCACAAGGGGAATTTTCCAGGGCAATTGCTCCCTGAAACCTCTCTGAAGGGGCCAGGTTCTGACTCATGGTTCCTGGTAGGTCTGAACTCCATAGCTAATGTCCCTGTCTAATATAACATACATTAGCCCGATAAGCCCCAGGGAGCCGTAGGGGCTCCCCACAGAAAAGATTTATGTTACATGTTACACGAAACGTTTCAAATAGTCTTCAATTATGGATGTGGAGGGAAGACAGAAAAGAAATTACTTAATCCACAACCAAATGACAGTTTGATATAAGATGAAAGGTTAGCTAATAAGCCAATACACTGACTGCCACTAGACATGGTTGATTTTGCTTGGAGAGAAAGGGAGGTCTTGTGGTCATGGAGTTATTGGTTGGCCTTTCATGTGTTTATGATCTGTATGTCTTTTGCCTGGGATTGCCTGCACCTTTCTTTTATTGATGATCTGGGCCTCTCAGGCACATCTTCCTTTTTGATCAGGTTTCGCAGTCAGTTTCTTGGTCTATACAGAACTAGTTTGTCCTTCTGCCCTTTTGTCTGGTGATCCTTCATAAAGTGCAGTGGAGGGTGGTTCTGCATCATTTGGTTTTGTATTTTACCGTTTCTTTCTTTCTTTCAGATGTTTCTGGTTATTTGAAAGCTAAGCATTTGGGCCTGCCCTTGGGTGGACCCCTGGGCCATGGAAGGCATCTCCTGACCTTCTTCGAGGGAGTGCCTTTCCACTAAAGCCTTGTCTGGCTGCATTATCCAGTGAAGTTGTCTCCCACCAAGAACAACCAACAAAGCCCTGTTGAGAAACGGGGCATTGAATTATATGAAATGCTCATTTCTAAGGTGCTCTTCAGCTGCTGCCATTCTTGCCTTTCAATCTCAACTTACTGTGAGTGCTTGGGTTGCCAGGGCATTAAATGGAGGTTGCTTACTTCATTAACTCCGTTGTGACAGCCAGTGTTGCCATCTGGTGGTGGTTGGTGCTGTGGGTAATTAGCTAACCAGTAGTAAGCAGAGTGAAAATTTACTTTCATAGCAATATAAATTACCTCTTCAAGTGGAGTCGAGTTATATGGTTCCATTCTTTTGTCTTATAGTGCATGGTTGCTTCGGTGGTGGACCAAGTTATTACTGTAGTTTTATCTTTCCAACTGCATGACAAAACCATTAGAAAAACTCATAATCATGGTGCGGCACAGAGAGGCAAGATCACTTGACATGTAAGTAGTGTCATGGGGGATCTTGCTGAGCCTAACAGGCTTCCTGTCCTTCACAATGGGAAACCATGACTGATTGTCATTTCATTAGAGGGTCCCGGTAGTAGTCGGGTTTGTTCTCGACGCACGATCAAGAATTCTAGTTTTGAATCCTGGGTTGGACAGAAATGGTTGGGCACATTCCTTTCATCTAATGCCTTTCTTCACCTAGCAGTGAGTAAGTACTCAGGAGTTAGTCAGCTTGTTGTGGGGTTTCATCCTGGGCAGAGTCAGTAATTCGGCCTTGGGGGAGTGGGGGAGGGGGCAGACCTTGATAAAAACCAAAACGTTTATGATGACACTCTGGCTTCCTGTCCCTCGACACAATGAATTATTGACATTTCTGATTCAGTTTCTAATATTTTCAAGTTTGGTTCAAAAGAAAGCTGAATTCTTAAACAGCTGCTCCAGTGAAGTACTGTCAGCTAACATTATAGCAGTGGAGACCTCCAGTCTCTATACATATTTTCATCTTTTTTAGGCGAGGATTTAGCACATTTGATTCAGAATGGCAATGCTTAAACTTTGCTTTAAACACTTTGATTGCCATTGTTTTGGGCAGTCAACTCTCTGCTTGCTATAGATACTACTAGACTGCAATCCACTCTCGTACTGGCACATAAACCCCTCTCACAAAGGTGAGAGGGTTTTATACTCCCTCACCTTTACATGGGAGAAATCGACTTTCCATTCCCATAGACAGAATCTGCAGCTACTATTTTTTAGCTATTGTACCCAAGAACTGACAAGGGGCTGGTATCTGCTCAGTAGTCTCAGTAGTACTTGCTCACAGTCTCCGTGGCGTAGTGGGCAATCTCCGTGGTCTAGTGGTAAGACACCCAACTGGCGTTTGCGAGCGCTTTGGCCTGGGTTCATATCCTAGCTGGGGAGGATTTACTAGGCACAAATCCTTAACTGTAGCCTCTGTTTACCCAACAGTAAAATGGGTACCTAGTTGTTAAACGATTTGGCGAGATCGTATTCTGGGGAATATTAGGATTAAGGACTTGCCCAAAATGCTATGCGTGCTAGTGGCTGTACAAGAATGTAAGAACTTTTGTATATAGATAAATAAATAAATAAATAAATAAATAAATAAATAAATAAATAAATAAATAAATAAATTAGCAGGACTCAGCAGCTGGTGCAATCCTTTCCCTGGGTGAGGAGGTTTCCAATATTTTCACTACTGGTGTAGATAGAGGGATACAAGGAAGCAAATTCCTCAAGGTCTGCAGCAGAGAAAAACACCTCATGTATCATAATAAGAAAACTAGGCCTCTTTTTTCATAAGAGGCCCAAGAGCAGAAGTGCCCTTAGAACAAACCCAGCTACTGGACGGTGGACAACATTTCTTAGACCAATCAAAGTCTGTTGAAAGTGGTTAGTCTGAGTAAATTAGTTTGAGTAAGTAAAAGTCGGGCAGTGGATTGGTCATTGTATTTATACTGAAATATTTGAACTTAGAAGTTGCAAATTTGTTGAAAGTGGGTGGTCAGTTGGTTTGAGTAAGTTGGGCAGTGGATTGGTCATTGTATTTATACTGAAATATTTGAACTTTGAAGTTGCAAACTGAACATCAGTTCTATATTAACAAATATTGAAGCTTACAAATTAATACCAATATATTGTACTAGATGCCTTACCCATTCCCTCAGGTTCAACGCAAGCAGATTTGCATTCTTCTTGTGAAATAAAATTGTTAAGGTTTCCCTCACATCCACCATACCAGAAGCGAGTACAACCACCATACTCAATGTCAAAGTACCAATTGGCAGTGAAGTTTTTGCAGGGGCCTCGTTCTTTTGCATAGCCACACACCTCTGGGATTAAAATATTATTAACGATGTTAAATATCCATCTATATAATAATGTACCAGCTATACTCATTTCATCTGCACACAGTGTAAATGCTGTAATATTCAGATGATACTATATGAATACAATATTTCACAATACAGTAACTGTATATTCAAAGATATCACAGGCTGTTATACAAAAGTATCTGTGACTGTTATACAAAAGTATCAAATTAAAAAGTATTGACTTCAGACAGCATATTTATGAGTGACTGCAGCCATTTATCATTAAATATTTAAAAAATTGTTTTACCATGAATACAGTATACGAGAAACAGAAATATAAACAAAAGAAATAGAAAGGAAGAAAAACAAAAGTTTAAGAGACAAGAATGATTTCAAATGATAAAGAATTTGAAAATATTGCAGAACTCTGTTAAAACTGGTGTTAAGAAGTTAGCAGACTCGAACCATAAACTGAAAACAATACAATTCTTTCAGTCCTCCCTTGATATCTTCAGCTCAAGGTTTCTTACCTCCGGGTATGATTGGAGCTTCATCCTGACAGCCATCAAAGAACTTTCCAGTGGCAGGTTTGACACCATCTGGGCAGCAACCAAACTCTGATGCTGCACAGCCACATCCCTCCTCCTCAGGACCAGTGGCAGGTGTGCGTCCATCCGCACAACATCCAAACTTCTCATACTCGCATCCACATCCTGAGAAAGTGCATTCTTCTTTTATAAAAATGTTAACAAAATTGTAATGTCCCAACCCCATCCAATTAATAGAACGTCTCATTTTGACATATACTCTACCTAAGCCAAAAATTGTCGTATTAGAAAATGGTAGTGGCTCACAAAATTCACATATTGTCCCATTTTGTGTTTTGGGTCCTCTGGTAGGAGAGGGCACTTTAGTACAACAGTTTCCTGACGCTGGGAAACCTTAGGACGGACTGAACGTCCATCATCTAAGGATAAGATAAAGGGCATTATTTCCATTATTAGGGAAAGATTGAGCCTTTAAAAACTGTGACAGATCAGGTAACTAATAACTACAAAGAATGTAGTAGTATTTTAAATAAGCAATTTGTCTCTATTTACTAGTATTATTCCTTGATAATATTCCTACAGAATATCAAGATATTCCTATTAATAACTTGATAATATTCTTACAGATGAACAAATCTATGTAAGAGGTAAAATCTCATGTTGACTAACTTAGTGGTTACCAGGGAACTACATTATTAAACAAACCAGCTTTGAATGTAATGAAATGCCTCTTTCTGGTATCTTCAGGGACTCATTGTAGTCCCAGTGGGTCCCTGAAGCTATCTTACTGAGATTGCTTTCCATAATTAGTCAGATCAGCAATATGAGTATTGTTGTTCCACCAGAGACAAGCAGTGCAATACAGACAACTACAGGGATTGCCTAACCAAAGCACCAAATTAGCCAAAATACTCTACAAACGGTTCACATTAAACACTCAAACCCACTAGTGCACAAAGCCACCAACAGTTGGTGTTCCAGAAGCTTCTGGCTTCTGGTCAGCCATGGATCACTCAAGAGCTGATAAGATACGAACATATCTGGTAGGGTAGGTGGGAGTCAGGGAGACACTGTCACCATCAGAAATAGGCATTTTATTATATTCAACACAGGTTTTCTGGGAAAGCACCAGTGGCTCCCTGAAGCAATCTAATCAGGGAAGAGGAGGAAGAGATGAGGGAACTACAAATCCGAAGATTAGACACTAAGCTGGATTTTACCAGGCCGAGAAACCTGGTCCAGGATAATACAAGCCTGACTAGGACCAGGAATATTGACCAAATACTGAGCCACAAAAACCAGCATTGAATGTATTGAAACACTATTTTTCTGGGTGAGCCCCGGAGGCTCCCTGAAGCTATCCACACTGACATGTGCCATATTAGTTTGGTGTCATCAGTCTCGGGAATTCTGAATGCCTACTGGGGACCACGAGCCAGAATCTGGCCCCCCCTCAGAGAGGCACAGGGAGCAATCACCATATGAGCACTCACTCTACATTTAGAGTATATCATGTCTGCCATTGACCGGGAAAAGCACCCATGAAGACAGGCGAACCAATACAAACTCTCTAAACATTGTAATAAATTTTCAAAGGCTGAGTCCATTGAAAAAGGTGGGAAAAAGAGAAACCGCTGGTCAGACCCCAACACCCCGGCTGGAGGAGCAGGTTCGAATGCCTCCATCACCGAACCAGCCAGTCGTCGAGGTCAGCCAACACCTGAACACCTAACAGACACAGACGGGCCACCACGACCCGGGTAAGGCGTGTGAACATGCCAGATTCAACCCGAAAGGGAGACAAGGAAACCGGTAGCACTGACGCCTCAAAACAAAATCGAGCCAGTCCCTGAACCCCAGATGAATAGGGACGTGCCAATATGCGTCCTTGAGGTCCGGGGACACCATCCAAGTGCCCGGCTCAAACAGAAGCCGGACCTGGGACAGAGTGGTCATCCGAAACGAGGGGGCAAGAAACCCAAGGGTTCAGATGGGACAAGTCCAAAATGAACCACAGGTTCGCACAATCCCGTTTCGGAACTGGGAACAGGCAGGAAACCCACCTGAGAGACGTTGTCATTTCCACCACGCCCAAGCGCACCCATTCCAAGATGACCCGACAGCGCAGGAGAGGAAGCCTGCCCCATCAGCACTGATCCCCCCAAAGGAGGAGGAGGGAGGAGCCACCCAGTGCCACTGCAGGCTGAGAGAAATGACCCATAAAGCCCACAAATCGTGAGACCAGGCGTGAGCGAACAGAGCAAGCCTCTCCCCTCCCACTGCCCCGTCAATGGGGCGAACCGCGAGACGGCCGCTACCCCTTACAAGAACCCGACCTGCGCGCAGAGCGAACACCGTGCCGACCAGGCACAAGCGGGACCGCAGATGGCACCAGCACCAAACCCGACACCTGTGGCCGACCCCGACAAATGGTACCACGAGCGCTGGCACGACCCCGCCGGGAAGGACTCCTCCGGTTCCCCTGGAGAACCAACAATTCAGACGTAGGTCGGCAAGTGGAAGAAGCCGCCTGAATATAACGCTCGACCGCAGAGACCTTAAAAAGAAGAGGACAAAAAGGAGAAAACAATCTAAGAACCAGGGCCCAAGCGGATTCCAAGGAGGAAGCGAGGACTGCCTATCGACACGCGAAACGTGCAGCAAAAAAACCAGCGTTGAATGTAATGAAACGCCATTTTCTGGGTGAGCCCCGGAGGCTCCCTGGAGCTTATCGGGCTAATGTATGTTATGTTAGACCGGGACACTAGCTATGGAGTTCAGACCTACCAGGGACCAGCGCCAGAACCTGGCCCCTTCAGAGAGGTTTCAGGGAGCAATGGCCCTGGAAAACCCCATATAGTTGGGGGTTTTCCTTATCTGCCATCGACCGGGGTTAGGCACCCAGAAAGGTAGGCGTAACAAAACAAACCCCACATGGTAGAAAACTACAACAACCGAACAGAAAGGTAGAAAAACTCCCTACAATCACAAGGAAAACAATCAAACAATCACTTTACTGCCGCGCCGGTTGTCCGCGCAGCCCTCCCCTCCCCGGGAGGGGGTGGGGGGGCCCCGGACCTCACCGCGCCGGCTGCCTTCAGTTCGGAAACTAGGCTTCAACCAACGCGAAAAATCCGCCGACCGGACAGGAGGGAGGGTAGCCAGGGAGCCTCCGGGGCTCACCCAGAAAATGGCGTTTCATTACATTCAACGCTGGTTTTCTGTGGGGAGCCCCTACGGCTCCCTGGAGCTAATTACCCAAAGAGAAGGAAAAGAGGGACTTACCCGGGAGGCGGCGGCCACCAACTCCTCAACGCGAAGTCGAGACAACTGGCTGCAACCGGCGACCCAAAGCAACACAAGAACGCCGAGGAGCAGGGACGTTCACCAAATAACGGGCGGCCAGGACCCTGTTCGATTTCCAAAAACCACGCGCCCGAATATTTGCCCAAGACATATTACCAAACACAGCAGCCAAAGCCGCAAACTTCCTAACGTCATGGGCGCGAGGATAGACCGCAGGCTGGCTAGATTTAATAACCCTGCGGACAACCTGGGAGACCCGAGCCCTGGAACAGGGAACGAGGGAAACTGGATCAACCCAAAGCGCATCCCCAGCCACACCGGCCGAAGCGCGCAAGTAACGGCGAAGCGCCGCAACAGGACACAACACATGATGCACCCCCGGCCGAACCAACCAAGCATCAATGACCCATGGACCCCTCCGGAAAGCAGCCGTCTCGTTCTTCGCCAGAAAAGAAGGAGAAGGCTGTAAACGGACAAACTTACCCCCAGGACCGAAAGAGCAGAAACCCCTGCGCCGGAGGAGGGCATGAAGCTCCCCTACCCGGCCCCAGAGGCCAAAGCCAACAAAAACAAAGCCTTGGAAAAACAATCAGGAACCGAAGGGGCCACCACAAACGAGAGGAGGAAAGATAGGAGAGCACCCGGTCCAAGGACCAGGACGGCTCAGGAGGCGCATGAGCAGGCCGGAGGTGAAACATAGCACGAGAAAGCTTACGAAAAGGGGCGGAAGTGACATCCACCCCAAAGCAAGCGCGAGCGGCTCCGCCAGCGCCGCACGATACGAGGCGACAGTATTAGGCATCAAATGACGGTCCTGAAAAAGCCAAGAAAGAAAGGACAAAACAACCCGATCCGAAAGAAAAGACAACCTACGAAGAGCCAGAAAGTGGCGAAAAGAACGCCAGGAAACTTCATACTGCCGCCTAGACGAAGCTCTCAGGTGGGACACCATCAATGAAGCCACCTGATCACCATAGAAATGGTGATACACCCGCGTCAAAAAGACCAGACGCGAAGAGCAGAGGAGAAGAGCGAACCAGCCCTGTACCGGACCGGACCGACCTGCTGAAAGAGGCGGAGCCGCGGGAAACGTCCCGGGTTCGGGCACCGAGCGAGGAGCACAGGAAACCAAGGCTGGGCTGGCCACCAAGGGCCACAAGGACTACCCTCCCTGAGAAAGTCTCCATTGACCAGAACTCGAAGCAACAGCTGGACCGGAGGAAAGAGGTACAGGTAACCCCACCTCGACCAGTCCTGCTGAAAGGCATCCACCGCGAACGCCTCGCAGTCGGGAAGGGAGTCACGTAAATCGGGAGACGCCGTGACCACGCCGACGCGAAGAGGTCCACATCTGGAGACCGTACGTCTGGCAGATCCAACGAAACGAGTCGTCGTCGACCGTCCACTCCGTGAAAGGGGAATGAAGCGAGACAGACCGTCCGCCAGAACGTTGGACACTCCCCGGACGTGAACCGCACGGAGAGCCAACCCCGAGAATCCAGAGACGAGCCACTCGAAGGGACCAACCCCACAGAGCCAAGGACCGAAGAGACCTCCGCGGTTCAGCAATGAACCACCGGGGAGCAGTCCGAATGGAGGCGAATGTGTCGAACTTGAGCGACCCGAATCCTCCGAAGGGCGAGCCAGACAGCCGCGAACTCCCGAACCGTGCTGTGAGCCCGACGGAATGACGGACCCCACCGACCCCTGGCCTGCCTGGTGAGCACTGGTCATCCCTGGACCTCAAGACGCGTATTGGCACGTCCCAGTTCATCCAGGGTTCAGGGACTGGTTAGGATTCGTGGTGGGGCATCAGGCTTACCGGTTTCGGTGCCTCCCTTTTGGCTTGAAATCTGGCACCTCGCGTGTTCACGCGTCTGACCCGGGTTGTGGTGACCCGTCTGCGTCTTCTAGGGATTCGGGTTTTGGCTTACCTCGATGACTGGCATGATGTGGGCTCCCAAGTCGGTCCGCTGTTCTGCTCGACAGGGTGTGGTTCTTTCCAGTCTGACGCGGTTTGGTTCCTGGTGATCTAGAGGGGCAGTTCCATCTGGTTCCTTCCCGGGTTGCGACCTGGCTGGGCTCTTTTTGGGATTCTCGGACTCTCCTTGTCTCTCCCTCCTGGGGCCTCAGCGGCTGCACCGCCGCCTGCTGTTCTGAAGGGGTACCGGGCTCGGCGGTTGCTCGAGCAGTTGTGCGGGAGTCTAACTTCGCTGCTAGTCTACCCGCCGGGTCGGGTTTGCTTCGCGTCTGTTTGGTTCCTCGGGACGTCCTTTCCGCCTCTCTCGCGATCCGTTGGGGTTCGTCCTCTCGGGTTCTTACGCCGGTTTGCTGGTCACCGGCTCCTCTTTGGGTTTTTTTGGGGTTCCGTGCCTTGGTACCTCCTTGAGCCTTCGCTCGGTGTGTTTACGGACGCGTCGTCCCTCGGCTGGGAGTTTTGT
>WNGS01008507.1:692679-711483 GCA_020271785.1 Procambarus virginalis
GGAAAACCTGGACCACCGTCAAGGCCTCGTACCACTCAAGCATGCAGGTATGGCAGAAAGCACTCCAAGCATCCAATGACAACAACTGGCAGTCCGCAAGCCAGGATGACTCCAGAACCACATAACAGACCCAGTATGGAGGCGAAGATCCAAACCTGAAGGAACACAGGGACACAAACCATAGGGACACGAAACCGAACCCGGGGAGGAACTGAACCAAATCCATCTCGTACAAAGAGGGGAGAAAGGAAACCCCCACGCCGTGTAACAGAGAGCCCCGCTCTGAGGGTTTTAAAACCCAGGTGGGGACCAACGGGGTGCAAGGCTCCAAGTCAGCTCCTCCCCAACCCAGAGAACCTCCACGTCAGGCCCTGGGAGTGAGCCCCCCCCCCTCCAAAGCCTCAGTCTCACGAGAAAAACGGGGAAGCCGGAAAATTGGGAAGAAAAGAGGCCCACTGGTTAAACCCCGATGCTATGGCTGAGAAGGGGCTTGAATGCCTCCATCGCCTCCCCAGGGGCAACCTACAAAACTGCCGAGTCTCAGAAACCTCTAGACCTCACCCCAACTCCAAAGCCCTCAGACACTTCAGAGCCAGAAGCAAGGGGGGGAGGGGGATGACAGAATGAACCACAGCCGGGGGAAGAAGAGGTGCAGACTGAACCAAGGTCGAAGCAACCAACACCCCCAAATCCAGGTTCCTATAAGCAAGCAGGAGTGCCTCGCGGCATCTGGGGAAGAAACAAACTGAGAGTGTTGCAGCAACAAAAACCTATCATGCAATGCCTGAGCTGCATGCACCCGAATAATATCATCATCAGATTGGGTGAATTGAGTCACAAACAAGCAACAGTAATCACAGGACTTGGGGTCAAAGGTGTCACCGACCCAACAGGCAGCATGACGGAGGGAAAAATAAGAATATCACCCTGAGACAAGGGGACAGAGTAACCTCAAACTCGCACAAGGAGAGAGGAGACCCAGGGGGTCGCATCAATCAGACTCCTGCACTTCCACAGGGATTCTCAGGGCCCTTAGACTGGTATCGCTAAGGGTAAGCCCAGGCAGGGTACTGCTAACTGGCGTCCAAGTCTACCAAACAAACTGCTAAAGCTTTGGTAGTTCCCGTTCAGGATCTATCTCCGTGTGGTTCCGTTGCTGCTCTGTGATTGCCCACCCTTGGGGGTTCAGCTGTGGTGGTTCTTGCTCCTGTTTGACCTTGGGTAGGAGGTAGTTTCGTCACTGGCTGGGGCACGAGGTACTGTGCTGCTGTCTGGTATATGCATAGCGACCGGTCCTGTTCACCTGTTCACCTGTTTTTCTGTTTTTGTTTTTGTTTTGTTTCTTGAGGGTGTCTGCCTGGTGTGGCAGTAGGTCCACTTGTATGGTTTTGGTGGCCTTTCACTAGGTCCCCGTGCTTGCACACATCGCAGTGGTTCAGCTTTTAGTTTGTTTGCTTGGTAGCTCTGGGATAACCGGTTAGCAGTTGAACAGTCCCTGAGCAGTTGAGCAGTCCCTGAGCAGTTGACCTAAGGGGCCCTGGGAACCCCCCATTGAGGCTTTTTGGTCCAATGGAGGAGACCACTGTGTCCCACCTCACTTTGTGCGAGATTGAAGGTTGCTCTGTCCCCTTGACTCAGGGTGACACTCACCATCTTTGCCTCTGTCATGCTGCTTGTTGGGTCAGTGACGCCTTTGACCCGGAGTCCTGCGAGTGGTGATCTTTGCTTGTACTCCAATTCACTTAGGCCATGGAAATTGATATTCGGGTGCAAGCAGCTTCAGTGTTGCATGCGCGGTTTAGGTTGCTGCAACACGCAAGGTTGCTTGCTTTTCCGGATGCCCGACAGCTACCGTGCTTTGGTTATAGGAATTTGGACTTAGGGTGTTAGTCACCTCGACTTTGGTTTCATCTGCACCCCCTAGTCCTTCCCCTGCTCTGGTTCATTCTGCTCCCCCCCCCCCTGCTCCCGGCTCCCAAATGTTTGAGGGTTTCAGGTTTCAGAGTAGGGGCAGGGTTTCCCTGGTGGTGAGTCTCGGGCATCTTCAGGGATTGCCCCTTCAGGATCGGCGGTGGAGGCATTCGAGCCTGTTCCTCCTCCTGGAACTATTGGATCATGCCAGCGAGCCCCTTCATCCCGGCTTTTCTGGCTGACTCTGCTTTTTCTCCAGAGGCAGAGGGTTTGGAGGATGGCTCAGCCCTGGGTCTTGATGTGGAGGTCCCCAGGACTGGGGAGGAGTTGACTTGGGGGGCTTGGGCGCCGTTTGACCCTACATGGGTGTTGGTACCCTCGGCACGGGGCTTGTTGTTACGGGGGGAAGGGTTTTCCTATCCCCTTCCCCACCTCCCTGTACAATTTTGATACGAGTTTGACTCCTTCCCTGGTTCGGTTCTGGGTTCCCTTGGGTTCTTCGGTTCCCTCCTTCCAGAGGTTTTCGGCTTCCCGCATTACACCGAAAGTGGCTTACCTCCTGCCAAACCTGGATTACGCCTCGGTAACGGATCCATATTCTTTCAAGTTTGGCCCCCTTGTATCCTTACTGGGTGCACTACAAGTTGCCGGAGTCTTCCTGGTTGGCAGACTGCCCTTTCTTTTCATTGGGGGCATGGCATTTGTTCTGTCGGACCTGCGCGCTTGAATGGCGGGAGTTGATTGTGGTCGTTCAGGTTTACCTAGGGGTGAATTTGAGCATTTCAATGCGGCTTGTTTGCCCCGGCCTTCCTCGTGATGTTGGCTAGGTGCAGCTTCATGTGCAGGTTCTCTTCCTTTTGGTGTCCCTGGTGGCCAAGGATTTGCACGCCCGTGGGCATTTGGGTTTAGTCTTGAGCTTCTTTTCCCTGCTGGAGCTGTCTTCGCACTGGCTCAGGGAAGGATGTTGAGGTGCTGGGATCCGGGACGGTGTCTGGTGTGTTTGGTTCGGCAGCTCAAGCATCGTTCTTTGTGTCGATTCTGAAGAAGGCGGTGTCTCTGTTCTTTGCTTCTCGCCTCGCGTGCCGACAGTTGGTGCTCGTCCACTCTTTGAAATCATCTTGGGCCCTGGCTCCTAGATTTTCCATCACCTTTTTGTCTGTTGCTGTTTGCAGAGTCTGCAGTGGAGCATCTTCTGCAGGCGGCTTCGTCTAGTTACCGACCTATGTCGGACTTGTTGGTTCTCCGGGGCGAGGGTCGTGGTGGTCCTGCCCGGAAGGGTCATGCTAGATCTCTGGGTTCCTTCGGTCGTTGTAAGCCAGTAGTGCCAGATTCGGGACTAGCACCTCCTGTGGAGCCGTCGGCATCTGGTCGGTGCAGTGATCGCTCTGAGCGTCAGTCGGGCTCTCATAGGGGTCGTCAGCCCATTTGCAGGTCGCCCCGTTGATGGGGTGATGGGGGGGAGGCTCGCGCTGTTTGCTCGTGCCTGGTCCCACGATTTGCAGGCATTTCGGGTCATTTCGTCCAGCCTGCGGTAGCATTGGGTCGTGCCAGCCTCCTCCTCCTGGGAGATCGGGGCTGGCAGGGCAGGCCTCTTCCACTGCGCTCTGTCGGGTCACCCTGGAGTGGGTTTGCTTGGGCGTGGTCGAAACAACAATGTCCCTCAGGTGGGTTTTCCACCTGTTTTCAATCCCAAAACGAGATTGTGCGGATCTGTGATTCATACTGGACTTGTCCCATCTGAACCCCTGAGTTTTTTGCCCCTCCTTTCAGATAACCAATCTGTCTCAGGTCCGGCTGCTTTAGGTGCCAGGTGCCTGGATGGTGTCTCTGAACCTCTCGGATGTGTATTGGCATGTCCCGATTCGTGTCACTCGCGAGCAACAATCCAGCTCTATTCAGACTGCACCGCTGTGGTTCACTGCCTGAACCGTGGGGGTTTGATGCAGTCCTTGGCTCTTTGGGGCTAGTTGCTTCGAGTGACTCATCTGCTGAGTTCTCGGGGTTTGGCTCTCCTGGTGGTTCATGTGCAGGGGGTGTCAAACGTCCTGGCGGACGGCCTGTCTCGGTTCATTTTCTTAAAGACGGAATGGCCGGCCGATGCCGACTTGTTCAGTTGGCTCTGCCAGATGTACGGGCGCTCGGAGGTGAACCTCTTTGCATCGGCATGGTCAAGGCATCTTCCAGTGAACGTGGCACCCTGTCCAGACTGCAAGGTCGTTGGGGTCAATGCCTTTCAGCTGGACTGGTCGAGGTGGGGTTACCTGTACCTCTTTCCACCGGTTCGGTTGTTGCATCGGGTCCTGGCTCGCTTGCAGACTCACCAGGAGAGAGTAGTCCTGTTGGCTCCTTGGTGACCGGCCCAGCCCTGGTTTCAGGAACTTCTTGCTCGATGTCCAAACCCAAGGGTCTTCCCGTGGCTCTGCCTCTTTCAGCAGATATGTCCGGTCCGGTACATGGCTGGTTCAATCTTCTCCTCCACTCTTCGCGTCTGATTTTTTTGACGTGGGTTTATCACCACTTGTATGGTGATCAGGTTACCTCAGCATCCCTCCCTTCCTCCCTCGCTTCGTTGGTGGTGTCCCACCTGCGATTTTCATCTCGAAGGCAGTATGAAATTTCCTGGCGGTATTTTTGGCGTTTTTTGTCTCTTCGAAGGTTGTCTTCTATTTCTGAAGGGTAGTTTTGCCCTTTCTCTCTTGGTTGTTTCAGGATCGTCAACTTATGCCAAATACTGTCTCCTCATATCATGTGGCGCTGGCGGAGCTGTTGCAACTTGTATGTGGGGTGGATGTCACTTCTGCCCCATTCCCCAAGCTTTCTCGGGCGTTGTTTCACCTCCGGCGTGTTCATGCACCACCTGAGCTGTCCTGGTCGTTGGACAGGGTGCTCTCTTTTCTCTCTCTTCCTTGGTTTGTGGTGGCCCCCCTCAGTTCAGGACTGTTTTTCTAAGGCTCTTTTTCATGTTGGCATTGGCCCGGGGAGTTGGGTCGGGGAGCTTCATGCTCGCCTCCGGCGCAGGGTTTCTACTCTTTTGCTCCTGGTGGTCGTTTCGTTTGTTTGCAGCCATCTCCTCCTTTTTCTGGCAAAAAAACAGCGTTGAATGTAATGAAACGCCATTTTCTGGGTGAGCCCCGGAGGCTCCCTGGAGCTTATCGGGCTAATGTATGTTATATTAGATCGGGACATTAGCTAAGGAGTTCAGACAGGGACATGCGCCAGAGCCTGGCCCCTTCAGAGAGGTTTCAGGGAGCAATGGCACTGGAAAACCCTTTTCTGGTTGGGGTTTTCCTTATCTGCCATCGACCGGGGTCAGGCACCCAGAAAGGTAGGCATGACAAAACAAACCCCACATGATAAAAAACTAAAACAAAAAACCAAACAGAGAGGTAGAAACTCCCTACAATCCCAAGGAAACAAGCAAACAAGCAAACATCACACTTTACTGCCGCGCCGATCGTCCGCGCAGCCCTTCCCGCCCCGAGAGGGGGAGGTGGGAGCCCCGGACCTACCGCGCCGGCTGCCAAGCTTCAGTTCAGAAGCTAAGCTTCAACCAACGCGAAAAAACTGCCGACCAGTGGGAGGGAGGGTTGCCAGGGAGCCTCCGGGGCTCACCCAGAAAATGGCATTTCATTACATTCAACATTTCATTACATTCAACGCTGGTTTTCTGTGGGGAGCCCCTATGGCTCCCTTGAGCTTCATACCCAAAGAGAAGGAAAAGAAAGGGCTAACCCGAAAGGCGGCCGCCACAAACTCCGCAACGCAAAGCCGAAACAACAGGATGCAACCTACGACCCAAGGCAACAAGAACGCACAGGAGCAGACGTGCATAAAGAATGGGCAGCCAAGAACCTATGCGACCCTCAATTCCCTGCGCCTGAAATGAGCCCTAGACGTCAACAACACAGCAGCAAAAGCTGCAAACGTCCGAACAGCACGGGCGCAAAGACAGACCGCAGGCTGGAAGACTGAAAAACTCTGCGGACGACCTGGGAGACCCGAGCCCTGAAACAGGGAACGAGGGGAACCGGATCAAACCAAAGCGCATCCCCAGACATGGTACACAGGTAACGGTAAAACGCGCAACCGGACAACACAAGTCGCACACCCGGCCAAACCAATCAAGCATCAATAACACAAGAACCCCTCCGGAAACCAGCCGTCTTGACCGTCGCCAGGACGGAGAAAGGCTGCACACGTACAAATCTACCACCAGTACCAAAGAGCAGAAACCTGAACCGAAGGAGCTACCACAAACTAAGGAGAAGATATGAAGGCACCCTGATCAAGGACCAGGACGGCGCAGGCGACGTATGAGCAGGCCGGAGGTGAAACAAAACATGAGAAAGCGTAAGAAACGGGGCAGATGTGACGTCCACCCCGAAAGCAAGCCAGAGTGGCTCTGCCAGCGCCACACAAAACGAGGCAACAGTAAGAAACATGAAATAACTGTAGTCCTGAAAACCCAAGAAAGGACAAGACAACCCGATGCGAAAGAGAAGACAACGTACAAAGAGCAAGAAAAAGTGCATAGAAACACCAGGAACGTCATACTGTCGCCAAGACGAAGCTCGCAGGTGGGACACCATCAACAAGGCCACCTGAACACCACAGAGATGGTGATACCCGTGTCAAAATACCAGATGCGAAGAGCCAAAGAGAAGGCCGAACCAGTCACGTACAGGACCGATCCGACCTGCCTGGTTGATACCTGGTTTTCAGAAGCAGCGTCTGAAAATAAAGCTAGGCTGGCCACCAAGGAACCAGAAGGACTGCTCTCGTGAGAATGGGCTGCAACAGAGCCAGAACCTGAAGCAACAGCTGAACCGGGAGAAGAGGAACAGGTACCCCCACCTTGACCAGTCCTGCCGAAAGCATCCAACGTGAACGCCTCGCAGGTGAGTAAGGGTGCCACATAAAATGGGCGATGCCTAGACCACGCCGACTCGAAGACGTCCATGGCCAGGAGTCCATATATCCGACAGAGCCAACAAAACGAGTTGGCGACGACTAGCCAATCCGCGAACAAAGGAATGAACCGAGACAGCTGTCTGCCAGGACGCAGGACACACCCTGCACATGAACCACCAGGAGAGCCAAACCCCGAGAACTCAGCAGATGAGTCACTCGATCTGCTGAAAGAGGCGGAGCCGCGGAAAAACCCTCGGGTTCGGACACCGAGCAACTAGCACCGGAAACCAAGGCTGGGCCGGCCACCAAGGGGCCAGAAGGACAACTCTCCCCTGGTAAGTCTCTAAGCGAGTCAGGACCTGGAGCAACAGCTGAACCGGGGGAAAGAGGTACAGGAACCTCCACCTCGACCAGTCGAGCCGCAAGGCGTCTACCCCGATGGTCTCGCGATCGGGGAAGGGCGCCGCATACACGGGAAGACGCCGCGACCACGCCGACGCGAAGAGGTCCACCTCGGGACGCCCGAACGTCTGGCAAAGCCAGCGGAAGGACTCGTCGTCGACCGTCCACTCCGTGGAGAGGGGAACGAAGCGAGACAGGGCGTCCGCCAAGACGTTGGACACGCCCCGTACGTGAACAGCCAGGAGAGCCAAACCCCGAGAACTCAGCAGACGAGTCACCCGAAGCGACCAACCCCAAAGAGACAAGGACCACATCGAACCCCCGCGGTTCAGGCAATGAACCACCGGAGAGCAGTCCGAATGGAGCCGGATCGTTGATCCGCGGGCCACCCGAATCCTCCGAAGAGCAAACCACACCGCCGCGAACTCCCGCACCGTGCTGTGAGCTCGACGGAAGGACGGACCCCAACGCCCCTGGCCGGCCTGGTGAGCACTGGTCACAAAACCCCAGCCTAGAGACGACGCATCCGTGTACACATCGAGCGAGGGCTCGGGAAGGCGCCATGGCACCGAACCCGAAAAACCCGAAGAGGAAGCCGGTGACGCAGCAACCGACGCAAGGCCCCCGGGGGTCGAACCTTGCGATCGCGAGAGAGGCGGAAGGGGTGACCCGAAGGAACCAGAACAGCCGACGAAGCCAAACCCGACCCGGCGGGTAGACCAGCATCGCGAAGTTCAGGCTCCCGCACAGCCCCTCGAGCAACCGCCGGGTGACCCGAGGGCCCACCAGAAACAGACGAAGGCGGGACCGCAGCCGCTGGAGAGACTCCGGAGGGAGAGACAAGGAGGAGGTGCGAGAGTCCCAAACGAGACCCAGCCAAGTCCGAACCTGAGAGGGAACCAGATGGGACTTCCTCCAATTCACCAGGAACCCGAACCCGGCGAGCTGGGAAAGAACCAAATCCCTGGCTAGCAAGCAAGCAGACTGGCTGGGAGCCCAGACCAGCCAGTTGTCGAGGTAGGCCAACACCCGAACTCCTAGGAGACGCAACCGAGCCACTACTACCCGTGTAAGGCGCGTGAACACGCGAGGTGCCAGGTTCAACCGAACGGGAGACAACGAAAGCGGTAACCCTGAAGCCCCACCACAAAACCGAGCCAGTCCCTGAACGCGGATGAATCGGGACATGCCAATAAGCGTCCCGGAGGTCCAGGGACACCATCCAAGCGCCCGGCTCCAAAAAGAGCCGAACCTGAGACAGCGTAGTCATCCGGAAGGAGGGGCAATAAACCCAGGGGTTCAGACGGGACAAGTCCAGAATGAACCTCAGGTCCGCGCAGTCCCGTTTCGGAACCGGAAACAGACGGGAAACCCATCTGAGAGACGACGTCGGTTCGACGACGCCCAAACGTACCCACTCCAAGACGACTCGACGGAGCGCAGGGGAAGAAACTTGCCCTGCCAGCCCCGAACCCCCCAAAGGGGGAGGGGCCACCCAACGCCACCGCAGACCGCGAGACACGACCTGAAAGGCCCACGAATCGTGGGACCAGGCGCGGGCGAACAGCGCAAGCCGCCCCCCCATCGGCCCGTCAACGGGGCAAACCGCGAAAGGACCGGCGCCTTACGAGACCCAGAACCCCCACAGGGCGAGACCGCGCCGACCAGAGAGGGCGGGTCCGCAGCAGGAGCCGACACCGAACCTGACACCAGGCCTACCACGACGAGAGGAACCCCGAGGCTGGCACGACCCTTCGGGAAGACCCACCAGGGACCCCCGGAAAACCACAAAGTCCGACATCGGACGACAAGCCGCCGACGCAGTCTGAATAAACTGCGCCACGGCCGACTCCGCAAAAAGAAGAGGACAAAAGGGGGAAGAACGCCTAAGAGCCAGAGCCCAAGCAGATTCCACGGAGGAACCAGCACCGCCTGCCGACACGCGAGACGGGAAGCATAAAACAGGGAAACGCATCCCGCAAAATCGGCGTGAACATCTTCAACAAGGCAGCGAACGAACGCGCAGCGAGGACAAGGCGCAGACCCTGGGACGGACCCAAGCGTCCTCACATCCTCCACGAGCCAATCCGAGGACAGCTCCAGGATGGAAAAGAAACCGCAAGGCGAAGCCAAAAGCCCCGGGCGCGCAAATCTCCGCAACCAGTGCCGCCGAAAGGACGGGAACCTGCACATGAAGCTGAATAACGCCCACATCGGGGGAGGGCAGGGGCAAACAAGCACTCATTCAGGTACTCAAGCTCGCCCCCAGGAAAAATGAATCACCGTGGAAGTTCCCGCCACTCCAACGTGCGGGAACGACAGAAGGAATGCCAGGAATCCAAACAAGCAAAGGGCAGGCTGCTAGCCAGGAAGACACCGAACCTCGTAACGGAGCCAGAAAGGGAACGAAGTCCCAAACCTGAACTCAGATGGATCCAGTTCAGAGGCATAATCGGGTCCCGCAGGAGGTAAGCTGCAAAGGCCGCTCGCATCTCAACAGGTTGGATGCGATAAGCCGAAAACCTCCGGAAAGACGGAACGANCCCACTGGGCGGGCCCTAAGCCTCTGGCTGGCCACTGGGCGGGCCCTAAGCCTCTGGCTGGCCCACTGGGCGGGCCCTAAGCCTCTGGCTGGCCCACTGGGCGGGCCCTAAGCCTCTGGCTGGCCCACTGGGCGGGCCCTAAGCCTCTGGCTGGCCCACTGGGCGGGCCCTAAGCCTCTGGTTGGCCCACTGCGCGGGCCCTAAGCCTCTGGCTGGCCCACTGGGCGGGCCCTAAGCCTCTGGCTGGCCCACTGGGCGGGCCCTAAGCCTCTGGCTGGCCCACTGGGCGGGCCCTAAGCCTCTGGCTGGCCCACTGGGCGGGCCCTAAGCCTCTGGCTGGCCCACTGGGCGGGCCCTAAGCCTCTGGCTGGCCCACTGGGCGGGCCCTAAGCCTCTGGCTGGCCCACTGGGCGGGCCCTAAGCCTCTGGCTGGCCCACTGGGCGGGCCCTAAGCCTCTGGCTGGCCCACTGGGCGGGCCTAAGCCTCTGGCTGGCCCACTGGGCGGGCCCTAAGCCTCTGGCTGGCCCACTGGGCGGGCCCTAAGCCTCTGGCTGGCCCACTGGGCGGGCCCTAAGCCTCTGGCTGGCCCACTGGGCGGGCCCTAAGCCTCTGGCTGGCCCACTGGGCGGGCCCTAAGCCTCTGGCTGGCCCACTGGGCGGCCCTAAGCCTCTGGCTGGCCCACTGGGCGGGCCCTAAGCCTCTGGCTGGCCCACTGGGCGGGCCCTAAGCCTCTGGCTGGCCCACTGGGCGGGCCCTAAGCCTCTGGCTGGCCCACTGGGCGGGCCCTAAGCCTCTGGCTGGCCCACTGGGCGGGCCCTAAGCCTCTGGCTGGCCCACTGGGCGGGCCCTAAGCCTCTGGCTGGCCCACTGGGCGGGCCCTAAGCCTCTGGCTGGCCCACTGGGCGGGCCCTAAGCCTCTGGCTGGCCCACTGGGCGGGCCTAAGCCTCTGGCTGGCCCACTGCGCGGGCCCTAAGCCTCTGGCTGGCCCACTGGGCGGGCCCTAAGCCTCTGGCTGGCCCACTGGGCGGGCCCTAAGCCTCTGGCTGGCCCACTGCGCGGGCCCTAAGCCTCTGCTGGCCCACTGGGCGGGCCCTAAGCCTCTGGCTGGCCCACTGGGCGGGCCCTAAGCCTCTGGCTGGCTCACGGGCGGGCCCTAAGTCTCTGGCTGGCCCACTGGGCGGGCCCTAAGCCTCTGGCTGGCCCACTGCGCGGGCCCTAAGCCTCTGGCTGGCCCACTGGGCGGGCCCTAAGCCTCTGGCTGGCCCACTGCGCGGGCCCTAAGCCTCTGGCTGGCCCACTGCGCGGGCCCTAAGCCTCTGGCTGGCCCACTGGGCGGGCCCTAAGCCTCTGGCTGGCCCACTGGGCGGGCCCTAAGCCTCTGGCTGGCCCACTGCGCGGGCCCTAAGTCTCTGGCTGGCCCACTAAGTGTTGCTTGTTTCTGTTTTACTTGGGCGGAGTATGAGTATTTATGACTCGTATGGTCGCTTCAGTAAGATTTTGTTCCGTGTGTTTAACAACTTCTTTTCCTATGTTGAATCCAAGTTGAAATCTTAATGGGTTTGTAACTGTGCACTGTGTTAGATAATGTTCCAGTGGTCTTTTGTGGCTGTAACTGTGCACTGTGTTAGATAATGTTCCAGTGGTCTGTTGTGGCTGTAACTGTGCACTGTGTTAGATAATGTTCCAGTGGTCTGTTGTGGCTGTAACTGTGCACTGTGTTAGATAATGTTCCAGTGGTCTGCTGTGGCTGTAACTGTGCACTGTGTTAGATAATGTTCCAGTGGCCTGTTGCGGTTGTAACTGTGCACTGTGTTAGATAATGTTCCAGTGGTCTGTTGTGGCTGTAACTGTGCACTGTGTTAGATAATGTTCCAGTGGTCTGTTGTGGTTGTAACTGTGCACTGTGTTAGATAATGTTCCAGTGGTCTGTTGTGGCTGTAACTGTGCACTGTGTTAGATAATGTTCCAGTGGTCTGTTGTGGCTGTAACTGTGCATTGTGTTAGATAATGTTCCAGTGGCTGTTGTGGCTGTAACTGTGCACTGTGTTAGATAATGTTCCAGTGGTCTGTTGTGGTTGTAACTGTGCACTGTGTTAGATAATGTTCCAGTGGTCTGTTGTGGTTGTAACTGTGCACTGTGTTAGATAATGTTCCAGTGGTCTGTTGTGGTTGTAATTGTGCACTGTGTTAGATAATGTTCCAGTGGTCTGTTGTGGTTGTAACTGTGCACTGTGTTAGATAATGTTCCAGTGGTCTGTTGTGGCTGTAACTGTGCACTGTGTTAGATAATGTTCCAGTGGTCTGTTGTGGCTGTAACTGTGCACTGTTAGATAATGTTCCAGTGGTCTGTTGTGGTTGTAACTGTGCACTGTGTTAGATAATGTTCCAGTGGTCTGTTGTGGCTGTAACTGTGCACTGTGTTAGATAATGTTCCAGTGGTCTGCCGGACATTTCTCCACAGTGTTGACATTTCCTCTCATCTTCCGGAACCTGTAAGCCTATTTCCCATGCACATGGGTACCCAAGCCTGATGCGATGTAAGTGTACTTCTGTTGTTCTACTGTTCCCTTTCATCAACATAAAAAATCATCCACTACGGGCTCACCATAGCCCGTGCTACTTGGAACTTCTTGTTCCAGGTAGCGAATCTTTAACAACAACAACATCACTTTCATCAAACTAAGTGGTTCGTAGTTGGTTGAATTGTTGTACCAACCCGCAGATCCTGATGTTGCAACTGCTGTGTTGTGGTCACTGTATATCTGTTGCATTGTTCTGTTTTCCAGCGACACTGCTGGTGATACACAGTCTCCCTGGCTTGGTGCATTCCTTCCTTACTTGGCATCATTATTTCCCTACTTGGACCATCGGGGATCGAACACAGACCATGTATGATACAAGGCCGTCGCTCTACCGACCAGGCCAAGTGGCTGGACGCAGGCTGGCATACTGTACATGGGTGCCAGAAGACTCTGCATTACAGAAACATCTACACCCACGAACAACGGCAAATTATACATTAAATCAGGTTATTCAGAAGATTTGGCAACCGACAAATGTTGTAAATCAGATAAGATAATTATAGCTTGTAAATCATGATACTAGAGTATATAAATACAATGGTTATGTGTTATGTTGTTATCATGGCTTCATCTTAGGTGAACAATGTATTATATTTTGTGTAAACTCAGTTATAAATATAAAATTGTGTCTCGGGCGAACGTGTCTCTCCAGGCCGTCCTCTCAAGCGATCACATCGTCACTAAAATGATGTATTAAACTACCAGAACCTAACCTAACTGAACACCCACGAATAGAAAACGGGATATCACGTACTCTTTACAAGCCGCTGCGTTTTCTCGTTGTCTTGAGAGAAAACGATTTACGTTTAAGATAATCGAGCGTATGACCCTATACCGCTCGTCTTCTGTTAGTCGCACCCGTATTGTTAGGCTACAGAGTGTACTAGGTAAGGTCCTACTTGTACTAACTGGTGCACTCTGTACTTAGCTAGTACAGAGTGTACTACCTAAGGTCGTACTTGTACTAACTGGTGCACTCTGTACTTAGCTAGTACAGAGTGTACTACCTAAGGTCCTACTTGTACTAACTGGTGCACTCTGTACTTAGCTAGTACAGAGTGTACTACCTAAGGTCGTACTTGTACTAACTGGTGCACTCTGTACTTAGCTAGTACAGAGTGTACTACCTAAGGTCGTACTTGTACTAACTGGTGCACTCTGTACTTAGCTAGTACAGAGTGTACTACCTAGTCGTACCTAGTCATCCAGTACCTAGTACAGAGTGTACTACCTAGTCGTGCCTAGACAGCGTTTAGCTAGTACAGAGTGTACTACCTAAGGTCCTACTTGTACTAGCTGGTGCACTCTGTACTTAGCTAGTACAGAGTGTACTACCTAAGGTCGTACTTGTACTAACTGGTGCACTCTGTACTTAGCTAGTACAGAGTGTACTACCTAAGGTCGTACTTGTACTAACTGGTGCACTCTGTACTTAGCTAGTACAGAGTGTACTACCTAAGGTCGTACTTGTACTAACTGGTGCACTCTGTACTTAGCTAGTACAGAGTGTACTACCTAAGGTCCTACTTGTACTAGCTGGTGCACTCTGTACTTAGCTAGTACAGAGTGTACTACCTAAGGTCGTACTTGTACTAACTGGTGCACTCTGTACTTAGCTAGTACAGAGTGTACTACCTAAGGTCGTACTTGTACTAACTGGTGCACTCTGTACTTAGCTAGTACAGAGTGTACTACCTAGTCGTACCTAGTCATCCAGTACCTAGTACAGAGTGTACTACCTAGTCGTGCCTAGACAGCCTTTAGCTAGTACAGAGTGTACCAGCTAAAGTCGGGCTGCATTGTTTTAGGTTGGGATGATTTGGGTTAAGTAGGAGTAGGGGGGGGGGGTGAGGGGGGAGATGAAGGGTGAAAGGGCGTTGGGGGAGGTAAAGGAAGGTAAGGTAAGGCATAAGAAGGCAAGGGAGGGAAAGGTGTAAGGTGGGATTTTGAACCGTGTGATTATTCCATACTTGTGTAAACAAAGGGTAATGAGAGTAGGGCGCACTCTGACCGTGTGAATATTAGCACGTTGGTGATTATTTACATAGCTGAGTACAAAATGGGTACTAAAGGACACGGTGTTTACTTTTGATAGATTGGAGAGTACCTTGATCTGTAATAATTATGTTTGATGAACTAAGGCGGAGGACATGAGCCGAAACTCAGTAATTTGCTTAATTTATTTTACAGGGGTCTGAAATATAGTTGAGTATTTAAATGTTAGGGAAATGATTGGATATTGACAGAGTTGTAACAGTAAAAAGAGAGAGAGAGAGAGAGAGACAGACAGACAGACAGACAGACAGACAGACAGAGTGAGACAGAGAGTGAGACCGAGAGTGAAAGCGAGACAGATAGAGATAATGAGATCTCATCCAATGTCTCTCTCAATGCAGCTCTTTTTACTGTATTATGTCTACTGAACATTTAAATCAATATTCTCACCATGAAGAAGAAGTTAATAAATAGCAATACTAACCTGTTGTTTCTGAACTTTCTGATATAGAATTCTCAGGACAGCCTTCAGAGTTAGGTCCCTGAGCTGCAGAAATACCATCAAGGCAGCACCCATATTTTGTGCTATTACAAGATTCACAAGGTCCAGATCCTTCACACTCAAAGTCATCACATCCTGCAAAATCTTCCCCAGTAGCTGGAGATACACCATCAGGGCAGCAGCCAAATCTAAAATAGCAATTTCACAAAGATTTATCATTAAAAACCAGCATTGAATGTAATGAAACGCCATTTTCTGGGTGAGTCCCGGAGGCTCCCCGGAGCTATCCAGACTAATATGTATAGCCCTAAACTTTGGCATCAGTAAGTGTAGATGGAGTTCTAGGCCTACCGGGGACCACGAGCCAGAACCTGGACCCTCTCAGAGAGGCACGAGGAGCAATGGCTTATAGAAATGCACATGTGGTTTGGAGCATTCTGTATCTGCCATCGACCGGAAGAGGCACCCAGAAAGGTAAGCGCCTCAAAACAAACCCCTATTCTGGTTAAAACGACGAAAATAGCCAAAGGAGTGGACAGAACTCCCAAAATGAAAACAAGCAATCAAACATGACATCACACGAGCCACGCCGCTTGTATGCACAACTCCCTGTTCCCCGGGAGGGAGAAAGGGGGGAGCCCCAGACCCACTGTGCCGGCAATCCAACCACTAGTTCTTAGACTGGATGTCAAAACACACAAAAACTGCCGACTGGGAAAGGGGGAGGGGGGTTGCCGGGGAGTCTCCGGGACTCACCCAGAAAATGGCGTTTCATTACATTCAATGCTGGTTTTCTGGTGGGGGGGGAGCCCTTTGGATCCCTGGAGCTACTTCACCAAAGACAAAAACTAGAGGGACTTACCTAGGAGACAGTCGGTGCTCACATCTCAACTCAAAATCGAGACTGGCTGCAACGCCGCCCAATGCGACACAGGCTCGACTAGGCCCAGGAACATTAACGAGATAGCATGCAGCCAGAACCCTGTTTGACCGCCAACACCCTGTGCCCAATGTCAACCCAAGACATGCAGACGAGGAGTCACAATAATGCGACTGAAATATGTTGACCAAACCACACACTAGAGAGTGAAGGGGCGACGATGTTTTGGTCTATCCTGGACTATTCTCAAGTCGATTGTGAATGGTCTAGGACGAACCGAAACGTCGTCATTCCCTTCACTTTCTAGTGTGTAGTTTGGTCAACCCAAGACATGTTACAAAGACAAGTGCAGCAAACATACGAATGTCATGGGCAAGGGGGATAGACTGCAAGCTGGCTGGACCAAATAACCCTGCAGATAACCTGAGAAACTTGAACCCGGGAACAGGGAAGAAGGGAAACCAGATCAACCCAAAGCGCATCCCGGCCACCGAGGCCATGGCGCACAAATAACGGCGGAGCGCCGCAACCAGACACAACACACGATGAACCACCGGCCTGACCAACAACCCAAAGGCCCCACCAGAAAGCAGCAGTCTCATTCTTCAGTAGAAAAGAAGGAGACGACTGCAAATGAACAAACCGATCAACATGACCAAAAGAGCAGAAACCCCCTGCGACGGAGGAGAGCATGAAGCTCTCCGACCCAACCCCCAGAGGAAACCAACGCCAACAGGAAAAAGAGCCTTAGAAAAACAATCCTGAACTGATGGAGCCACAACAAAACATAGAGAAGTCAAACACAAGAGCACCCTGTCCAAGGACCATGACGGCTCAGGCGGCGCATGAGTAGGCCAGAGGTGAAACAAAGCCCAAGGCAGCTTGCGAAACTACACAGAAGTAACATCTATACTGAAAGCAAGCTGCAGCAGCTCCGCCAGCGCCGCACGATATGAGGCAACAGTGTTTGGCATAAGATGACGGTCCTGAAATATCCACGAGAGAAAGGACAATACAACCTGAACTGAAAGCAAAGTACAATGACGGAGAGACAAAAAGAACTGAAAAGACCACTAAGAAACTTCAAACTGCCGCCGAGACGAAGCCCGCAGGTAGGACACCATCAAAGAAGTCACCTGGTAGGCCAACACCCAAACACCTAACAGACGCAGATGGGCCACAATGTCCCAAGTAGGGCTTGTGAACATGCAAGGAGCCAGGTTCAATCCGAATGGGAAACAATGAAAGCAGTAACCTTGACTCCCCCACAACAAAACCGAGCGAGTCCCTGAACCCCGGATGAATGAGGATGAAGTCCAATATGCGTCCTTGAGGTCCAGGGACACCATCCAAGCATCCCACTCCAACAGAATCCAGACCTGAGACAGAGTGGTCATCCAAAAGGAGGGGCAAGACCCCCAGGGTGTTTCCGACGGAACAAGTCCAGAATGAACTGCATTCCAGTCCCGTTTCGGAACTGGAAACAGGCGGGAAACCCACCTGAGAGACGTCGTCATTTCGATCACGCACAAGCACCCACTCTGAGACGACCCGACGGAGCGCAAGAGAAGAAGCCTGCCCCTTCATCCCCAAACACCCCCCCCCCCACAAAAGGATGAAGGGGCCACCCAATGCCACTGCAGGCCGAGGAAAACGATCTAAAAACGCTCTCAAATCGTGAGACCAGGCACGAGCAAAAAGAGCAAGCCTCCCCCTATCGCCCTGTCAATATGGCGAATGGCAAAAGAGCCGACACCCTTTACGAGAATCCGACCTGCACACAGAGCGAACATGGCGCTGACCAGACACAGACAGTTCCGAAAGGCGGCACCGGCCCAGAACCTGGCGCCTGTGGCCCATCATGACGAGCGGAACCCTGAACTCTGGCATGACCCATCCGGGAGGAACCCCCCTGAGGCCTCTGGAGAACCATCAAGTTGGACATCGGACGACAGCTGGAAGAAGCCTCCTATAGATACTTCTCCACTGCAGAGTCCCCAAACAGCAAGACAATCAGCAAGACAATTGATGAAGACAATCTAAGAACCAGGACCCAAGCGGATTCCAAAGAGGAAGTGAGCACAACCTGCTGACACGCGAGATGTGCAGCAAAAAACCGTGATACTACATCCCACAGAATCGGCTCAAAGAGCTTCAGAAGAGCAGATGACGCACGAGCAGCTGAGACCAAAGCACCAGATCCGGGAATGGCACCAAGAGCTTCAACATTCTCCGTAAGCCAGTCCAAGGACAGCTCCAGGAGGGAAAAGAAATGCAGGGCCGAAGCTAA
The DNA here is from genome assembly GCA_020271785.1 of Procambarus virginalis. Lineage (NCBI taxonomy): Eukaryota > Metazoa > Arthropoda > Malacostraca > Decapoda > Cambaridae > Procambarus > Procambarus virginalis. The sequence continues at coordinate 710,699 of WNGS01008507.1, forward strand.
TAAGCCACAAGAGCGCAAGTCCTCAGCCACAAGCGCAGCTGAAAGGGGGTGGGAACCTGGACATGAAGCTGAACCACACCCACATCCTGCAGAAGGGCAGGAGTGAACAAGCACTCATTAAGGTGCTCGAAGTCGCCCCCCAGGAAAACCTGGACCACCGTCAAGGCCTCGTACCACTCAAGCATGCAGGTATGACAGAAAGCACTCCAAGCATCCAATGACAACAACTGGCAGTCCGCAAGCCAGGATGACTCCAGAACCACATAACAGACCCAGTATGGAGGCGAAGATCCAAACCTGAAGGAACACAGGGACACAAACCATAGGGACACGAAACCGAACCCGGGGAGGAGCTGAACCCAAATCCATCTCGTACAAAGAGGGGAGAAAGGAAAACCCCCACGCCGTGTAACAGAGAGCCCCGCTCTGAGGGTTTGAAAACCCAGGTGGGGACCAACGGGGTGCAAGGCTCCCAAGTCAGCTCCTCCCCAACCCAGAGAACCTCCACGTCAGGCCCTGGGAGTGAGCCCCCCCCCCCTCCAAAGCCTCAGTCTCACGAGAAAAAACGGGGAAGCCGGAAAATTGGGAAGAAAAGAGGCCCACTGGTTAAACCCCGATGCTATGGCTGGAGGAAGGGGCTTGAATGCCTCCATCGCCTCCCCAGGGGCAACCTACAAAACTGCCGAGTCTCAGAAACCTCTAGACCTCACCCCAACTCCAAAGCCCTCAGACACTTCAGAGCCAGAAGCAAGGGGGGGAGGGGGATGACAGAATGAACCACAGCC
>WNGS01008507.1:722217-749188 GCA_020271785.1 Procambarus virginalis
ATTTGCTGGATTCAGTGAAGAAAGCTTGATATAACCAGTCTGCTACAACAAGTTGGTAAAATTAGATACTATAGTGACCTCTCATGTATAATTATTAGTAATTGAAAAGGTATGACCATTTAATAGCAAAGTTTTATGTCTTGAGGGTGTAGTGAAGACTTGTGCAGGATAAGATTCAATTGGAAACAAATTGCAAAGCCATGAAGAAGAAATACTCTTAAAAATAGCTTTGGAAGAAGTTAAAGTAAATTTAAACATAAATGACTACAATAGGTTAGGTAAGGAATTTCAACAGGAGAAACAGCTTTTGTCAGCACAGATGGAGGAAGTTACACAGGAATAGAACAGTGCAAGAAAGATATGCAACTCACTTATGCACAAGTGGCCAAGGAGAAGGAAAAATGGAAGAAGCAGTAAAGGAAGCCCAACACTGCAGCAACCAGGATAAAACAACATTAGGCTAGAGGTGAGAAAGAATTGGCATCCAACCCGAAGTTGGTGCAAAACACAGTTGATCGGAGTAAGTCCCTGATCATTTTTGGCTGCAAAGAAAAGGAGATAACATCTAGGTCAGAAAGAGCTGTGAAGAAGCAAAAGTAGTAGATAAAATTGTTGGCCTCGTGGAAGGTCTTACAACCATAGAGAATGTGTGCGACTACAGAGAATAGGCAGATAGTAAAGGGAAAGATCGACCTTTGAGGATCACCCTAAATGGTGCCAAACAGATGGAAGAAGTACTAAGGAATGCTAAAAAATTACGTATGATGAGGATGGGAAAGTGTGGTCGTTAAGACGAGATCTTTCAAAGAAGATAGAGAGAAGCTGAAACTGAACCTCGCCGAGGCAAAACGTTTAAATGAGAGCAGGAATGAAGAAGATATCAATTCTTTTTTCTACAAAGTGATAGGGGTAGGCAGACCAGTAAAGTGGTACATAAAGGCAAACCAACAAAATCATTAGAGAAAGGGGGAGTGAAAAATAAGAAGAGGGGAACAAGTTCCTGAAGATTGCATACACCAACATAGATGGAGTAAGGTCAAAGATACTGGAGTTAAGTGATATAATACAGCTGCAGACACCAGACATTGTTGCACTCACGGAGACAAAACTTGAAGATGTTATTTTAAATGAGGTCATATTCCCAAGGGGCTACTCAATTTGGAGACGGGACAGAAAAATCAGGAAAGGCGGTGGCGTTGCTGTGCTGGTGAAAGAACACCTAAAGGTGAACGAAATAATGACTGCCAATCCACAAGAAGTTGATATAATAGCACTAGAGATCTGCCATGAGGATGATAAACTAATGATCATAAATGCATATAGTCCACCGCTAAGCAGCACATGGTCAAAAGAGGAGCTAGATAGTAAACGAGAAGGTCTTATAACAATAATGAGAGATCATAGCATAGAGAGAGCGGATAACGATAGTTCACGGCTGTTGATAGTCGGCGACTTCAACTTGAAATCCATAGACTGGGAGCATATGAAGCTAAAACAGAGATTTCTGGACCTGTAATTTGTAGACCTCATCCTGGAAACATTCTTGTATCAACATGTTAAACAAGCTACGAGGATGAGGGAAGGGGACGTTCCCTCCATGCTAGATTTGATATTTACCAGGAAGGAGGAAGAAATATTTGACATTCAGTACCTTCCTCCCTGGGTAAAAGTGACCATGTCTTTTTGGGAATAAAGTATGCAATGCATTATAATCTGGAAGAAAATATGACGGTCGATGCAATTGAAAAACCTGATTTTAGGAGAGGACATTGGCAACCTTAGAAAATTTTTTAGTGAGTATAATTGGACAGACTTGTTGCTAGGCAAGGAAGTGAATGAGATGTATGTCACAGTTTTTGAAATATATGATAAAGGCACAAAAAAATTTATACCAAAACAGAGAAGCAGAACTAGGAAACAGGATTGGTTCAACAGAAAGTGCGAGAGGGCCAGAGACCAAAAGACACAAAAATGGAATCAATACAGGAAGAGGCCAAACCCCCAAACATACCAGCGATACAAAGATGCGAGAAACAACTACACGGCAGTGAGGAGAGAGGCAGAAAGAAATTTTGAAAAAGGGATTGCAGACAAATGTAAAACAGAACCAGGTCTATTCTATAAATTCATAAACAACAAATTGCAGGTAAAGGATAATATTCAGAGGTTGAAAATGGGAAATAGATTCACGGAAAATGAAAAGGAAATGTGTGAAACATTAAACGAAAAGTTCCAAAGTGTGTTTGTACAAAATGAAATCTTCAGGGAACCAGATACAATAAGAATTCCAGAGAACAACATAGAGCACATAGAGGTGTCGAGAGACGAAGTGGAAAAAACGCTCAAGGAGCTAAATAAGAACAAAGCAGTTGGTCCAGATGGAGTTTCACCATGGGTTCTGAGAGAATGTGCACCTGAGCTCAGCATTCCTCTTCAACTGATTTTTCAGGCATCCCTGTCTACAGGAGTTGTAGCTGATGTGTGGAAAAAGGCTAACATAGTTCCAATCTACAAAAGTGGAAGCAGGGAAGACCCCCTAAATTATAGACGGTATCATTGACAAGTGTAATAGTCAAAATGCTGGAAAAAATAATTAAATCTAAATGGGTAGAACGCCTGGAGAGAAATGACATAATATCAGACAGACAGTATGGTTTTCGAACTGGAAGATCCTGTGTATCGAATTTACTCAGTTTCTATGATCGAGCAACAGAGATATTACAGGAAAGAGATGGTTGGGTTGACTGCGTCTATCTGGACCTAAAAACCCGGCGTTGAATGTAATGAAACGCCATTTTCTGGGTGAGTCCCGGAGGCTCCCCGGAGCTGAATGGATATGTATAACTTTCTGGCATCAGTCAAAGTGCTAGGAGTTCTTGCCTACCGGGGACCACGAGCCAGAACCTGGCCCCCTCAGAGAGGCACGAGGAGCAATGGCCTATAGAAACCCCTTTTGTGATTGGGAGAATTCTATGTCTGCCATCGACCGGGACAGGCACCCAGAAAGGTAGGCGCCCCAAAACAAACCCCTATTCTGGTGAAATTATTGCTACCGAAAGCCGAACGAGTGGACAAAACTCCCCAAACAAAATTATTAAACTAGCATGACGTCATCACGTCGCCGCGCCACCGTCTGCGCAACCCCCCCTCCCCGAGAGGGGGAAGGGGGAGCCCCAGACCCTCCACGCCGGCGATCCAACTGGCAGTTCTTAGGCTGGATGTCAAAAACGCGAAAAACGCCGCCGACCGGAGGGAGGGCGGGATGCCGGGGAGCCTCCGGGACTCACCCAGAAAATGGCGTTTCATTACATTCAACGCTGGGTTTCTGGGGGGAGCCCCGTCGGCTCCCCGGAGCTACCTCCCCAAAGATAAGTAAAACAGGGAAGGAACCGGGAGGCGGATACCACACGCCCTAACTCAACCACCAAAACCAGAGACAAAACAAAGACCAAAACGAGAAGACAAAGACCACCCAGGCCAATGACCAGGACGGCCCCAAAACTCCAGAGCAGGCCAGAGGGGAACAACGCCCAGGACAGCAAGCGGAATGGAGCAGAAGGAACCGCAACACTTAACGCAAGCAGGAGCGGCTCTGCCAGCACCACCCAACAGGAGGTGACAGGACAATCACAGACGACGGTCCCAGAACCACCGCGAAGGGAAGACAAGCCAACCCTATCAAAGACCGAAGGACCCTTCGCAATGATAGGAAAACCACACACTGCCCCCGAGAAGAAACACGCAAGTGGGAGACCAATAACCTGGTCCCAAGAACCTGGGACCTGTGTTCAGATTCGCAAAACGCGAAGCGAAAAACAGCGACCCCGCAACCCAAAGGAGCAACATATAACCAGCTCCAGCAGGGAAGAATGAGACGCACATCCCCGAAGCATCCAAGTGGAAAACTACCGTAAGAATATAAGGACGAGAACCGCAAGAAGCAAACACACCCGGTCCGGAAAAGGAACAAAGAAAAACCAAAACCAGGACCGGAACCCAGCAAACCCGGTTCCAAGAAAAGGAACCAGGAAAGCAGGAGCGGCAGGCCGAAAAGTCCACACCCCCCCCCCCCAGACAGCGCAACCCGAAGCCTGCAGAAAACTACACAGAAATCGCAGGAACTCGGTACCAAAACGGAACACCGGAGAAGTCCAAAAGCAGGACGTGGAACATGGACAGAGGCCCACCGGAGCACCAAACAGGATAACCAAGAAGCACTGACCCAGACACACAAAAAGTGTAGCATGGGGAGGAAAATGGCAATAAGGAAGGAAACCACGAAGAACGGCCCAAGGAGTGGCCGGGAAGTAACGCACACGACCAACCAAAATGGGGAGAGGAGCGCGTACATACCCGAGGACCTTCCGTAAAGCAGGGTGCAGTCAGGCACCGAAAAGAGGCAAGGAAAGCGTCCAGACAGGGAAATAACCCCGGGGTCGACAACGAAAACAAAAACACCAAAATGCGGGGCAGAGCCCCACAGGACAACAAAAACAAAAGATGGACAAAAAGGCACTAAAGACACATGCAAGGTGACCAAACACCACACCAAACACCCCAGTCAGGAGCCATCGACGCAATCCCGCCAAGCAGGGAAGAGGAAACAAGGATGGAACAGTGAACAAGGGTGGCGGAGTGAGTAGAGTAACCCAAGAAGATACTCGCTCCAAACGCATGAGCCTAACCAGAGAAGCAAAGCTCTCCAAAGCACCAACGATGGAACTCAAACCGTTCCGAACGTCCAAAGGAAAAATCCCGCCAACCTGTGGAGAACAGGGAGGCGGCGCCCAAGCACACAACCAGCAGAGTAGCGAACAATAACGAGACTACTTGCAAGTGTGGACTAGAACAGAAATGCGAGACACCGTACATACACGCAGAGCGCCCAACCCGCACCAATGCCCGCCAAAATATCACCCGGAACTACGGAATACGTAACAAAAGATAAGTAGTTCCGTAGTGTTTGTGTTTATTGACCAATCCCCACGAAACAATAGAAACTGGGATAGTGGCACAAGCCACCCTTGCGGTGCAAGGTGGGCACGAAACAGCGGGCATAAAAGGTATAAGCGCAGAATCAGGAAAGACCGGAGGGATGAACTGCACTGTAAGAGGCCCGGTGAATCGCGGAACCAATAACCACGTAACATGGTCATGGGGCCCCACGATCGGTGCAAGGGCAGGTTGGACATGCATGTGAGTGGGAATAGATAGGAAGAAACAGTAGCCACCTCGCACGGGCCAATAGGCCCACCGCAGGCCCACAAGACTTATGTCCGTATGTCTGAACGCACAAGGAGACACAGGAGGTAGTGAGCACCCAAAGGAGCCACAGACACCATAATAACCTGATTAATGTCAGAGTGGAAAGGAAGCAGAAGCACCAAAAAGCCATGTGGAGGGGGCAGACCCCACCCACAGGAGCAAACGTAAAGACAAGAGCCCAGAAGGCTCAGGAAACTGTACAATCGTCCTGACAAGAGAAGCGGGGCCCAAGAGCCAGATCCAACCCCCGTAAGCACCACTAGGCAAGCACCCCACCAAAAGTGAGAACCAGCACTAGGCCGACAGAAGCGCCAGACAAGACAACCTCACCTGCAGAGCATACACACGACCGCGCCACAACACAGGCGAGCCAAGTAACATACCAGGAGCAGCACTAAAGGTGTGCCCGAAGCCAAGCACACACGAGGCAGCAGGCATAGGAAGTACCCTAACCTGAATAAAATGCGAGGTCGGAGGAGAATACGGCTAGAGGTGCGCGCCCTGCAGAAGACGAAGCAGGACAGAGGGAGAACGAAGTGACACCCCCCGATATAAATCCAAAACACCCTCAGCAGCCAGAGGGCCACGACTGGAGGGAGAAACGAGCAAGAAGCTCGCAGAAAAACCACGAGAAACGACGCGAACACACGAGCATACCGCCCGTAAACAAAACACACACCGCGGCCCCAGCACACGAGGTACGAAACGCACCACCCAGCCACTGGGAGGCGGGGCTCGTACACCAGGCGGACACACAAAACGTACACAACGTACGTACAAACTATCGTACAACTATCGTACAAACACCAGGAAGGTGTGCGGAACGAAGACAAAGAACGCCGAAACAGGAAGTAGAGATGACGCGAAACCAAAACAAGGCGAAAACGAAGTGAAAGAAAACAGATGATAGAAGGGAACCAACAAGGCCGACAAAAGACCCGATGGAAACCACATCGAATATCAACAGACGTGCCAATAACATTGGAAGGTACGAAGAGACTCGTGAAGCAACGAGAACCATGACAAGCACCCCTGACCAAGGAACATGCAGGGACAACGATACGAAGCGGTTTAGGCACTATGTACTAGGTCAATATAGAAATCCATCAATGTTTGTTTCACACCTTGTATGGATGTACCTTACCTGAACACTTTTTATTGTTTTATATTATGTTCGTTGTTGTGTTGTCGTTTTGTGAACAGCATCGCGACACAAGAGCGAAAATGGTAAGGAAAAGGGGGTGAAACACACCCCTAGGAACGACGGGACCGACGAACCCGAAGGAACACGGAACCGAACCCAGGGAGGGGTATACCCGAAAACAACAGGAACACAGAGGGAAGGAACAACCCCACTGAGGAACTGCCAGCCCCACACCAAAGGTACAAGGACCCAAGTGGGGCAAACGGGGCCGAGGCCCCCCAGGCAACCCCTCCCTAACCCCGGGAACCTCTATGGCATGACCCAGGGCCGAGCCGCACCCCCAAAGCCCCAGCTGAACAAGGAAAAGCCGGGGCAGCCGTGCAAACACTAATGAAGGGAGCCCACTGGTCAGACTCATACGGCACGGCTGGAGGAACCGACTCGAATGCCTCCGCCGCCACCCCGGAAGGGGAAAACCCCCGAGACCGCCCGAGTCTCAACCCAACCAGACCCCGCCCCAACCCCGAAACCCGCCTATGGTTCGGAGCAGGAGGCAAGGGAGGAAGTGAGTAGAACAGAAGGGGAGGAACAAGAAGCGGAAGGAGCCAGAGCCGAAGCGACCCCCACCCCAAAGTCCAGACCCCAACCACCAAAACGGGGCAGCCTCGGGGCATCCGGGGCCGCAAACCAAGAGCGTTGCAGCAACACACCCAGCAAGCAACGCCGCAGCCGCCTGCACCCGATAATCAAGACCAGTGGCCTGGGTGAAGGAGAGCGCGTACCGACAACAATCATCGGACGACTCCGGGTCACAAGAACAAGGACCCAACAGGCAGCATGGCGGAGGCACAACAGGTGAGTGTCACCCTGAGACAAGGGGACAGATCAACCGTCAAACTCGCAGGACGCGAGGGGGGACTCCGGGGACACACCTAGACGACCACGGAGCCCCCGTGGGGTTTTCCAGGGCCCTTAACCGTTTACACGCTAAGGGAAGCCCAGGCAGGGTACCATGAACCGGCGCCCAAACTACCAACAAACTGCTAAAGTTGAACCCCCGGGACGTGTCCACTCACGGGGGCCAAGCGGGGAGTATCGCCAACAGAAGAATTCGAAAGAAAGTCACCTAGAACAGGAAAAGGGGGACCACAGTAAAGGCAGACCCCCCACCAGGCAAAAACAAAAAGAAAAACCCCGCAAGAGGACAACGCACCCAGGCGGAACAGAGCCAGCCGCTGTAATTGGTGAAAACTAGCTGTGCAGTACCCCGCGCCCCTACCAGTGACGAAAACTACCACCTACCCAGAGACAAACCAGGGCAACAAAACCCCAGCCGACTCCAAGGGCGGCCCAGTACCGAGCAGTAAAGGACACAGCGGAGGCAGAACCCAAGGTGACTTGTGGAAGATGGCCCCAAGCCCCAAGGGCAGTACTTACAGGGCACCTAGGGAAGACAGCCCTAGGCACATGCAGCCCGAGTACCGTGGAATCTTACTCCTGGCTCACACCCCACCGGTAGAGACAGTCCACACCACAAGGCACAGAACTGAAACAAAAACCGGAGCCAGAGGCACTCGACCAGCCAGCAATCCCATCAGCCAAGAACTGCCAGTTGGATCGCCGGCGTGGAGGGTCTGGGGCTCCCCCTTCCCCTCTCGGGGAGGGGGGGGGTTGCGCAGACGGTGGCGCGGCGACGTGATGACGTCATGCTAGTTTAATAATTTTGTTTGGGGAGTTTTGTCCACTCGTTCGGCTTTCGGTAGCAATAATTTCACCAGAATAGGGGTTTGTTTTGGGGCGCCTACCTTTCTGGGTGCCTGTCCCGGTCGATGGCAGACATAGAATTCTCCCAATCACAAAAGGGGTTTCTATAGGCCATTGCTCCTCGTGCCTCTCTGAGGGGGCCAGGTTCTGGCTCGTGGTCCCCGGTAGGCAAGAACTCCTAGCACTTTGATGCCAGAAAGTTATACATATCCATTCAGCCTGGATAGCTCCGGGGAGCCGACAGGGCTCCCCCCAGAAAAACTCAATATTTTTAAGGAAACTTCAGCTTGTGCACATTGCTTTTAGAAAACTTATTTATTTGTTATTACATAATTACTAGTACTTATTTCATTTGTTTTTGGCTATTATTAATTGTTCTAAAATTAATGATAATTCCTGTACCCAGGTGGTCCCTCCCGCGCTCTCCTCCCACCCTCCCGACACCACCCACCCACCCCACCCCCTCCTCCACCATGCGTCTAGAGCCACACACGGGATTAATACGGTATGGCCGAATGTTCATCCAGCCAAACCAGCTTTAATCCGGTTCCTGTGGCAATTTTGGCCGGATATTGTGATAACTTTATTCGATCAGGATTTTGGCCGTATAAGGGCGTTTCCGGATGTTCGAATCCCAGATAATCGCGGGGTATATATATATATATATATATATATATAATATTATATATATATATATATATATATTGTTTCTGTTTTACCTATACATCCTGGCGCCACCGAGCCTAGCCTTCACAAGGTGCTGTGTGAATATCCTGGGAAGGTGCAGGAGTGGACGGCAAGTGCCCAAAGTGGACCATCTCAACAAAAATGGATCAAAACAGGTGAATTTACAGTGTGGAATATAAGGGCAGTGAGGGCCACGCCGGCGCCCTGTAGGCCTCCCACAGTGAAGGTGTGGGGGGAGGGGGTGTTGTTGTGCGGTCAGGCGAGGGGGGGTCACCATGTGCCACCCAGTGATTATATAAATATATTTGGAAAAGAAAAACAGAAATTAGCAATCATGTTTAGTGTTAATGGAGCTCACAGTGTGTCAGTCTACAAGTGTATGATTCATTCACCATTGTGCAGTGATATACAAGTAAATTGTACCAGTGTTTAAGTGTCACCCAGACCCCCCCCCCTCCCCTCAAGGCGAGCGGTGTCCGGTCAACCCCCACCCCCTCCCCGCGCGCCGGCCTCACCGCACACTGTACCTCCTGCCATCCCACCCCACCCACCCTGCGGCTGGGCGTCTCCCACCCACCTATTCACCGCCCACACAGTGCCTGTTGCAGAGATGTGTCACCCTCCATGCACCCAGATATGGCACAGGTCACAGCAAGCATTCAGGTTCTTCCCAAAAGGGAGGGAGACACAAGTACCCACATGAGTGGTGAGTGCGAGGGACAGCTAACTACCCCTGCCGCCACCACCCGTGATCACCCTCCCACGCCACGCCTATGTCACAGCCCGCCCGGGGGACGGAGGGGACTCCCCCAACTAACCAGGAACCCCTCAGCCAAGAACACGGTCCTGGGAACAATGTACCCAGAGGCGCACCCAGAGGGGGACCCAGACTCAGAGGAACGTGTCGGGTTTGTGAGGAATCTCACAGCCTTAGAAACGATGGAACCCTACGTCAGCACAACGGCTGTGAGGGTTCATGGACGTTACCTGTAGAGAGGGAAGGCCCACAGGCCCCCCCGGCACCCCCACACATCCCAGCAAACTTCATGTCATCAGATGACCTCCTGGGGGCCATCAAAGCATCCACCACCAGAACTCTTCCCCACATTCCTAAAGCTGCGCGCCCATTTGCAGCAGGGAAATATACAGACCTTCTAAGGAAAGTGAATGAACGGTCTGAAAATCTTAATGCTGCAGCCACCATCAAAGCATGGCATAATTTGCTCCTGTTTGGCAATATTTGCTTAGGCGTACCTGCAAGAGGAGGCAAGTCACTAGCCTCATCAGTCACTAGGGCAATAAATAATTTCCCCAGAGCTGACAACTTGATCCCCATCCCTCCTCAACGCAAAAACCGTCGTGGAAGACCCAAGAGTTCCAATGATAATTTTAAGCTTGGAACACAAGTGACCAAGAAAATTGAAGAGGGCAACACAGTAGGGGCAATTAGGTTACTTACCAGTGAAGAAACAATCGCCCCTAGAGATACAGCAACTGCCGACTCACTGAGAGAGAAGCACCCTCCCAGAGTACCATGGGAACCCACTGCTCGGGACACAAATGCCCCAGACATGGGACCTCTATTCCTCCAAGCATCAGAGGTATACAAAGCCATCATGTCATTTCCACCAGGCTCAGCAGGGGATACACTGGAGTAAGACCTCAGCACCTCAAGGAGATGACAAACCCAGTTCTCGGCGAAGTTGCCGAGACACTGCTGTCAGAGATCACGAAGTTTGTCAACGACTGTCTCTCCGGGTTGATCCCAGATACAATTAAACCGTTCTTCTTCGGAGCATCCCTTTGTGCCCTTAAGAAGAAGGATGGTGGAGTCAGACCCATTGCCGTGGGCAACACACTTCGGCGCCTTGTTGCTAGGGCAGCTGTCAGAAAAATCAGCATAGACGCTGCAACGATGCTTCGACCCCATCAACTAGGTTTTGGTGTCCCCCATGGCTGTGAAGCAGCAGCTCATGCAGCACGAGCCTATATCAAGGACCTCCCAGAAAATAAGGCATTAATTAAATTAGACTTTAAAAATGCCTTCAACCAGGTAAAAAGGGATGTGGTACTGGAAGCAGTTCGAACCAGCTTTCCTTGTCTACTTCCTTTCGTTTCAGCAGGGTACAGTAGGGAATCGACACTGTTGTTTGGGGAACATGAAGTTGTTTCCGCAGAAGGTGTCCAGCAGGGAGACCCACTTGCCCCTTTTCTTTTCTGCATGGCAGCTAAGGAGGTCACAAGTAGGTTGTCCAGCGAATTCAACATCTGGTTCCTGGACGATGGCACCCTGGCAGGGACACAGGAATCCCTGCTAGGAGATCTTCAGCTAGTGAAATCTAGGGGAGAGGAGTTAGGCCTTACACTAAATCCATCAAAGTGTGAAATCATCTCGTCCAACCAACCAATCATAAATGCAGTACAAATCTTATTGCCAGGAGCCCAAGTGATCGCTCCCACCGACAGTGTGCTGCTAGGGGCACCTCTGGGCTCGAACGCCATTGAGGTAGTCCTCGAAGAAAAGCTTAAAGACCTGAGGAGGATGGAGGCGCGAATAGGGGCTTTGGATGCTCATGATGCGTTGTACCTTCTTACAAGGTGCCTGGCCTTGCCCAGACTTACCTATTTCCTCAGGTGTGCTCCTTCTTTTGACAGCCCAAAATTAACGGAATACGATTCACTCCTAAAGACAATAACTATGAAAGTGTTAAACCTCTCCCTGCAAGATGACCAGTGGGACCAAGCAACGCTCCCAGTTAGACTCGGGGGTATAGGTATTCGCAAGGCGACACAGTTAGCATTGCCGGCATTCTTATCCTCGACCAGTGCTACAAGTGAATTAGTGAAGGAAATACTACCAGAATACCTAAGGAACTCCATTGGGATTCGTGATCCCAAATTTGTGGAAGGAGCTGGTCGGTGGGACACACTCGCCAATTCACACACCCGACCAACTTGTCCAAACGACGGTAAACAGGCCAAATGGGATAGCCCCATAGTGGAGAACATCGCCAAAGCATTGCTGGACGTAGCTTCTCAGAAGGACAGAGCGCGTCTCCTAGCTGTGCAAGCCCCCCATGCTGGGGACTTCCTGTTGGCAGTCCCTAATTCCGCCTTGGGCACCCGCCTGGATCATCGGGCCCTAAGTATTGGTGTTGCTCTGCGCCTTGCCGCCCCTATCTCCACCGAGCACCGGTGTATTTGCGGCCAGGCACGGGCAGACCAATACGGCAGCCATGGTCTCATCTGTCGTAAGACACAGGGAAAGATTGCCAGACACGAGGCAGTCAATGACATCATCAAGAGAAGTTTGGCTACAGCTGGGTGTCCAGCACAAAGGGAACCCCAGTTGTGCAGACCTGACAACAGCCAAAAACGCCCAGATGGAGTCACCCTGCAGCCATGGAGGGAAGGTAAACAGGTCGTATGGGATTACACCTGTGCATCTACATTGGCTGATACCTATTTACGTTACAGCTCAGCGGAGGGAGGTGGGGCAGCCACCTTCAGGGAGACCCAGAAAATCCACAAGTACAGAGACCTAGAACGTTGTTACAGGTTCGTGCCGATAGGCTCAGAGACTCTGGGCGCCTGGGGTAAATGTGCACTCAAGTTTTTAAAGGAGGTTGGTGAGGAACTCATTGGGAAAACTAGAGACCCACGAGCAGCCAGTTTCCTGTTCCAGCGCCTCAGTGTCGCAGTGCAGAGGGGAAATGCGTGCTGTATCCTGGGTACGCACCCAACCTCCGAGGAGCTGGACGAGGTCTTCGAACGCTGATTGTTTAATTGTTATATATTTGTGTGTGTGTGTGTGTTCTCTGTAAACTGTAGCATTGCAATAAAATAAAACAAAACATACAAAAAAATAATAGGGGTGGTAGGAGAAGAAAAGAATTAAGTATTCAGTGAGAATCCACAAGATCTTCTCTGAATGCTCTTTGTTTTCTTCTTCGAGGATGTGGGTCCCTGCAATTGCACCAGAGGTGGAGAAATTATATATATATATTATATATATTATATATATATATATATATATATATATTATATATATATATATATATATATATATATAATATATATATTATATATAATATATATATATATATATATATATATATATATATATATATATATATTATATATATATATATATGTTATTAAATATGACCGAAAAAGTAAGATTAATAATTCTAACACGAATTTTCTCGATTTTCCTTATGTTTCTTTTTACTGTTGATGGTAAAAGAAAAATCAATTCTCCAAAATTCATTTTTATTTCTAGTCTGACGCGACACTTGAGCGCGTTTCGTAAAACTTATTACATTTTCAAAGACTTTAGTTTACACACACACACAACTATAACTGAATAGAGCAAAAACTTCTTCGATTTATACCTGCATTTGGGTGAGGTGACATGTTACAATAGATTTTTGGATGAGGTGAAAACAGATTTTCACACAAGCCAGAACAGGGTATAGAATCGGGTATAGAGTCGGGGTATGAGCTACAGAGAAGATGGAAGTAACTACAGAGGGCCTATTGGCCCATATTTCTTGATGCTTCTATATTGGAGCGGAGTCTTGAAGTGGGTAGAATATAGTTGTGCATTAATTGGCTGTTGATTGCTGGTGTTGACTTCTTGATGTGTAGTGCCTCGCAGATGTCAAGCCACCTGCTGTCGCTGTATCTATCGATGATTTCTGTGTTGTTTGCTAAGATTTCTCTGGTGATGGTTTGGTTGTGGAAGAGATTATATGTTCCTTAATGGAGCCCTGTTGCTTATGCATCGTTAAACGCCTGGAAAGAGATGTTGTTGTCTTGCCTATATACTGAGTTTTTTTAAGGCTTACAGTCCCCAAGAGGGCATTTGAAGACATAGACGACGTTGGTCTCTTTTAGAGCGTTCTGCTCAGTGTCTGGAGAGTTTCTCATGAGTAGGCTGGCCGTTTCCTTGGTTTTATAGTAAATCGTCAGTTGTATCTTCTGATTTTTGTCTGTAGGGATAACATTTCTATTAACAATATCTTTCAGGACCCTTTCCTCCGTTTTATGAGCTGTGGAAAAGAAGTTCCTGTAAAATAGTCTAATAGGGGTATAGGTGTTGTATTAGTTGTCTCTTCAGAGGTTGCATGGCGTTTCACTTTCCTTCTTATAAAGGAAGACGGTCTTCTCACGGTCGACATAAGCGTTAACATACAGCTCTTTGATATCACTAAGAACTCTTTCACGTCACGGTACTGGGTACGTTAAGGGGTGATCCTGGGAGGCATGGTTTCGAATCCTGGCAGGGTCAAAGAGTTCTTAGTGATATATTGGTTTAATTGCACGTTCATGCAGCTTGTCACATATATATATATATATATACATATATGTATATATATATATACATATANGACCCCGGAGCATCAGCAGGAGGAAACAGACTCGAAGCCTCTGTGCCACCCGGACGGGGCAACCCCCGAAACTGCCCAAGTCTCAGAAACCTCTAAACCCTGCCCCGACCCCGAAGCCCTCAGGTACTTAGGGGCTGGAAGCGGGGGGGGAACCGAATGAAGCACCGAAGGGGAAGAATGAGGGGGGTGCAGATGGAACCAAGGTTGAAGCGACCAACACCCCCAAGTCAGAGTCCCTATAGGCAAAGCGGGGCAGCCTCGGGGCGTCCGGGGAAGCGACAACCCGAGCGTGTTGCAATAACCTAAATCTACCCTGCAACGCGTGTGCTGTCTGCACCCGAAGCAAATCATCGTCAGTATGGGTGAATTGAGTCACGAACAAGCAACGCAGCTCAGATATCTCAGGGTCAAATGTGTCACCGACTCAACAGGCAGCATGACGGAGGCAAAAACAATGAGTATCGCCCTGAGACAAGGGGACAGAGCAACCCTCAAACTCACACACAGTGAGAGGGGACACAAGGGATCCATCGGACCCGCGAGCCCCCACAGGGTTTTCCAGAGCCCCTAGACTGGGTCTGCTAAGGGTTATCCCAGGCAGGGCACTGCTAACTGGCACCCCAAACTACCAAGGAAACTGCTAAAAGCTGAACCCACCGAACGTGCCCACTCACGAGGCCAAAGCAGGGGATGCCACCACACAAAACGACCCTAATATAAGGAGGGTGGGAGAACAGAAGGCAGACCCCCCCCTAACTAGGGACACTAAAAAAAAAAGCCCCGAAATCATCTCAAGATAACCTCAAGATAACCCCCACCAGGCAAAAACAAAAACAAAAGAAAATCCACGCAAGTGGATAATGTTCCCAGAGGGAACAGAGCCGGCCGCTGTTATAGGTGAAAACTAGCTACGCAGTACCCCGCAGCCCACCAGTGCAATAACTACCACTTACCCCAAGGCAAACAAGGGAGGAAAACCCCCAAACACTCGGGGCGACCAAATGCCAAGCAGCGAAAGGCCAACAGAGGTAGACCCAAGGCGACTTGTGGAAGAGAACCCCAAGCCCCCAAGGGCGGTACTGGGAAGGTGACCCTAAACACATGCAGTTCGAGTACCTGAGAATAATACTTCCAGCTCACACGACCACCGTAAGAGCAGCAATAAAAAACAATGAACAGCACTGAGAGAAGACTGGAGCTGGAGCCACACAACCATGCACAATCCCATTAGCCAAAGAACTGGGGTGGGGATCGCCAGCGCGAGGGATCTGGGGTGGGGATCGCCGGCGCGAGGGATCTGGGACTTCCCCTTCCCCCTCCCGGGGAGAGGGGAGCTGTGCAGACATGCGGCGTGGCTCGTGTGATGTCGTGCTTGTTTGCTCGTTTTTTGGAGGGGAGTTCTGTCTACTCGTTTGACGATTTTTGTTATTAACCATAATTGGGGTTTGTTTCGTGGTGCTTACCTTTCTGGGGTGCCTGTCTCGGTTGATGGCAGATATAGAATGCTCCAAATCACATGTGCATTTCTATGTGCCATTGCTCCTTGTGCCTCTGTGAGGGGGCCAGGTTCTGGCTCGTGGTCCCCAGTAGGCCTAGAACTCCTCCCACATCAACTGATGCAAAATAGTTAGGGTATCCTATCAGCCATGGATAGCTCCGGGGAGCTGCAGGAGTTCTTCCCAGAAAAGCACTAGTAACGCCAGCTCATAGAGGAGGTGATACAGCAGACATAAATAATTACAGACCAATATCAAATCTAGGAAGCAAGAAGAAGCAAGCACCGCCTGCCGACACGCGAGTCGAGAAGCATAAAACAGCGAAACCACATCTCGCAGGAGTGGTGCGAACAGCTTCAACGATGCAGATGACACCTGCACCGCTGAAGACAGTGCACCAGACCCAGAGGCGGCCCCAAGCGCCTCCTCATCGAACTCATGCCAATCCGAGAACAGCTCAAGGAGGGAGAAGAAATGCAGGGCCGAAGCCAGCAAGCCATGAGTACGCAAATCCACCACAACCAAGGAACCCAAAAGGGAAGGAACCTGCACATGAAGCTGCATCACACCAACATCCCTTAGAAGGGCAGGGGCGAACAAACAACAACCATTATTGTTAGTCGCTCCCCAGGAAAACCTGCAACGTAGTCTGAGCCTCCCTCCACTCAAGCGTGCAGGACCAACAGAACGTGTGCCAAGCCTTCAGCAAAAAGAGCAGGCAGTCTGCCAACCAGGATGACTCCGGAACTTCATAACGAACCCAGTATGGACACGAAGATCTGTACACGAAAGAATGCAGATCTATCACGAATGCATAATCTGGGTCACGCAGGGGCTTCTTGCACCACATGTGACGGGATGCGGGAAGCCGAAAACCTCCGGAAGGACAGAACCAAGAAACCCACGGGATCATGGAACCAAACCCAGGAAAGGGTAGATGCCAAATCCAAGTAATACGAGAAGGGAGGGAAAGAGAATCATTCTTCTTGTAACACTAAGCCTCGCTCTGAGAGTAGAAAAACCCAGGTGGGGTCCAACGGGGCCCAAGGCCCCCAAGTTAACCACTCCCCTCAAGTCAATCCAAGTCAACCCCTTCCCCACCCTGGGAACCTCACCCCAGGGATCCAGGGCTGAGCCGTCTTTTAAACCCCCTGCCTCCAAAGAAAAAGCAGGAGCTGCTGAAAAAGCAGGAACAAAGGGGGCCCACTGGTCAGACTCAGAAGCTGGAGGACCAGGCTTGAATGCTTCCACCACAACCCTGGAAGGGGACTTCCCCGAGACTGCATGAGTCTCGACACCAACTAGACCCTGCCCCGACTCTGAAACCTTCCGACGTTTCGGAGCTGGAAGCAAGGGGGAAGGGACCAGATGCACAACAGAAGGGGAAGGACTAGTAGGGTGGGCGGAACCAAAGTCGAAACAACTCCTACCCCCATGTCCAGGTTCCTATAACCAAAACGGGGAAGTCTCGGGGCATCCGGGAAAGCAACTAACTGAGCACTTTGCAGCAACCTGAACCTAGCACGCAATGCAGTAGCTGCCTGCACTCTCTTATCATGATCAGTAGCTTGGGTGAACTGGAGCACATACAAGCAACAAAATTATACGACTCTGGGTCAAAAGATTCACAGACCCAACAGACAGCATGGCGGAGACATACCCGATGAATGTCACCCTGAGACAAGGGGACAGAGCAGCCTTCAGGCTCGCACGAAGTGAGAGGGGACTCAAGGTGTCATATGCATTGGACCAAGTAGCCTCCGTGGGGTTTCCCAGGGCCTTGGTTACATGCTAAGGGAAGCCCAGGCAGGGTACTGGGAACTGGCACCCAAGTCTACCAAACGAACTGCTAAAAGCTGAACCCCCGGGACGTGTCCACTCACAGAGGCCTAGCGAGGGATACCACAAAAACACAGAATGAATTGAAATATATATACCCCACAACAGCTAGGGGGAATGAACGAAGGCAGACCCTCCTGCCCACCAGGCAGAAACAAAAAACAAAGGAAACCCAGAAAGAGGACAACGTACCCAGGCAGAACAGAGCCGGCTGCTATAAGTAATTACCTAAGTGTAATTACCTAAGTGTAGTTACAGGATGAGAGCTACGCTCGTGGTGTCCCGTCTCCCCAGCACTCTTTGTCATATAATGCTTTGAAATTACTGATGGTTTTGGCCTCCACCACCTTCTCACTTAACTTGTTCCAACCATCTACCACTCTGTTTACAAAAGTGAATTTTCGTATATTTCTCCAGCAGCTTTGTTTCGTTAGTTTAAATCTATGACCTCTTGTTCTTGAAGTTCCGGGTCTCAGGAATTCTTCCCTATCAATTTTATCGATTACTGTTACTATTTTGAACGTAGTGATCATATTGCCTCTTTTTCTTCTATCTTTTAGTTTTTGCATACTTAATGCCTCTAACCTCTCCTCGTAGCTCTTGTCCTTCAGTTCTGGGAGTCACTTAGTGGCATGTCGTTGCACCTTTTCCAGTTTGTTGATGTGCTTCTTAAGATATGGGCACCATACAACCACTGCATATTCCAGCTTTGGTCTAATAAAAGTTGTGAACAATTTCTTTAGTATTTCTCCATCCATGTATTTAAAAGCAATTCTGAGGTTAGAAAGTGTAGCATAGACTTCTCGCACAATGTTCTTAATGTGGTCCTCAGGTGACAGTTTTCTATCTAGAACCACCCCTAGATCCCTTTCGTTGTCAGAATTCTTTAATTAAAGATTTCTCACATAATTTATAGGTTGTGTGGGGTCTATGTTCTCCAATTGCACATTCCATAACATGGCATTTATTCACATTAAATTCCATTTGACAAGTGTTGCTCCATATACTTATTTTATCCAGGTCTTCTTGAAGGGCATGACAATCATCTAGGTTTCTTATCTTCCCTATTATCTTAGTATCATCAGGAAACATGTTCATGTAATTCTGTATTCCCACTGGTAGATCGTTTATGTAGACAATGAACATTACCGGTGCAAGAACTGAACCCTGTGGTATTCCACTCGTAACATTCCTCTCTGTCTGATATTATATCGTTTTCCTCCAGGTGTTCTACCCATTTAGTTTTAATTATTTTTTCCAATATTTTTACTATTACACTTATCAATGATACAGGTCTATAATTAAGGGGGTCTTCCCTGTTTCCACTTTTGTAGATTGGAACTATGTTAGCATTTTTCCACACATCAGCTACAACTCCTGTACACAGGGATGCCTGAAAAATCAGTTGAAGTGGAATGCTGAGCTCAGGTGCACATTCTCTCAGAACCCATGGTGAAACTCCATCTGGACCAACTGCTTTGTTCTTACTTAGCTCCTTGAGCATTTTTTCCACTTCATCTCTAGACACCTCTATGTGCTCTATGTTGTTTCCTGCAATTCTTATTGTGTCTGGTTCCCTAAAGATTTCATTTTGTACAAACACATTTTGGAACTTTTCGTTTAGTGTTTCACACATTTCCTTTTCATTATCCGTGGATCTATTTCCCATTTTCAACCTCTGAATATTATCCTTTACCTGCAATTTGTTGTTTATGAATTTATAGAATAGACCTGGTTCTGTTTTACATTTGTCTGCAATTCCTTTTTCAAAATTTCTTTCTGTCTCTCTCCTCACTGCTGTGTAGTTGTTTCTCGCATCTTTGTATCGCTGGTATGTTTGGGGGTTTGGCCTCTTCCTGTATTGATTCCATTTTTGTGTCTTTTGGTCTCTGGCCCTCTCGCAATTTCTATTGAATCAATCCTGTTTCCTAGTTCTGCATCTCTGTTTTGGTATAAAAATTTTTGTGCCTTTATCATATATTTCACAAAACTTGACATACATCTCATTCACTTCCTTGTCTAGCATCAAGTCTGTCCAATTATACTCACTAAAAAAATTTCTATGGTGGCCATAATGTCCTCTCTTGAAGTCAGATTTTTCAACTGCTTCAACCTAACACAAAGGTCGGATGCAAGTTATCCAGCACCTATGAGGATGATACAGCGAGCATATCCAATTGTAGCTTTGAGCGCCTTCCTTGTCCACCTATGCTATGTTATCTCCGATTTATTTAAATGATGCACACTGGACTTGTGATCCTGTGGTCCTGGGTTCGATCCCAGGCGCCGGCGAGAAACAATGGGCAGAGTTTCTTTCACCCAATGCCCCTGTTACCTAGCAGTAAAATAGGTACCTGGGTGTTAGTCAGCTGTCACGGGCTGCTTCCTGGGGGTGGAGGCCTGGTCGAGGACCGGGCCACGGGGACACTAAAGCCCCGAAATCATCTCAAGATTACCATCTCAAGATGATGCATCTAATACAAGTAGCATAGATGAACAGTGTTAGCAGCTTCCATGGTGGTGTTTTCCATAAATATTTTCAAGAATAGCTGAGTCTCTTCTTGACTGATGGACACTCTTTGAGGCTAGCTGAATCTCTTACAAACTGACGGACATTCTTTGAGGCTGGCTGAATCTCTTCCTGTGTGGGACCTTACAAAGCGATCTTTTCATGACTACCTTACAAATTGATCTTTTCCTGTAATCTTTTCAAGACTACCTTACATTTTACAAGCTTGGCTACATACCACCTACAGGTATTAATGCCAAGGGGTGTACATAAGTGCGTTATTTGCAAGCACACAGAACGAAGAAACAGGAAGCGAAAATCTATCTGTACCTGGTGCAACGAAAGCGAAGTCGCGCTGTGTACCATGGACTACTTCGTTGATTATTACTCACTTCCGAAGTACTGAGTGTGTAATACAGTGTGTTACTGTGTAAATAGTGTGTGAAACTGTACATAGTGTAATTTTAGTGAATTTTTAACACATAATATTGTGACAATAAACATTTATTGTGGACACATTACTGACACATGTATCACAGTTCCATGGAATATTATGAACGTTCTACTGTATACTTATTGTAAAGGACACAAATATGCATCATATACGGTAAAAAAAACAAATAAAACCACATTGGAAATATTTTTTTTTTTTTGAGATATATACAAGAGTTGTTACATTCTTGTACAGCCAATAGTACGCGTAGCGTTTCGGGCAGGTCCCTGGAATATGATCCCCTGCCGCGAAGAATCGTTTTTTCATCCAAGTACACATTTTACTGTTGCGTTAAACAGAGGCTACAGTTAAGGAATTGCGCCCAGTAAATCCTCCCCGGCTAGGATACGAACCCATGACATAGCGCTCGCGGAACGCCAGGCGAGTGTCTTACCACTGCACCACGGAGACATAGAACAAATAAATGAAAATATATTTGTGGCAACACCCGGTGCTTGAATGGCCCGCGCAACCGTGTCTGGGAGAGTCACGCACGGTCAACCAGGCCCTGATGACGTCATAGCGCACCTTGTCCACATCCCCACAACCAAAGTAAGTGGAATTTGGCATTTATTTTTACATAGACATGTTCACGGAAGGGAATTAATCATTTTATGAAAAAAAAATAATTTTTTGGGAACAATATTTCATGCACACAGGGGGAATTTCACAATAAACTCGGCGCAGCACGGTGGTTAAAAAAATATTAAATATATCTCCAAAGAACTTACCCACTGCATCAGGACCTTGAGCAATACTAACACCATCTGGACAACAGCCATAGGTGTAAGTATTACAGGGGCAACCACTGTAATCTTTCCCAGCTGCAGGAGTATGCTTGTCAGGACAACAGCCAAATTCTGTGTACTGGCATCCACATCCGGCATTGTTTGGTCCTCTTGCCACTGTTTCATTGTCTGGACAGCAGCCAAATGCACTGAACTCACACCCACAACCTGGAGGTGTTATGGATCAGTCTTCAGTACATCTTTTTATACTAACAACTTGCATACACAGTCTTTATCAAATGATGTATCCCCTTTATCCACAAATAATTATATATAATTATAAATATATATAATACATATTATATATAATAATAACATATATATAAAGAAATGACATGTACAGTAGTAACATGCAGTATATTACAGGTACTCTTAATTTTATTCTGTAATAAAATTAATCAACAATATAATCATCATTTAACCCTAAAACTGCACAAAAAGTCATATGATGTGTGACATTGAAGGGGGTATAAGCTTGAAAAATATTTGAATTATGTAAAAATTACTTAAAAATGTTAAACAAATCTCCAACTTATTGGCTTCAGCTTCGTGAAACTTCAATCAAAATATTTTCAGAAATTGATTTTAGACGAATATTTACAAAACCAAGCGTTGAATGTAATGAAACGCCATTTTCTGGGTGAGTCCCGGAGGCTCCCCAGAGCTATCCAGGCTGAATGGATATGTATAACTTTCTGGCATCAAAGTGCTAGGAGTTCTTGCCTACCGGGGACCACGAGCCAGAACCTGGCCCCCTCAGAGAGGCACGAGGAGCAATGGCCTATAGAAACCCTTTTGTGATTGGGAGAATTCTATGTCTGCCATCGACCGGGACAGGCACACAGAAAGGTAGGCGCCCCAAAACAAACCCCTATTCTGGTGAAATTATTGCTACCGAAAGCCGAACAAGTGGACAAAACTCCCCAAACAAAATTATTAAACTAGCATGACGTCATCACGTCGCCGCGCCACCGTCTGCGCAACCCCCCTCCCCGAGAGGGGAAGGGGGAGCCCCAGACCCTCCACGCCGGCGATCCAACTGGCAGTTCTTAGGCTGGATGTCAAAAACGCGAAAAACGCCGCCGACCGGAGGGAGGGCGGGATGCCGGGGAGCCTCCGGGACTCACCCAGAAAATGGCGTTTCATTACATTCAACGCTGGGTTTCTGGGGGGAGACCCGTCGGCTCCCCGGAGCTACCTCCCCAAAGATAAGTAAAACAGGGAAGGAACCGGGAGGCGGATACCACACGCCCTAACTCAACCACCAAAACCAGAGACAAAACAAAGACCAAAACGAGAAGACAAAGACCACCCAGGCCAATGACCAGGACGGCCCAAAACTCCAGAGCAGGCCAGAGGGGAACAACGCCCAGGACAGCAAGCGGAATGGAGCAGAAGGAACCGCAACACTTAACGCAAGCAGGAGCGGCTCCGCCAGCACCACCCAACAGAGGTGACAGGACAATCCCAGACGACGGTCCCAGAACCACCGCGAAGGGAAGACAAGCCAACCCTATCAAAGACCGAAGGACCCTTCGCAATGATAGGAAAACCACACACTGCCCCCGAGAAGAAACACGCAAGTGGGAGACCAATAACCTGGTCCCAAGAACCTGGGACCTGTGTCCAGATTCGCAAAACGCGAAGCGAAAAACAGCGACCCCGCAACCCAAAGGAGCAACATATAACCAGCTCCAGCAGGGAAGAATGAGACGCACATCCCCGAAGCATCCAAGTGGAAAACTACCGTAAGAATATAAGGACGAGAACCGCAAGAAGCAAACACACCCGGTCCGGAAAAGGAACAAAGAAAAACCAAAACCAGGACCGGAACCCAGCAAACCAGGTTCCAAGAAAAGGAACCAGGAAAGCAGGAGCGGCAGGCCGAAAAGTCCACCCCCCCCCCCACAGACAGCGCAACCCGAAGCCTGCAGAAAACTACACAGAAATCGCAGGAACTCGGTACCAAAACGGAACACCGGAGAAGTCCAAAAGCAGGACGTGGAACATGGACAGAGGCCCACCGGAGCACCAAACAGGATAACCAAGAAGCACTGACCCAGACACACAAAAAGTGTAGCATGGGGAGGAAAATGGCAATAAGGAAGGAAACCACGAAGAACGGCCCAAGGAGTGGCCGGGAAGTAACGCACACGATCAACCAAAATGGGGAGAGGAGCGCGTACATACCCGAGGACCTTCCGTAAAGCAGGGTGCAGTCAGGCACCGAAAAGAGGCAAGGAAAGCGTCCAGACAGGGAAATAACCCCGGGGTCGACAACGAAAACAAAAACACCAAAATGCGGGGCAGAGCCCCACAGGACAACAAAAACAAAAGATGGACCAAAAGGCACTAAAGACACATGCAAGGTGACCAAACACCACACCAAACACCCCAGTCAGGAGCCATTGACGCAATCCCGCCAAGCAGGGAAGAGGAAACAAGGATGGAACAGTGAACAAAGGTGGCGGAGTGAGTAGAGTAACCCAAGAAGATACTCGCTCCAAACGCATGAGCCTAACCAGAGAAGCAAAGCTCTCCAAAGCACCAACGATGGAACTCAAACCGTTCCGAACGTCCAAAGGAAAAATCCCGCCAACCTGTGGAGAACAGGGAGGCGGCGCCCAAGCACACAACCAGCAGAGTAGCGAACAATAACGAGACTACTTGCAAGTGTGGACTAGAACAGAAATGCGAGACACCGTACATACACGCAGAGCGCCCAACCCGCACCATTGCCCGCCAAAATATCACCCGGAACTACGGAATACGTAACAAAAGATAAGTAGTTCCGTTGTGTATGTGTTTATTGACCAAACCACACGAAACAATAGAAACTGGGATAGTGGCACAAGCCACCCTTGCGGTGCAATGTGGGCACGAAACAGCGGGCATAAAAGGTATAAGCGCAGAATCAGGAAAGACCGGAGGGATGAACTGCACTGTAAGAGGCCCGGTGAATCGCGGAACCAATAACCACGTAACATGGTCATGGGGCCCCACGATCGGTGCAAGGGCAGGTTGGACATGCATGTGAGTGGGAATAGATAGGAAGAAACAGTAGCCACCTCGCACGGGCCAATAGGCCCACTGCAGGTCCACAGGACTTATGTCCGTATGTCTGAACGCACAAGGAGACACAGGAGGTAGTGAGCACCCAAAGGAGCCACAGACACTATAATAACCTGATTAATGTCAGAGTTGAAAGGAAGCAGAAGCACCAAAAAGCCATGTGGAGGGGGCAGACCCCACCCACAGGAGTAAACGTAAAGACAAGAGCCCAGAAGGCTCAGGAAACTGTACAATCGTCAACTGACAAGAGAAGCGGGCCCAAGAGCCAGATCCAACCCCCATAAGCACTACTAGGCAAGCACCCCACCAAAAGTGAGAACCAGCACTAGGCCGACAGAAGCGCCAGACAAGACAACCTCACCTGCAGAGCATACACACGACTGCGCCACAACACAGGCGAGCCAAGTAACATACCAGGAGCAGCACTAAAGGTGTGCCCGAAAGCCAAGCACACACGAGGCAGTAGGCATAGGAAGTACCCTAACCTGAATAAAATGCGAGGTCGGAGGAGAATACGGCCAGAGGTGTGCGCCCTGCAGAAGATGAAGCAGTACAGAGGGAGAACGAAGTGACACCCCCCGATATAAATCCAAAACACCCTCAGCAGCCAGAGGGCCATGACTGGAGGGAGAAACGAGCAAGAAGCTCGCAGAAAGCCACGAGAAATGACGCGAACACACGAGCATACCGCCCGTAAACAAAACACACACCGCGGCCCCAGCACACTAGGACTAAAAGGTGACACCCCTAGGATCAACACTTGCATCAGAGGAGCTCCAGCATATTTCAACAATCCTAAGTATTGTAGTACAGGTTGAGGATAGTGAGTGGTGTCCCAGAGATCATAAAGGTATAGTGCTTTTGAAAAATAGATGAGATAATAGGAATGTGGTAAGGGAAGTGAAAAATTGGGTGAGAAAAAGTTGCCCCTATAGTGTTTACAGTGCAGAGAACAACATTCAAGATGGCCACTGACAAGAGGAAATATAAAACAGAGATTTGATTTTGTGGGATTCAATGAAGAAAGCATTGATATTAGCAGTCTACACAACAAGTTGGTAAAATTAGATACTATAGTGAACTCTCATGTAGAAATAATTAATAAATTGAAAGAAAGTAATGATCATTTGAATAGCAAAGTTTTAGGTCTTGAGGGGTTTAGTGAAAGACTTGCGCAAGGAAAAGAGTCAATTGGAAACAAATTGCAAAGCCATGGAAGAAGAAAATATACTCTTAAAAATAGCTTTGGAAGAAGTTAGAGCAAATTTAAACATAAATGATTACAATAGGCTAGGCAAGGAAATTCAAGAGGAGAAACAGCTTTTGTCAGCACAGATGGAGGAAGTTACACAGGGAATAGAACAGTGCAAGAAAGATATGCAACTCTTTTATGCACAAGTGGCCAAGGAGAAGGAAAAAATGGAAGCAGCAGTAAAGGAAGCCCAAAAATGCAGCAACCAAGATAAAACAAACATTAGGCTGGAAGTGAGAAAGGAATTGGCATCTAACCTGAGGTTGGTGCAAAACACAGTTGATCGGAGTAAGTCCCTGATAATTTTTGGCTGCAAAGAAAAGAAAAGGAGATAAGATCTAGGTCAGAAAGAGCTGTAGAAGAAGCAAAAGTAGTAGATAAAATTGTTGGCCTCGTGGAAGGTCTTACAACCATAGAGAATGTGTGTGACTACAGGAGAATAGGCAGATGTGTAAAAGGGAAAGATCGACCTTTGAGGATCACCCTAAACGGTGCCAAGCAGATGGAAGAAGTACTAAGGAATGCTAGAAACTTACAAAGTGATGAGGATGGGAAAATGTGGTCGTTAAGACAAGATCTTTCAAGAGAAGACAGAGAGAAGCTGAAACTGAACCTCGCTGAGGCAAAACGTTTAAATGAGAGCAGGAATGAAGAAGAAATAAATTCTTTTTTCTACAAAGTGTTAGGGGTAGGCAGACCAGTAAAGTGGTACATAAAGGCAAACCAACAAAATCAATAGAGAGAGGGGGAGTGAAGAATAAGGAGAGGGGGAACAAGTTCTTGAAGATTGCATACACCAACATAGATGGAGTAAGATCGAAGATATTGGAGTTAAGTGATGTAATACAGATGCAGACACCAGACATTGTTGCACTCACGGAGACAAAACTTGAAGATGATATTTTAAATGAGGTCATATTCCCAAGGGGCTACTCAATTTGGAGAAGGGACAGAAAAATTAGGAAAGGCGGTGGCGTTGCTGTGCTGGTGAAAGAACACATAAAGGTGAAGGAAATAATGACTGCCAATCCACAAGAGGTTGACATAATAGCACTAGAGATCTGCCATGAAGATGATAAACTAATGGTCATAAATGCATATAGTCCACCACCAAGCAGCACATGGTCAAAGGAGGAGCTAGATAGTAAACGAGAAGGTCTTATAACAATAATGAGAGAGATTATAGCGAGAGCGGCGGGGGATAACGATAGTCACGACTGGATAGTTGGTGACTTCAACTTGAAAAATCCATAGACTGGGGAAGCATAT
>WNGS01008507.1:762349-781775 GCA_020271785.1 Procambarus virginalis
CATTGAACTTCACCTGGGTTTTTATACCCTCGGAGCAGGCTTGGTGTTACAAGGATAGAGGGGTTCCTCTTCGGCCCTCCCGTACGATTGAGATTTGTGCTCAACCCCTCCCGGTGCTTCTGGTTCCGTGTCCTGGGTTTCTCCGGTCCGTCTTTAGGAGGTTTCTTGCTTCACCGTGTCCTGCATCTTGAGGTGTGGGACGAGCTCTTGCGCTTACTCGGTGTCACGGATTATGCTCTTCCTGATGATCCACTTCCTCTGTGTATGATTCCAGGTTCGTGTCCATTGGGTTCGTTAGAAGGTTCCTGAGTCCATCTGGTTGGCAGACTGCCCGCGCTTTCGTTGGAGCTCTGGCACACTTCTGTTGGTCTCGCGCACCTTGAGTGAGGAGAGGCTCATCGGGTTGCAGGTTTTCCCTGGGGGGCAAACTTCGAGCACTAATGCAATGTTGATTTCGCTCCTGCCCTTCCGCGGATGATTGGTGTGATGCAGCTTCATCGTGCGGTCTTCCTTCCCTTTCGGCTTCACCTGTGCGTAGGGACTTTGTCGACGTGCCTGCTATGCTTCCGTCTGCATTTCTTTTCCCTCCTGAGCTGTCCTCGATTGGCTTGAGTTGGGTTGGAGGAACTTGGGGCACTGCTTCTGGGTCTGTTATGTGTGCCCTCGGCTGGTGCGTGCGTGTCTTGCTTGTTGAAGCGTTTCGCGCCGCTCCTGAGTGTGATGGTCCGCATGTTTATGCTCTCGCCTCTTGCGTTGTCCAGGCGCTGTTGCTGCTTCCTGCTTGGATGTCCGCCTGGGCACTAGCTCTTAGCGTTTTCATTGCTCTTTTGTCGCCGACTGTTTGCAGAATCTGCTATGTGACCGTATCTGAGGCAGCTTGGCTATTTGTCGCTATGGTCTGGAGTGTTTGTCTCTTGGAGGGGCTCTGTGGGGTTGTTCTCAGGAAGGTCCGTGCCAGGGCTCAGGGTGTCTTCTGTCATGGAGTCAGGCATTGGTGCCAGATTCTGGCGGCGCAGGCCTCTATTTCTGGTTTTCTCAGTGGGATCACATGTTGCACTGATCAGGTGGTGAGTACCGTTTCTGTTCATCGCATTAGGTTGCGTCGGAAAGCTCGCTCTTCGCGGTTCACCTTACGGCATGGGGGCGCTCGGTTTGCCAGGCTGGTCCACCATTCGTGGGCTTTTCGAATTGGTCTGTCGGCGGCCTGTTGGTGGCAGTTGGGGTGGCCCTTCCTCGTTCGGTGGTGTGTTCGGGTCTGGCGGGGCAATGCCCTTTCTCCTGTGCTCTCGTCGAGGTCATCTAGGAGTGGGTTCGCTTGGCCGTGGTGTCGAATGACTCATCCCTCAGGTGGGTTTCCCTCCGTTTTAGTTCGGACATGCGGAACTGTGCGGACCGCCGGTTCATTCTGGACTTGTCCACGTCAGAACCCATGGGTTTTGTGCCATCCTCTTTGCGATGACTACTCTGTCCCAGGTCCGCTTCTGCTTGGAGGGGACGCTTGGATGGTGTCCCTGGACTCTCAAGGACGCATATGGCACGTCCCCGGTTCACCGAGGTTTCAGGGACTGCTGGTTTGTGGTGGGGTGTCACAGTTACCGCTTCCGTTGTCTTCCGTTCGGCTTGAATCTGGCGCCGCCATTTCACACACGCTTATCATCGGTCTGGGTGACCCGTCTGTGTCTGCTATGTGTTCGGGTTTGGCTTCTCGATGACTGGCTGGTTTAGGGTACCCAGCGGTCAGCGGTTTGCTCGCAATGATTTTGGTTCTTTCCAGCTCGCCAGGTTCGGTTCTTAGGTGAACTGTGGGAAGCCCCATCTGGCTCCATCTCGGTTGGTCTTGGGCTGGGTCCTTGGTTTGGGACGCTCGAGCCGCTTCCTTTCTCTTCCTCGGCGGCTGCTTTGCGCTGCATTCCCGCCTTCGCTGTTTCCGAGGGGGCTCCGGATATCGCAGGATTGCTCGAGGGAGTTTGTGCGCAGCTGAACTTACGCCATGATGAGTCTACCTCGCCGGATGGGTTTGGCTTCGTCAGGATGTCTGGTTCCTTGGGGGGGGGGGATGGACGTCCCAAAATGCTCCCAATCACATGGAGGTTTCTATAGGACATTGCTCAATCGCGCCTCTCTAAGGGGGGGGGGGCAGGGTTTGGCTCTGGTCCCCAGTAAGACTTTAGAAATCCAGTTGAATGACTGTTTGCCATTGTCCTATACATGCATATCAGCCCAGTAAGATGCGGGGAGTCCTCCAAGATTCACCCAGAAAATGGAATTTCATTACATTTCAACACTGGTTTATTATTATTTTTTTATTAGTAATTATTATTCTTATGATGATAATTTTAATTATTCTTATATTAAGTTGTACTTATATTCCCTATTCTTCCGTGTATGCGCTTTTCGTGCTCAATTCGATGGTGCCCTCCTTGGTTGCTTGAGCTATTACCAGATATATTAGACATCAGCTAGAGGTTTATCTCCAGCTGTCAACATGCCGTCAAGGTCACTGAACTCTTTGCCTGCAGCAGATGCACATCATGGTCCTGAAGTATGCAAGTCATTAGGATAGTGGCCTCGCATGATCCGTTCTAATACGGTCTACACTCAGTGCCTTCACATTCGGGTTGCACTTTGACAGTCCATTGTCTCAACCAAGGCGGGTTCAACTCATTCCCTAGTCCTGTGGGAATGTATGACTATGTGGCCTAAATGAGTAGCTATTGTGAACCTCTACGGATATCGTACGGAGATAAGGGGGAAGGATGGCAGGCAGGCCATGGCTAGGGGTAGTAGAAATCCATGGCAGTGTGGGGGTCTTGATGGCCCTAGGTCTGTCGCGTTGTCGTGTGGATGTGTTCGGGGGGGTGAATGACAGTGAAGGGAAGGCGACGGTAGGGGGGAAGAAATGGGGGCGGCGGATGGGGTAGGTGGGGGGCGGAAACTGTGCATGGCGGGGGAGACCGGGGGGGGGGGGGGGGGGGTCATAGGAGGGAGGGGGGGCGGGGGGGTGGGGGGGGGGGTGGGGGGGGAAAGGAGAAGGGTGGAAAAGGGGGGGGGGGAAATGGTGGGAAAAAGGATAGCAGCTTTTTAAAGGTCATGAAATGGGCACTGTAAGGTGATAAGTATATAATGAATGGTGAAGGGGATTATTATAAGAAGATAGAAAGAAAAAAAGGGGGGGGGACGAAAGGGGAACAGGGGTCGTGTTGTCGCTGGAGAAAAATTAATGGAGTCAGTGGTAACTAACCATATGCGGCAAAGGGGGGGGGTGGGAAGGGGAGGGACCCGTAAGGGGGGCGGGAAGGGGTGGAGGGAGGGGAAAGGGGGGGGAGGGAGTCGGAAACCGATACAAGTTGGAAATGTAGAGTCGGAGCAGGGTAAAAAGGGGTGTGATCAAGTGGCGAGCCGGCGAAAGAAAATGGGGTAGTAGGGGGGGGAAGGATCAAATGGGGGGAGGAAGGGGGAAAGGAGCGAAAAGACAAAAAAAAAAAACGAAATCATGGAAAAAAAAAGATAAACATTAATACAGAGAAAAAGAGTGGGGAACGAAATAAGTAAAAAAAGAAGGAGAAAGAGGAGCTGCTACAGGAGAAGGATATGAATAAGGAAAAAAAAAAAAGGAAAAAAAAAAGAAAAGCAAAAGAGGAAATAGAAAAAAAAAGAAAAGGAAGGGAAGGGGGAGAAAAAAAGGGAGAAGAAAGGCGGGTACTGGGAGCATCGTGCCCAGAAAGAACTCCTTACGCTTTCCGAGCTCTCTCTGTATGTGCAATATTTTCATAACCCCGGACAACAGTTTTCAGAGCATGCGATCGTTTGCCTGTCACAGTTGTACTTACCACCATGACATGCAAACTAGAAAATGCCAGGTACCAGTGAGAAAAGTGAACAAAGGTCCGCTGAGTTTAATTATGCGCACAGGAGTTGTGAAGGTAAGGACAGAGGGGGCGTTTCGACAAGTGGCCGATGGGGTTGGGATTATGGGGGGGCAATGAAAATGAGTTAAGGGGGACAAGGAAGGGGGAGAATTGGACGTGGGGTCAGAAAATAAGGCAGATATAGCGGTATAAATGGGGGTTCTAAGACATATAGAACCCAAGAATAGTGTAATAGGATAGAGTCAAGCAAAATCAAATCCAGTTACATCAACAGCTGGTGAAGAGACTCATCCCCCGGGGGTACTGGGAAAAGTGCTGCTACCAGGGATACTTTTTCATATTCTCGATCCTCATATGTGTACATAGACAATAGAGGCACAGCGCATAAGGCCATCTGTATCATCCTTTGCCGATAACACCGAAGAGTTTTATGGAGAGTAGACAACCTACACCTAGGGAAGAAACAAGGGGCAGCAGAAACTTCCAATCAGGGATGTAATCATGGTCTTTCTATGGGCTGGACAGAAAGATAGTATGGTGTTTTTATGAAGAGAGCGAGTTTCCAGCTCATGCGCTATGTGAAAAAAGGAAATAATAAAAAAAAAACGGAAACCATGTTCAAAACCCAGTCAAATCATAGGCAAGGACTGAAAAGGCATGTAGAACGGTGATTTGGGTGTGTAGGGCGGGGGTCCGGTCGTAAGACTTTACCTTTAAAGAAAACAATAAAGGTAGCTGTCACAGACTGCAAGAGAAAAATTAACATATTGGGGGGATAACACAATAACCATTGTCACAACGGCGAGACATGGCTCTGCTATAAAAAGGGCCGGTATGTATTGGATTACTTTCAAGACACTAGTGCTTTCTAGAGTGGAGTATTGCTGAACAATGACAGCCCCGTTCAAAGCCTAGAAAATTGCTGACTTGAGAGCGTGCAGAGATCGTTTACTACTTAATGTCAGAGAGCTTCCCTCAGTAAAAAGTCGATCATATAAATTATTGAATCCAACTAAAGTGCCTAAATCTGTTTTCTCTTTAGCGCAGGCGGGATAGATACTTAATAATTTACACGTGAAAATTATTAGAGGGGGCTGGTCCCAAAACCTGCACACAAAAATAAACTCACAATATATACCAGAGGCATGGAAGGATTGCAGAATAACCAACCCGGTTGTAAAAAAAAGCAGAGAAAAAAAAGAAAAATAAACGGCAGGTTAATCGGAGAGAACTCTATCAACATCAGAGGCATGAGAAAAGGTGTTCAACAATGCTTGCCCGTCGAAAAATAAAACACAGATCCTCCACTCACATAAACAGGGGTCAGGGGGGAAAAGAAGCTACTGTCGGGCGAACCCCAGGGTCACAGTGTTCAAGGAGAGAGGAGGACCTGTTACAAACGAGGGGACTACCCCAAAAAAGGATACCACCTGATGGACCCAACGGGGGCAGGAAGCTAGTGACTCATGAAACGTCAGGCATCCACGTTCCAACATCCTGGTTTAAGCCAGAGGCCCAATGCGGCACAGATGGAGGTACCTGATCGATGACCGGGTCCGCCGTTGTTCTCTAAAGGGGGGAGAAATGCCCCGGAATCACCAAGGGTAAACTCGGTGACAGGCTCCTCAAGGTGTGACCGAGGTTGGGGAGCATTATGGGCCTAGTCCTTTCTGTGTGACACGGGAAAGAATCTATTGTTGGGACTGTTTAAATCCATAGGTTGTCACAGCCCTAAAGATGAACTTTTAATCGGGAAAGAGCGGGGAACGTGGTTATCCCAATCCCTTCATCTTTCTGCTCTGCTAAGAATCCTTACTTAGGGAAATTTTAAGGTGAGACGCTTGTAAAAAAATTGGCTATGCACCGCTGTATGATTGTTTGAGTTGTAGGCGGGAAGAGACTGAATGAATGAATCTTCTATAACGTATTGCAGTTGTTTCTTCAAGGGGTTAGGGAGAGTTGCATGAAAAAAAACGTCACTAAAGATTCTTTTGTGGTATAACTAGGGGTGGAAAAAACATCAAGTACTGAAAGTCAATCCAACATCCGTCAAAAACAAAGGGAAGAGAAAAAAGGGAAAACCCTGTTTCACGGTATTGTGTAAAAACCATTGAGCAAGGAAGGCAACCCAAATTCTTGGTAATCGGGGTCATATGGATGCGTGTACTAAAGAAAGCCAACATCAGAACAAAATCGTGTCAAGTGAATTCAATGACTAAAAAATGAACTGGGGTGAAAAAATTATGTTGAAATAATTGATTCCAGGGTCCAGGAGTCCTTTCTGAAGCCAGCCAGATGGCTTTCTGATAAATGTCAGTAATAGAAATACAGGTAGAATATTATATAAATCAGTGTGTAAACCATCGTTATGCCCCCGGGGCCCCCAAAAAAAAAAACATGCTCGTGGTATAGGGGAGGCTGGATTTAGCGATTAGGCTAGGGGCGCTGGGAAGGCGAATCGAAGGAACCAGCCGATGTTAGCCCGTAGTAGTGTGTCAAGAAGAAATATAAACTAAGAGTGTACGTATCATAGTGACTAAAAGATGTTAATAAGCCTCATTCCGCAAGATCTAGAGTTAGTGACCGTGTGCTGTAGTCTACTCCCCAGCTTTGTCCTCACTTCGCATCCCCCCCTGACCACCCTTCCGCTGTTTTACCCCTTTATGGATGTATCGAACGCTCTCTTTAATAACACCTTGAATTCAATATTAGTATACCATGTGGGATGGATATCACACTGTGCTACAAGTCATTAGGCTAGCATCGTTTGTTCGCAACACACCCTAACCACCACCCACCTACTCCTCACCACATATCGACATAATATAAAGGCAGTGACTAAAACACTAGTAATAATGAAGCATAGAATACTCAAAGTTGGGAAGGCAAAATGAACGGGCTAGAATAAGTAACGGGGGTTTATGATAGGGAGTTTCGTGTCAAGTGTGTAGTGGAGAGTAAAATGGGAGGTAGAGGGTTGTAATTGAGTTTCACTTTTCTTTTGCTGCTTCTTTTGTTATAATTCCCTTTCCTCAGGCGGATATCATTTATCTTCAGTGTCCATATGGAGTGCAGAAAAGAGTTGACTATGATGAATGTGAAAGATGTTCATGTTATGATCCAATAGTGAGCAAGTTCGATGTAGTAATGGGTACTCAGTGTGCAATTGATCTTATTGCTGGTGGAGAGGGCTCTAGAAGAAATAATTACATGGCATGTCTGTAGAAAAGGTATGTTTGCAAAATTTCATTTATATACTTAAATATTTATTTTATCTTAAACAAATAAAACCACTAAACATTGAGGTCCACCTATAGCATTTATTTTTATAACAATCAACAATCTTATTATACTGCATAGGCATTATATTATTTAGTAATTATGACATGATATTTTGACATACAGTAAGCTATAAAGTGTAAGTTTATATAGTCTAGATGTAGGACTAGTCACAAAAACTTGGCTTGGAAAATTTGACACCTAACTCACAAATTTGAAAATAAAAGAATGACAACAATTTCAGTCTGTCCGTCAACCATCCCTATCAAGTCGTGTGTTACATGCACTTGATAATGTGTCAACGTCAACCTAGTCCTGTATTTTGAGATTTTACGGGTTGGGTGTCCTTGAAGATCTATGATGGTGTGTTCTGGGGGAGGACATCCTTGGTAGTTCCTTTAGGCTTGCAAACCTGGAACCTGATCAATAATCAAGAATACCCTTCTAGACACATATCGGCGAGGCCTCTGAGACACAGAAACCTGATTCACAGAACAGAAAACATACAGGATACAGAAAAAAAACACAGGGGTGGGTCGGCCGGTTAAACACGCCACAACTGTCAACAACAATAGCAAAGTGGTTGCTGGAGGATTAAAGATCTACCCCTACACATTTATACTATTTGGGTAGGAGTAAGGGAAATTACCCTAAAACAGTTACAGGCAAAAAAACAGAAACAAACCACTCCTCTCAAGAGAACAAAATTAACATAACCATAAGAACAAACAACATAATACAGACAGGCAGATGTAGGCAAATCATCGCCGACCGACTATCATCCGACGTGGATCAGGTCTCCAGGGGTCCTGGTCTGCATCATCCTCCTCACTATAAGCCATTACACTCATAAGCTATGTCCTACGGATTCTGGTGTAGAAGAGGGAAAACAAGGGGTGGGACATATAGCATTATTAAGACTGCACATTTTATTACATTCAAGACTGTTTATTCCTGAGCTAGAGCCCTCCCCCATAAGAAAAAAAACAGCGTGGGAATGTGAGATAACATTTGGGTAAGTCGACAGACTGCCCTGGATTTCTGGGTGTAAGCCCTATGGAGTTTAGACCGGAGACATTATCAGGGTTAGCTCCAGGGACAGTCTGATTAATCGAGAACCGGGAAAGGTGGCTGTAAGGAGGTTGGACCTACAGGTAAGCCGAAGAACCCATGCCCTTCAGAGAGGTTTCATGGACAATGGCCTGGAAAACCCTTGGTTGGGGTTTTCCTTATCTACCATCGAACCGGGGTTAGGCACCAGAAAGGTAGGCATAACAAAACAAACCCCACATGGTGTAAAACTAAAACAAACAAACAAACACCACAGAGAGTAGAAGAAACCCCTACACATCCCACAGAAACACAAATAAGCAATCACACTTTACTGCCTAGCCGCAGCGGGGGGTGGAGGCCTATCCCGGCCGACAGCCATCCCCCCCCACCCCCTCCTCAAGAGGTGGGGGGGGGCGCTGCGTACCTCACCGCATGGCTGCCTAGCATTTAGTTTGTTCGGAACTAAGTTTCAAACCAAGCAAAAAAATGACGGATCCGGTGGGTGGGAGGTGATGCCAGGGGTCTCCGGGGCTTCACCCAGACAATGGGCGTTTCATTACATTCCAATGCTGGTTTCTGTTGGGGAGCCCTACAGTTCCTGCGGATTTTACGTTAGGGGTCTGAGGATTTACACCCAGAAATGGCGCTTCATTAACATTCAAACGGTTGGTTTGTTTCATTACCTTGAATCTGTGTCATCTTGTTTGTGAAGTTGTTGCTGGTCATTCAGGAATTCCATCTTTGTCAGATTGGTAATTCATGTTAACTATTTGTATGTATGATCCTATCACCTCTTGTTCTTCTTCTTCTAAGTTTTAGCCATATTAATGCCTCATGATATTCTGGGGGGAGCGCTTGCTATCTGGAGCTATTCACCACCAGGAAAAAGGACAAGAGGGATGCACCCGGAAGGCATTGCCATGGCAACTCAAAACAAAGGCTAGACAACCAACAGACACCGAAAGACCCTGCAGAAACCTGAGGAAACCTGAACCCTGCAACAGGGAAGAAGTGGGAGAGAGGAACCAGATCAACAAAAGTCATCCGGAAACACAAGAAGTCGAGGCAGCAGCAAATAATCGGCAGAGAGCCACAACCCGACAAAGCACACAATGAACCCCTGACTCTAAACAACCAAGCATCGGCCAGCCAGAGGGATGCCCACCTCCTGGAAGGAAAACAGCATTCGTTCAGCCACCAGAAACAGGAGTATAGGAGGAGAAGGATGGCAAAACCAAACAAACCTACACCAAGGACCCAAATGAGCACGAACCTACCTGAACCAGTACAAGAGTAGAAAGCTTCCCTGGCCGGCTATCCAGAGGAACTAATGCCAACAGGGAAAAGAGAGCCGTTGAGTAAACAATCTGTGAACTGAAGGGGCCCACTACTAAACTGAGGAGAAGGAGAAAGGAGAGACATGATCAAAGATTAGGACGGCCTCAAAGCGGCCGCTATGAGCAGACCGGAGGTGAAAAACAATGCACAAGACAGATTGCGGAATGGTGGCCAAAGTAAATCAACCCTTAAATGCAGCAGCGGCGGCTATGCCAGTGCCGCACGATAAGAGGCAACAATATTAGAACATAATTTGTGACGAGCCTGAAATTACCACAAAATAAAGTGGACAAACACCACAACAGAAACCGAAGTAAGTAAACCTACAAGGGACAAGAAAAAAAACCATAAGGACTGCCTGAGGAAGGAAACTTCATACTGCAGCAAGAAGACAATGCAGGTGGGACATCAATTAAAGAAGCCACTTAATCACATACACATGATGAGAACTTGAGCAAAAAAGATCAGATACGAAGTAATAAACTAGAATAAAAGAGAGAAACCAATAGACAGAGCCGTACGATCTAACTGAAAGAGCTGGAGAGCCCCGGGAAGGGGACCCCTGGTTTGGACACTGAGAAGCAGTGCGCACTGAGCAACCAAGGCTGGGCCATGCCACCATGGGGCCAAGAGGACGGACTCTTCCCTGGTAAGTCTCCATGCAAGCCAGGACCTGGAGCAACAGCAAACCGGAGAAAAAGGTTAATAAAAGTACCCCACCTCACACAGTCTGCCGGAAAAAGCATTGATCCTTATGGCCTTGCAGTTGGGAGCATAAGGACACTACATAAACGAGGGGACAACTCGACAACGCCGAGCGAAGAAGTTCACCTCTGGGGACTTGTACGTCAGGCAGGAGCCAACAATAACGAGAGGCATCAACCCTTCATTCATGTGGGAACGGGGATAGAAATCCAAACAACATTCCCCATCACCGCCAGGCATGTGAACACCCCCGAACATGACACTGCCAGAAAGCCAAAACCAAGAGAGAACTCAGCAAATGAGTCACCCGAAGGAGTGACCACCCCCCCCAAAGAGCCGGACCCACAAGGAACCTTGTTGGTTTCAGGCAAATGACCACCAAGGGAGCAGTCGAATGGGAGCCTGATCGATCGATCGTGAGTGGCACCTAAACCCCTCTGGATTGCGACATCCTACACCTCTGCGAATTCCCCGCACTGCACAATGCGGGCTCAACATACGGATGGATCCCACTTGCACCCTTGCGGGCCTGGTGAGCACTCCCGGTCACAAAGCACCGAAGTTCGAAAATTCCACAGGGGGCTGGTGACTCCATTCAAGATGTTCCCACCATGGTCATTGACTCAAACTGGGAGGTCCCTTTCAGTCCATGCTATGTGAGGTGCTGGGTCACTTTGGGTATGTTTCTTTCGCTGGATTATTGGGATTTACATCTATTGCAATGTTCATGTTGAAGGGGTATTACACATTTATTTCGAGACGTCTGAAGAGGTCCGGGTCTGCAAGCAAGGGAGAAAGGAATTAACGGAAGGAAGGAGGAAGGAGGACAAAGGAAGGAAGGGGGGTTTTTGGGGGTGAGGAAGGAAGGAAGTAAGGACGGAGCCATTTCGTAATACTGAGTGACTTAGGACCTTCGTCATTGATTCGTCCTTATGCTAATTGTTCGATCAGTTCCGCATCGTCCTTCCTTCCTTCCTTAACTTCCTTCCTATCCTATCTACCCTGCCCTACTTCACTCCCTCCCCTCCCTCCCTCCCTCCCTCCCTCCATCCTGTCTCGTTTCAGGCAATGGACGCATGACTCACGCCAATCTCCATCTTGAGCTTTGTCGGACATTGTGCACGCGGACGTCAACCTCTATTCATGACAGTGTGGTCTCGATGATGCCTCTATTTCCTTTTGGCTGCATTAGTTGAGTTAGGGTACATTTACCTCTTTTTCCCGGTCATGGTTGGATGTGTTGTACAAGGGCAGAGTGATTTCTTTTGGCTCCTTGTTGGCCAGGCCCAAGCCTTTGTTCCAAGATTCACTTAGTTATATTCACCTAGTTGTGCTTGCGGGGGTTGAGCTTCTTCCTGCTCTTTCGGCCCGCCTCTCAACTGTCAATCAAGGAAGCAGCCCATAACAACTGTCTAACTCCTAGGTATATATTTACTGCTAGGTAACAGGGGCATCCCTGGAAACACAAACCAAAACTGTCTCTATTTTCCGCTTGTTACAACTTGTAATAAAGTTGTTACATCTTGGCTTAACGTGTTTATGACGTATTAGAACGTTGTTACAACTTGCTATATTTGTTGTTATAACTGGTTAGGAAGTGTTAAAACTTGTTCGAACGTTGTACCAACGTTGTAGTTTCGGTGTGTGTTTGGCGGGATCAGGGTGAAAGAAACTCTACCCATTTTAATTTTGCCATCACCGTGTTGGGTCCGGAGATCAAACCCGGACCCCTAGGATTACAAGTTCAGAGCGCTGTCCACTCAGTTGTCATGCCCCCTAGCATCCCCCTAGCAGCATCAGGTGCTGCTTTCTCGGTGTCAGAACCCTTGTGTCCCGCCTCCCTGGCAAGTATGTCTTTTTGTCCTTCTCTGTGGGTAATTGACTTCAGGGAGCCAATGGAGCTCCCCACAGAAAATCAGCGTTGAATGTAATGAAATGCCAGTTTCTGGGTGAGCCCTGAAGGCTCCTTGACACCCTCCCTCCCCAGGTCAGTGGTGTATTTCTCAGTAAAGAACTGAAGCCTTTCGGCTTGGGCACTCCACCATGGCTCCTCCCTCTCCCCAACGAGGAGGGAGGTGGGAGCAAACTAGAGGTGGGCTAGTTTCACAAAGTTTGTTGTTTTTATTGTTATTTGGGGAGTTCTTTTAGCATTTTGGGGGCTTTTGGGTTTGTTTTAAAACCAAGCAGTGGTTTGTTTTCATTTGCTTATCGACCTGGGTGCCTTTCCTGGTGATGGCAAAGATGATATCTTTTAAATGTAAAGTGATCATAGGCCATCGCTTCTTGCGCCTCTCAAGGGGGCAAGAAGCGATGGCCTATGGCCTATTCGGTTCGTGGCT
The DNA here is from genome assembly GCA_020271785.1 of Procambarus virginalis. Classification (NCBI taxonomy): domain Eukaryota; kingdom Metazoa; phylum Arthropoda; class Malacostraca; order Decapoda; family Cambaridae; genus Procambarus; species Procambarus virginalis. The sequence goes on from WNGS01008507.1 coordinate 774,933, forward strand.
TACCGAACCAAGGGGCCAGGTTCTGGCTCGTGGTTCGGTAAGCACAAAGAACTCTGCAACTGATGATGCTTGGTAATATGGCACTTAATCAGTGATGATAGCTTCAGGGAGCCTCTGGGGCTTACCCAGACTCTGGCTTTTCATTACGTTCAACACTGGGTTTTTTATTTTTGGATGCTAAATGTAGGATTTTGAAATGCTAGCTACTGCAGTAACTCGGTAAACTAAATTTTGTATAAAAATAATAAAAGACTTAAGGATATAAAGCAAAATTTTACTTAGAAATATAGAAAAGTTTTGAAGTTTTAAATATAAAGCTGGATGCAAAATTGTTCATATAGCCTTTAACAATGTTTTGTTACAGTTAATAAACCTGGGGAGTGTCCAAAGACAAGTGGAAGAACTTACCAGTGTGAGAATGGTTGTGAGAATGATGCCAGTTGCTATGGAGATCAGAAATGTTGCTACACTGGATGTGGCTACGCGTGTGTAGCTCCTGTACAAGATGATCAGCAGCCTGCTTACTCCCCACCTCCTGTGTTCACCACAATACCAGCTGGTAAGTTTACTACCTGGTTGTGATTTAATTGTATAATTCAGGTTTATGTCCACAACTGAAGTTGGCACTTAAATAATTTGTATAGTTATATATATATATAAGGATATAAATATTTGTTAATTTATGTTTTATCTTTTATTTATAAAGTTTGTTTTCTATCCAAGTAGGCATAAATAAAGTAGACCTAATATAACAGCCTCAATTATTAACAGTATCAAAAAACCAGCGTTGAATGTAATGAAACGCCATTTTCTGGGTGAGCCCCGGAGGCTCCCTGGAGCTTATCGGGCTAATGTATGTTATGTTAGACCGGGACACTAGCTATGGAGTTCAGACCTACCAGGGACCAGCGCCAGAACCTGGCCCCTTCAGAGAGGTTTCAGGGAGCAATGGCCCTGGAAAACCCCATATGGTTGGGGGTTTTCCTTATCTGCCATCGACCGGGGTTAGGCACCCAGAAAGGTAGGCGTAACAAAACAAACCCCACATGGTAGAAAACTACAACAAACCGAACAGAGGTAGAAAAACTCCCTACAATCACAAGGAAAACAATCAAACAATCACTTTACTGCCGCGCCGGTTGTCCGCGCAGCCCTCCCCTCCCCGGGAGGGAGGGGGGGGCCCCGGACCTCACCGCGCCGGCTGCCGTCAGTTCGGAAACTAGGCTTCAACCAACGCGAAAAATCCGCCGACCGGACGGGAGGGAGGGTAGCCAGGGAGCCTCCGGGGCTCACCCAGAAAATGGCGTTTCATTACATTCAACGCTGGTTTTCTGTGGGGAGCCCCTACGGCTCCCTGGAGCTAATTACCCAAAGAGAAGGAAAAAAGGGGACGTACCCGGGAGGCGGCGGCCACAAACTCCTCAACGCGAAGTCGAGACAACTGGCTGCAACCTGCGACCCAAAGCAACACAAGAACGCCGAGGAGCACGGACGTTCACCAAATAACGGGCGGCCAGGACCCTGTTCGATTCCAAAAACCACGCGCCCGAATATGTGCCCAAGACATATTACCAACACAGCAGCCAAAGCCGCAAACTTCCTAACGGCATGGGCACGAGGATAGACCGCAGGCTGGCTAGATTTAATAACCCTGCAGACAACCTGGGAGACCCGAACCCTGGAACAGGGAACGAGGGAAACTGGATCAACCCAAAGCGCATCCCCAGCCATACCGGCCGAAGCGCGCAAGCAACGGCGAAGTGCCGCAACTGGACACAACACATGATGCACCCCCGGCCGAACCAACCAAGCATCAATGACCCACGGACCCCTCCGGAAAGCAGCCGTCTCGTTCTTCGCCAGAAAAGAAGGCGAAGGCTGCAAACGGACAAACCTACCCCCAGGACCAAAAGAGCAGAAACCCCTGCGCCGGAGGAGGGCATGAAGCTCCCCTACCCGGCCCCCAGAGGCCAACGCCAACAAAAACAAAGCCTGGAAAAATAATCAGGAACCGAAGGGGCCACCACAAACCGAGGAGAGGAAAGATAGAAGAGCACCCGGTCCAAGGACCAGGACGGCTCAGGAGGCGCATGAGCAGGCCGGAGGTGAAACATAGCACAGGAAAGCTTACTAAACGGGGCGGATGTAACGTCGACCCCGAAAGCTAGCTCGAGCAGCTCCGCCAGCGCCGCACGAGACGAGGCGACAGTATCAGGCATCAATCGACCGTCCTGAACAAGCCAAGAAAGAAAGGACAAAACCTGATCCGAAAGAAAGACAACCTACAAAGAGCCAGAAAATGGCGAAAAGAACGCCAGGAAATCCATACTGTCGCCGAAACGAAGCTCTCAGGTGGGACACCATCAACGAAGCCACCTGATCACCATAGAATTGGTGATACACCCGCGTCAAAAACCCCAGACGCGAAGAGCAGAGGAGAAGGTCGAACCAGCCCCGTACCAGAGCGGACCGACCTGCTGAAAGAGGCGGAGCCGCGGTAAACGTCCCGGGTTCGGGCACCGAGTCAACAGCACCGGAAACCAAAGCCGGGCCGGCCACCAATGGGCCACAAGGAGTACTCTCCCTGGGAATGTCTCCAAACGAACCAGAACCCGAAGCAACAGCTGGACCGGAGGGAAGAGGTACAGGGAACCCCCTTTAGACCAGTCCCGCCGAAAGGCATCCACCGCGAACGCTGCGCAGTCGGGGAAGGCGTCACATCGGGAGACGCCGAGACCACACCGACGCGAAGAGGTCCACATCTGGGAGACCGTACGTCTGGCAGATCCAACGAACGAGTCGTCGTCGACCGTCCACCCCGTGGAGAGGGGAGCGAGACAGACCGTCCGCCAGAACGTTGGACACTCCCCGGACGTGAACCACACGGAGAGCCAAACCCCGGGAATCCAGCAGACGAGCCACTCGCAGGGACCAATCCCAAGAGCTAAGGACTGAAGAGAACCCCCGCGGTTCAGGCAAGGAACCACTGGAGTACAGTCCAAACGGAGGTAAAGGGCGATCCCCGAGCGACCCGAATCCTCCGAAGCGCGAACCAGACAGCTGCGAACTCCCGAACCGTGCTGTGAGCCCGATGGAAGGACGAACCCCACCGTCCCTGGCCTGCCTGGTGAGCACTGGTCACAAAGCCCCAGCCAAGAGACGACGCGTCCGTGAACACAACGAGCGAGGGCTCGGGAAGGTGCCAAGGCACCGAACCCTGAAAAACCCCGAAGAGGAAGCCGGTGACGCAGCAACCGACAAAAGACCCCCGGAGGGAGAACCCAACGATCGCGAGAGAGGCGGAAAGGAAATCCCCGAAGGAACCAAAACAGACGCCGCAGCCAAACCCGACCCGGCGGGTAGACTAGCACGGCGAAGTTCAGACTCCCGCACAACCGCTCAAGCAACCGCTGAGCAACCCGAGACCGTCTCATGCACCGCCGAAGGCGGGACCACAGCTGCAGGAACACGTCTGGAGGGAAAGAATGAGTGGCCCAATAGCCCTAAACAAGGACCAGGCCCGAACCCGGGATGGAAACATATGGAAAAACCTCCCGATCACCAGGACACCAAACCCGGCGATCTGGAAGGAACCACACCCCTGGCGAGCAGACATGCGGACTGACTGGGAGCCCACACCAGCCAGACGTCGAGGTAGGCCATACACCGAATCTCAGACACAGACAGGGAACCAAGATCCGGGAAAGATGCAAAAATTTCAAAGTGCTCAGCACAAAATAGGGCAGGCAACAAAAGCAGCCAGCCGGAAGCCCCACCACCAACCGTGCCAGACCCAGAAAAACCTGGGAGGAACGCGCCAAGAGGTGACCTGGAGGTCCAGGGCCACCATCCAGGCACCCGGCCCCCAACAGAAGCCGGACCCCAGAAGGAAGGGACGGACCGACCACGTCCAACGTACCCACGAAGATGACACGACGAAACGCAGGGGAAGAAGCCCCCCCCGCCAGCTCTGAACCCCCCAAAAGGGGGAGAAGCCGTCACCGATGCCACCAGAGGCCGGAAGACGACGCAAAGCGCCCAACAGCAGGACCATGCGAGAGGCAATAGAGCAAGCTGCTCCCCCAGCACCCCGCCAACAGAGAAAAAAAAATTATAAATAAAAGTACACATACACATTATGCATATACATATACACAAACAAGATATGACATGTATACACATGCACACACACACACACAGCGTACACATGCACAAGCATACACCCAGGCATTAGGAAGCAATGTGGCGGAGGCTGACTCCCTACACAGTTTATAGTGTAGGGATGATAGAGCCCAACAGGCTCAGGAACCTGTACACCTGTCGAACGACGGTTGAGAGGTGGGACCAAAGAGCTAAAGCTCAACCCCCGCAAGCACAACGAGGCGAGTACATACAATGTAAATGTAAAGTACAAGTTGCCGACCAGTGGGCAGAGCACCACACCGGCTAGGCAAAGAAGGCACTAAACTGCATCAAAAGGCCCACCTCGACAGCAAAACCCCAAAGGCCCAGCACAACAACATGTGCCTAGACCCAAAAAGAGCAGTCTGCAAGCCAGGAAGACCCCGGAACCCCAGAAGGCAGAACCAGGTCACATGAGGAAACAAAGCCCCCTGAACCCACAAAAAGGGGGCCCAAGAGGAAGAAACCTCTGGAACGAAACCAAAGAACCCAAAGGAACCCAGAATCGAACCAGGGGGAAGCCAAACCACCACAATTGCCGGCGGAGAACACCACAAAAGGCAAGCGCAGCCCCCCTACAGAACCCTCTGGGAAACAGTCAGAACAGACCGAAAACCGAGGGACAAGGTGTGGGAGCAAGCCTAACAGCCAGAAACACTGAGCCCAAACCCATGGGCCCAGAAGCCCGGTGGAAATAAACACCCAAAGGAACAATAACGGGCAGAAAAAACCAGAAAAGCAAAAAAAACGACAACAGGAGAAGAAAACCCCCTGAAAAAAGGGTGAAAAACTCACCCCAGACGCTCGCTCGCACACCCAGGCGTATGTAAACAAACCGCAACGCCGCCCTGGTGGCCACGCCGGGAAACAGGCAGACGAAAATGGCCGCCAGCAGGGGCTGTGCTGGACGCTAAGAGACAAAACACGCCAGCAAAAGTGGGAAGCAAGCAGACTGGATGGGCTAAAAACTCCGCCCAAAAGCAGAAAAACCCCGGCAGGGGCAAACCGCCCCAGAACTGCTAGCAGGCATCCCCCACAGCCCCGGGAACCAGCAACAGAGGCCCCGGGGCAGAGCCGTCCTCCAAGCCCTCCGCCCTTAAAGAAAAGAAAGAGTCCATGGGAAAGGCAGCAAGAAACGGGCCGCTGGTAAGCCCCAGAAGCCTTGGCTGGAGGAACAGGCTCTAAAACCTCCGTCCCCCAACCCGAATGGGGCAGCCCCCGAAAACCGCCCGAGCCTCTGCCCCAACTAAACCCCGCCCCGACCCCGAAACCCGCAGACAGTCCGGAACCGGGAACAGGGAGGGAGGAGGGCGAACAGCACCTAACCAAAACGGGGCGGCCTCGGGGCATCCGAGTGGGAAACCAACCTAGCATGTTGCAGCAACCTAACCTAGCTTGCAACACGGATGCCGCCTGTACTCTGAATAGCAATAACATCAGGAGTACTGGAGAACAAGCAGAGAAACTCTCTCGCAAGACTCCGGGTCAAGGTGTCAGGGACCCAACAGGCAGCATGACGGAGGTAAATGGCGACTGTCACCTAGAGACAAAGGCACAGCAACCAACGATCCCGTACAAGACGGGTTGGTACCCGGAAGACACATGCAATGGTCTCCCGAGCCCAGACAGGGGTTTCCAGGGCCCGTAGGTTAGCAACTACGGGAAGCCCGGGCAAGGTGTTGCTAACCGGTTAAGAAACCCGAAAACAAGGGTAAAGATTAATACTGAAAACCCCCGGGACGTGTACAAGCACGGGGGCCTAGCAGAGGGCTGCCAAACACTACTAGTGGAACTATAGCCACACTATGCAGACCCCCACCAGGCAAGAAAATAAAACAAAAGAAAAACCCCGCAAAAGTACACCGTCCCCAGAGGCAACAGGAACCGGCCGCCGCGTAGGTGGCAGGCAGTGCAACACCTTGGCGCCCTAACCAGCACAACACCAACTCCCTACCCAAGGCCAAACAAGGGCCCCAAGCCCCAGCTGGCCCCAAGGGCGAGGCAAATGCCGAGCAGCAAGAACCCCTACGGGAGCGGTTCCCGAACGCCCCAGAGAAGATAACCCTGACACGCAAGGGCAGTACTCACAGGGCGCCTAGGGAAGGGAACCCCTAGACTCATGCAGCCCCGGCACTGATGAAATACTCCTGGCCACCGCAAACCACAAAAACAGCAGAGAACGCCACACGAGGCAAACACCGCCAAGGAATTTGAGGCCAGAGAAGCGTGTATCCCGGTTGACACTAGCTTACGAACTGACGGCAGCCGGCGCGGTGAGGTCCGGGGCCCCCCCTCCCCCTCCCGGGGAGGGGAGGGCTGCGCGGACAACCGGCGCGGCAGTAAAGTGATTGTTTGATTGTTTTCCTTGTGATTGTAGGGAGTTTTTCTACCTCTGTTCGGTTTGTTGTAGTTTTCTACCATGTGGGGTTTGTTTTGTTACGCCTACCTTTCTGGGTGCCTAACCCCGGTCGATGGCAGATAAGGAAAACCCCCAACCATATGGGGTTTTCCAGGGCCATTGCTCCCTGAAACCTCTCTGAAGGGGCCAGGTTCTGGCGCTGGTCCCTGGTAGGTCTGAACTCCATAGCTAGTGTCCCGGTCTAACATAACATACATTAGCCCGATAAGCTCCAGGGAGCCGTAGGGGCTCCCCACAGAAAA